>OZ005662.1:113919062-114294062 GCA_963930645.1 Salticus scenicus
TACCGAACAGTGATAAAAATTGGGGGAGGGGGTGGGGTCCCGAGAAAACGGTGGATGATTGGACAAAATGGAGGTCATTTTACAGAAATAAGTATCAGCAAGAATAATATCAAGGCTAAAAAAAAAAAAAAAAAAATCTTTTTGCAGCGCAGTGTAACAGGCAATAAGGTTAAAGATACTCACAGATAGCCTGACCAATCACTTAAACATTGATTCTTCTTATTCAGGGCACCTTAAAGTGTGCAATTCTAGCAAAAACTCAGTTTCGAAAATTTGACCCCAAAACAATACTTTTTCATCTACCATATATGGAAGAGAAGAAGTAAAAAGTTAATATAAATTTAACAAAAATAAATAAATAAAAACTTCAGAATTTTAAAACAAAGATGCTAATTTGTAATGTTCCCTAAGATACTAAGACCGTTAGCAAATCCTACGCAGAGGTTAATTCAGAACAAATTTAGTGCCGCACTGAGGCACTTTCACAAAGTCAATTTTTAGCAATGAGGTACCTTCACAAATTCAACTTTCAGCAAAGAGGTACCTTCACAAAGTCAATTCTCAGCAATATAACTGCACACTAAAAAATTTTATAAGCTTCACTGTATCGAACACAGAAAAATACCCTCAATTTGAATATTTACTGGAGACAATGATAAATATCTAAGTAAACACCTACTTATCTTACATATAAGAAACAACTTAACTCGCCCATATAGATATTTATTTTTACAACTGTCTCATTTTATTTTTTAAATGTATTTAAAAAAAAAAAAAATGCTTTACGTATTTTAGTTAATTGTTCTGAAGTATCATTAATTTTCACAAACTTACTTGATGTTTTCACAAATTATTTTATAAATTCACAAATGCGGTACCATTTTTATAAAGCTGGATTAATCCCTGCTACGTCTGAATAAGCTTTAGAAACTCTCGCTGAACTATAATTTCTTTAGACACAATAAAAATTATAATTACAGATCAAAGCCTGCATGCTTCCGATTTTAACGCCAAAACGAAAACGAACTACCTTTTACCTTTTTTAACAATTTATTTTTCAAAGCATTAATACATAGTTTTCTCCAATTTCCTTCATACCAAAAACCACGATTGAGCCAGACATGGGCGTAACTGTACAATTTTCTCAGTCAGACATCATTGCGTTTAGGAAAAGGCAGAAGGTTGATGGAGGGAATCATGGTTTTATGACCGAAGATTTAAGCGGGTACCTGGATAATTTTCGCTCACAACACAACACTAGGAGGTATTGATGAATTATAAAAGATATCTTGTTGATACACTGGAAAAGGGGAACTTGAATAATGAAAAAAAAAAAAAAAAAAAAAATGTTTTCGTATCTCTGCATTGTTGCATATATGATGATTATAAAATTATCTAAGGTCCCTAGACTTTTAGCTACAGAGATCTCCTACAAGATCGAGTTTAATTAATTTCATTCGTAGGACTACGCAGTGATGCCAGATGGTCGAAAATTATTTCCCCAAACAGGTCTTCAAATTTCCCCAAATCAGGGTTTTTTTTTTTTTTTTTCGAAAAAATAATCCCCTATTTGATTTTTACTAACTTGATTTCTACTAAAAAGGGAAAATAAAAATTTTTCATTAAAAAAAAAAAAAAAAAAAATCAAGCAGATTTAAGTGGATTTAAGCTCAGATTTTTCCCCAAATGAAAGCAATTTTTGAAAAAAATCCCCAAACAACAATAAAGCTATTGAAATTCCCTGGTCGTAGGGATAAATCATTATGTTGCCAACTTTGACAGAAAGTAAAAACTCCCCAGATTTGTCCCCAAAAATTTCAGAATTCCCCCCAAAAGTCCCCACAAACATTTGGCCCCCAATATTGTCCCCAGAAGCCTAAAAAATCCCCAAAGTGGGGACAAAATTCCCAATCTGGCATCACTGAGACTACGTCTGCTTTCACAACACAGATAGGGGAAAAAAAAAAAAAAAACTTTTACATGTTTTTTCCTTTTCACGTAATCCTATGGAATTTTTGTTGCTTCATTTTATAAGGATGACTCATTCAAAAATAAAAATTTTCAAATTCTATTTTTTGAATATTACTCTTTAAACATGTTGCTTTTAACTTTCTGAGAAATTAAAAAAAAAAAAAAAAAAATGCTTACTAACCCAAAATGCGACGTGTTCAAAGAATAATATTCAAAAAACAGAATTCAAAAAACTTTCATTTTGAATGAGATATCCTTATAAAATGAAGCAACCAAATCCTATATTATAACATAGGAAGGAAGAATGAAAAAGAGGTGTGGGGATTCTGACATATGGGCAGCCTTAAAGTTCTCAGGTTCGAATCCTAACCTGGTCACTTTTCACTTTTGTCTCTTGTAAAAAGGTAACTCGACTAATCTATTAAAGATATGTTGCAATTAAATACTCCTCACATTATGAAAATTCTAAAAGTGATTATAGCATTTACAATTACTCTTTTTAATATATCCGCTTTTAAAAATAGATGTTTGGTAAGCCTGTTACTATTTTACGGGAAAAGATAAAATATTTGATTCTGATTAAAAAAATTAAAATCACAGAGACAGACATTAGCGCTAGGGGGGAAAAAATGAAATCTTTAACTTTGTTTTATCAGACCAATCTTACTACACCCCCATTCAGAAAAAAAAACTTGCAATTTCACGCCACTACGGATACGATACGTCATCCGGGGTTATTTGCTGCTAAAAACTTATAAACAAGTCATACACCATTACACACCGCGGAAAAATATGATGGAGCATACACAGGATAAATGCGGTGACCCTTTTTCCCAGCCGACCAAAAACTTTGAAAAACCCCTTCAGGTAAAACGAGAAAATCGCAACTCCACTCCACTCCACTCAAGGTCTTGAAAACGCGGGAAGGGAATAAAACTGGAACTCAAGAAAAAAAAAGAAAAAGGGGTTAGGTAACAACCAACCCTGTTAGGACAAGAAGCTACCACTTTCCTCCAAGAAGAGGGGGGAGAGACGCAAAGAGAATTTCTCACGAGGGAGAGAGGGATCTGGCAACAGGGCAATGACCTCGCCTAAATCTTTCAACAAGGGGGGGAGGAGAGTGGAAGCTGTGCAGCCCCTTGGGGGCATCTCTGCTTGGCTGGTACTGGAAGTGGTGTATAATCAATAAATACCCTTTTCTTTAGGTAAGGGAAGGGCAGTGTTTCGCAAATGGACATGGTCTTACGATTCTGCGAGGGTGGAGAACTCATATTGAATTTTCAAGGCTGAATATCTTAACTCTTTGATTCACATCCTATATATTAAAAGAGGGCGTTGAATATTCATTAAATCCTTAAGCACCATATTCAATGTAGTGAGAATATGTTCAGCACCAGATATATTAAATTTCGGGGGAAATAGTTTATGTGATTATTAACTACATGTGAATAATTGAAATTATGTATAAAGGGGAATATTTAATTTATTAACGTACATAAATGAGAAGTAAGCACAGAAATAAGAGTTCGAAGTAAACAGAGAATACATGTATAAAGTTCGAAAGTTTTTCGAATTGTTGTTACATTTGAATAAAAACCACAGTAATTCAGACCCTAACAACACACTTGTACACGATACACCCTGATGATATCCACAGGTTGTCCATAGATGTCCTTTTCATCCATAAGACATCCTGAGGATGACATTTGGAGAACATGTGCTGTTTGTTAGGGTTATAAACTAGTGTGCTGTGGTCATTACAAAACTTTCAATTTTTCTACACGATTTCATGCCGTAAAAATTGTTTATTAAAATTATTTTCCATGATGAATACAGACGATTTTCATCTCAGAGAAGTATAACACCAAATGTGGAAATAAAAGTCAATTTTGTGCCCTATAGACAATATCTGAAAAATTGCTATTTGAAGTTTTTTTTTTAAATAGATAACTTTGCTTTAAATTATCATAGATCTGTGGTTCAACTATTCATTTTAAAGATATTGACACATTCTTTTAAAATGTACTCATATTGAAAAGTTACAAACCGGAAGAGTCCTTCACCCCAGAGGAGGGGAGGTCAGCGAAGCTCCTATATAATTCTTAGTTGACTTACTATCATAAATAATTATTTTTAATTCAACAACCATTTGTGAAAAATAATTTACATTATGTACATTTATACGAAATTTTGTTTTACACTGCCCTATTAAAAAATATGAAACATGGGATGATAGCGCCATCTGTTAAGCAATCGACCGTCATATAAACTCAACAGCAATTTAAGTTAATGTCTAACTAAATATCAAGTATGGTACGTATATTAGTTCGTGAGATACAGCGTCCACAAAATTTTCGTAACACACCGACAGACAAATATCACCAAAACTGGTCAAATCGTGTTCAGGACATCTCAAAAAGTGTAAATCCCTCAAAAACTGGAGGTTGAAAATTACATTCAATATTTTCTTCTTACGTATATAAAAGAAAGTGTGAGGAAAATAGAAAAAAAAAACTATGTATGCTTAGGTCCGCAAACAATCGTCCTGATGAAATTAAAAAAAATTAAATCACAATAGCTGTTTCAAAAAAAAAAAAGGGGGGGGGGGGCGGGGGGGACTGGACATTACTTTATGGGTGTTATATGAGTAGGTACACACATACGTGTTGGTATTACAAATGGAAGAGTTAATGGCATTTCGAAGTATAAGACTAAAATAATCATATTTGTAAATCATGATATTATTACATGAGAATACTAATATTAACAGTAAAGATTTTCTTCATTATATCGAGCAACTTGCTCATTTTTGCTTTCTCTTCCTCTTTCCCCATATATGGTAGCGAAAATATTGTCTTTGGGCTCTAAATCTCGAATTTTAGTGCTTGCAGCCTCCTCCCCCAAAGGTACTTGAAAAAAAAAAAAAAGTTCTGTTTATATCTATAAGGATGTATATATATATATCAACTAGCCGCCTTCGGCGACCAGCTGGTTCGCAATCCTTGAAAAATCCGACTTTACGAAACTCCCTCTCGGTGGCGCCTGAGGCCCCTTTTTCCCGTTTCATCTTTTGCGTCTTTCGCTCCCTTCCTTCCCCTAATAATTTTACATTTTCGAAAATATCCTCATTCGACTTGTAGGCCCCAAAAACCTATACATACCAATTTTGAACGGTCTAACTCAATTTCTAATTTTTTGCCCCCTTCCCCCTTTCCCGCCCCCTAATAATTTTACACTTTCGAAAATATCCTCATTCGACATGTAGGCCCCAAAAACCTATAAATACCAATTTTGAACGGTCTAACTGAATTTCTAATTTTTTGCCCCCCTTCCCTAATAATTTTACACTTTCGAAAATATCCTCATTCGACTTATAGGCCCCAAAAACCTTTATGTACCAATTTTGAACGGTCTAACTCAATTTCTAATTTTTTGCCCCCTTCCTGCCCCCTAATAAATTTACACTTTCAAAAATATCATCATTCGACTGGTAGGCCCCAAAAACCTTTACATACCAATTTTGAACGGTCTAACTCAATTTCTAATTTTTTGCCCCCTTCGCACCCCCTAATAATTTTACATTTTCGAAAATATCCTCATTCGACTTGTAGGCCCCAAAAACCTATATATACCAGTTTTGAACGGTCTAACTCAATTTCTAATATTTTGCCCCCTTCCTGCCCCCTAATAAATTTACACTTTCAAAAATATCATCATTCGACTTATAAGCCCACAAAATCTTTATATACCAATTTTATACGGTCTAACTCAATTTCTAATTTTTTGCCCCTTTCCAGTCCCCCCCCCCCCCAATAACTTTACACTTTCGAAAATAACCTCATTCGACTTGTATGGCCCGAAAACCTATACATACCAATTTTGAACGGTCTAACTCAATTTCTAATTTTTGCCCTCTTCGCCCCTCTTAATTTTACACTTTCGAAAATATTTTCATTCGACTTGTAGGTCCCATAAACTTTTATCCTTTATATACTAATTATGTACAGTCGGTAACAAAGGTCTCCGAACACTAGCAAAAATTCCTATATAAAAAAAGTACACTTAATACAGTTTTATTAAATAAATCCTTGTCGAATCCTGTTTTTAGACTGACTAAGAACAGGATTCGATAAGGATTTATTTAACAAAACTGTATTAAGTGTACTTTTTTTACATAGGAATTTTTGCTAGTGTTCGGAGACTTTTGTTACCGACTGTACGGTCTAACTCAATTTCTAATTTTTTGTCCCCTTCACCCCTCTTTTTTTTTTTTTTTTTTGGACTCAGGAGACTTTAAAACATGTAAATCAGGTGAAATCTCGATATCGAATTTTTGGACCAAATACAATACTTCCACAAGTCGATTGTTTATTTTATATCCACAATGTTTTTTTTTTTTTTTTAAATTGGTACAAACGACTTGCAAGAACAAACTTTCGGTGTCGGCTAATGGTTTTTCACTGTAATAAAATTTCATTACAACAGAATTTTTTACTTTGCAATATTATGTCGAGTGCAAACAACTCTGACGCAAAATAATATTCACTCTGCAGTGGAAATGACTACATAATATATTTAATTAAACTTACCTTTTTCTTGTATGTATTCTTCTTAGTGGGAAGAAGAAATTCCGTCATATACATTATCTAAAAACGTGGAGTGGATCCACTCGAGTTTCCGAACATTTAGTAGTTGTCGTTTATACAAACTTGAAACAGAGGATAATTTAGTAGTAAATAAACAGAAGTGAAGAATACAGTAGGATGTCGGAGTATTTGGCCCCAAGTTTACATGGTTGTTCAATGGATTGTAATGTATATGGTTTCTTTTGTGCACCCCTGTAAAAGAATATGAATAGTAAGCACATAATTTCCAGTACCGATCATTCTGTAGCAAAAGTCTAAAACATGTATCAGTTTCTTAAAAAAAAGAAAAATGAATGAATTTCAGATAATTAGCCTCACTAAGACGTGATGCGTGTAAAAAAGTTCATTTCTCTATTACCATAAATAATAACGTAGCTGCCAACTTTTACGCATTTTAGCGACTGGAAATTTTTAACAGAAATCATCTATAAATATCTGTAACAGTTTTTACTGATTAAATAAGGTAAAATTCTCTATAAAATTAGAAACTTTTGAAAACGGAATTTAAAAAGCGTAAATGTATATTATGTACTCAGTGATGTGCCTATGATAATTGGTACATCACATCCTTTTATGATCATCAGGGCCTGATTATCCAAAAGGCTCAGGAAGCACAAGCTTCCCCTCTAAAATTTAAGAGGGGGCCCCATAAGGATTAGAAACATGGTCTTGAATTTTTTGTTTCATATTTTCACACTGAGATTGAATTTTTTCTGAGAAAAGTTCCCTAAAACAAGACAAAACACTCACTATTACGGGAAAAATCTATTATTTAACCTCAAAAATCTTAATGTACTTAATTAAAAAGTTGGTATGATTTTAATGTTCTGTGTAGAAACCACCCAGATGTATGAAAAAAAAAAAAATAATAATAATAATAAACATACACTATTTTTTTGGTCTACAGCATTTTTATATTACAATATGTAACAGGAAAACAAGATTTTCCGAAATGAAAGGGGGCCCCGAAATGATGCTGAGCTTCCCCTAGCTTCAAAGATTAATCGGGCCCTGATGATCATACATTAGCAAAATAATGTAACATGCAGAGGTCTGAAAATTATTAGACACAACGCGAAAATTGCAACTTTCTTTACTTTTCTCTACTTCAGTTTCCAAATATGTGGGGCGTAAAGAGCGTGTTATATCTCATATATTTCAGCGAAAGTTTTGCCCTGCAGACAAAGAGTGGGGGGGGGGGGGGGGGAGCAACAAATTAAACTAATAATAATAATATTTGGGATCAACCCATAAAACTTAATGGTTGAAATTCATAATACTTATAGCATGTCATTTAAGAGGGGTTCTTTTAATTACCTGCATTCATTTGTATGTAAAAAGCACCGTAATGATGGAGATATAATGCTTTCATTTCACAACATCGAAGAATTTTCGCACTTTTTTGTTTATAACATCAAGATTTTTTAAACAAATGCAAGGTCATTTTCAGAAAACTTGATATAGTACAGCAAGTACAACATACTGCTATCAGAATATAAAAATATTAAATATCTAATAATATGTGAGCATTTTTACTAAATAAATTTTGACTGCGCATGCACAAGTCTTAACAAGAATTCTTTTTTATAATGTATTAGCCAAATGTATTAAGTTATTCATTCTTAAAAGAAAAAAAAAAAAAAGAAAGAAATATTGTGAAAATTCAAAAAGATATCTTCGATAGAAAGAGTTCAATTTCCGTTGTTCACAGATGGAAGTATGTCTATAATGGATTTTTATTTTGAATCAATTAACAACAAAATACTCGTAATTATATTGCAAGACTAGTGATTATCCATAACATCGTTCTTGTGAAAATTTAACAAAAATAAACTAGAATTAAGTAGAATTTTCATTTATAATAATGAAAATTACAAATAACTTATCTGCTAATAAAAACTCCTTCACAAAATTATTAGGAAAAATAAGTTTTTGGCATAGGATTTTCTGTTAATTACTAAGTAAAAATTGACATGAAAATGATTTTTCATACAAAGAATTTCCAATATTTAATTGCATAACTATACATATAATTGAATTCTAAGCATCATTAAATATGAATATACATTTAAGTACGTGTGTCCTGCCCCCCCCCCCCTTGAAATTTTTTCTGTAATTGTATATTTCGTCTTAAATTGGTATACAGTGCCAAAAATAAATAAATAAACTTCTATACCAGTCAACTATATTAATTAGTCGATAAATTACGTAAAACTTCAAACGGCTGCATAACAGTACCACTGATCGACCGATATGTACCAAAGTTGAATTAATATAGTATTTCATAAAAGCCGTCTTACACGTCAAATTTTATACACATTTGCGCTATAAAAGGTGAAATATAGCCTTCCTTTAAAAGGTGGAAACTGCAACAAAGCAGCGCCACCTGCAGCCCAAAAGAATAATGAACACCAATTTATGTCAAGTGAAAATAAATATAAAATTTCAAGGAATTCTGTGCAGTTTTTCGTCAGATGGAGTGTCCACAATATTTGGTAACACATACCCGCATATATTTATCTAAAAGTGGTCAAATCGTCTTCAAATCGATATCCCAAAACGTGTAAATCTATCGAAAACCGGAAGTCGAAAACTTTCACGAATGCAATATATATATATCTTTTTTTTTTTTTTTTTTTTTCCTTAAGAATACTAAAATCAAAATACTATATACCGAAATCAAAATTTTATTTCGTCTATAGAAATGAAACGAATTAAAAAAAAAAAAAAAAAAAAAACAAGACTGACAAACTTGACTCTCAAGCAAAAGAGAAGGAAATATATATATATATATATATATACATACATACATACATACATAGGTATAAATATTGTACGTTGTGTACAGTAAAATGTACACTGTAACAAAATATTTCGATATAAAAGTTACAATGCACGGAAAAGATAATCTCCTTCTTCTTTTAACATATAATAAGTAATTACAGTTAATTAAATTACACAGTGGCATACGCGCAAATTAATTAAGTTAATAATCACAAATTTTAATTAATGCTTTAGAAAAACTTTCGGATTTAATTAAAATGTTCAAAAACGTTAATGAAAATTAAGCTACTTCTTAGATTAAAACTGTGGAGTAAAAGTAATAAGATTTTAAATAATTCAGTGATCGATAGGTATTTTATAGCATCAAAAACGAGATATAATTAATTAAACTTTTTCTTTCTTTCTTTCTTCTTGTACATAAAAGAAAATATTAGATTCGTAAAAATTTTCGACTTCCTGATTAAAAATGGATTTACACGTTATGAGATGTCCGGAACCCGATTTCACCATTTTTAAACTAGTATGTTGTGGCCACCACAAGACTTTCTTGTATATTTTCCTATTCAAATTCACTCAGTAACAATAATTTTTTTTTTTTTTCCGTTAAAAGTAAAAAAAAAAATCGATAAGTTTGTTTTAAATTATCACATATTTATAGTTCAACCATTCGTTTTAAAGGTATTGACAAGACCTTTCGAAAGATACCCATCTTGAAAATTTACCCCCCCCCGGGGGGGTACTTCCCCCAGAAGAAGAAGCGATGCCCCCACATGCACAACCTTTTTTTCCTAATTAACTACTACTATTATCAATAATTCATATTAATTTTACAATCACAGGTTAAGAATAACTCCCATTATGTTCACTTTTATACGAAATTCTGTCCTATACAGCCATGTTAAAAATTTAGAAAAAATACGATCACAGCGCCCCCTGTTGAGCGATTGATCCCCAAATCTAATCAGCACCAGTTTATGTCAGGGGCCAACTAAATACCAAGTTTGATTAAATTTCATTCATTGGTTCATTTCGTAAAAAAAAAAAATACGATTTTTTTTTCTAAGTTTTTTTTGTTAAAAGTAAAAAAAAAAAAAAAAAATCGATAACTTTGTTTTAAATTATCACAGATTTATAGTTCAATCATTCGTTTTAAAGGTATTGACGAGACCTTTCGAAAGATACCCATCTTGAAAATTTACTCCCCTCGAGGGGGGACTTCCCCCCCCCGGGGGGGGGGGCAAGTCTCCTACACATACAAAAAAAATTTCCCAGTTGACTATCTCTATTATAAATAATTCTTGTAAATTTCATAATGATTACTAAAAAATAATTCTCTTTATGCACATTTATACAAAATTTTGTCCTATATCACCATGTTAAAAATTTAGAAAAAGCGGGATGGCAACGCAATCTGTAAAACAATTTTTACCAAAAGTTGATAAGCATTAATTTATGTCAAGGTGCAAATACATACCAATGTGTATGAAATTCTGTGCAGTAGTTCCTGAGATACAGTTGCCACAAAATTTTGTCACACACACAGACAGACACACATTTTCTAAAAATGGTCAAATCGTGTTCTACAACTCTCAAAACGTGTAAATCCATCAAAAACCTGAGGTCGAAAATTTTTAAGAATCCAATACTCTCTTCTATTGAATATAGAAGAAAGTAAAAATGTGTGTTTGCTTATGTGTTAAAATTTTTTTAAGGCAGCTCTAGATCAAGAAGTAATACGTGGCGTTTCATACAAAAAATATAATTAGTTGAACATTGACATAAATTAATGTCCATAAACTTTTAGTGCGTATCGCCTAACAGATGGCGCTGTTATGCTGCAATTTCCCTTATTTAAGGAAGGGCTGCATCTCAGCCTCTCTAATTTACAATTGCACAAAACCTGATAAGCGAGAGGGTCATTATGAAAAATGATCCCGTTTCAATTTAAGTGCATATCAGCTGATAAGTGGCGCTGCTACACTGCAATTTTCTCCGACTAAGGGAAGATTATATCTCAACTTCTATAGCATACAAATGCACCAAACTTGATACATGGATCGCTATTATAAAAAAAATTACGAATGCTGACTTACAATGGGTAATCAAATTATAAGATTTTATTATTATTATTATTATTTACTTCGATTTTCTAAAAAAGTACTGGACGAAATGACCTAGACATGCAAAGAACATTTAAAAACTCACATTTTCCACTATCGATTTAGTTCAGAGTCCAACTACAAATTGAAGAAAAGCCCAAATACTTTGGATAACCCAGTATGCCTGTATCATAAAAAGCTACAAATGACTCGTAACTCTTAATTTATTAAAATTATCTTCCATGACGAATACTTACAATTTCCATCCTAGTATAACACTAAATATCCAAAGAAAGTCAATTTTATTCTTTACTTTTTTTTTTTTTTTGTTAAAAATGAAAAAAATCGATAACTTTATTTTAAATTATTGCAGATCGATGGTTCAACCATTCGTTTTAAAGGCATTAAAATGAGCTCTTTTAAAAGATACCTATTATGAAAATTTGCTAACTTGGGGTGGGGGTGAGCGATGCACCTACATACACCAAAAAAAAAAAAAAAAAAAAAAATCTGGTTGATTGTCACTATTATAAATAGTTCCTTTTAATTTCATAATAATCATTAAAAAATAATTCCCTTTATGTGCATTTATGTAAATTTTGTCTTACACCGCCATGTTAAAAAAATAGGAAAAGCGGGATGGCAACGACACCTGTTGGACGATTTTCACCAAAAGCTAATTGACAATAATTTATGTGAAAGTGCAACTACATATCAAAATTTATGAAATTCTGTGCAGTAATTCCTGAGATACATTTGCCACAAAATTTTGTCCAAGACAGACAAACATTTTCTAAAAATAATCAAATGATGTTCTAGACCTCTCAAAATGTGTAAATCCATCGAAAACTCGAGGTTGGAAATTTTTATAAATCCAATACTTTCTTCTATTGAATATAGAAGAAAGTATTAATAATAATTTGAATAGAAAATACATTTTTACTTTCTTCAAAATTAATAGAAGAAAGTTTTGGATTCGTAAAAAATTTCGACAGATTTATACGTTTTGAGAGATCTAGAACGCGATTTGACTGATCATTTTTAGAAAATGTCTGTCTGTACGTCTGTGTGTGTGTGTGTGTGAGACAGAAATTTTGTGGCAACTGTATATCCGGAAGTACTGCTCAGAATTGTATACAAATTTATATGTAGATGCCCCTTGACCTAAATTAGTGCCTATTAACTTTTGGTGTCAGCCTCTCAACAGGTAGCGCTGCTATACAGCGATTTCCGCAATTTTAGGGGAGGCTATATTGCGTATAATCAAACGAAGCTTGATATGTGAGAAGGCCATCATGAGATATGCTGATTCAATTTGAATGCTTGTCGGCCAAAAGTTGGCGCTGCTTCTACAGCGATTTCCACAGTCTAAGGGACGGCTATATCTCAGGTATTACTGCCCAGAATTGAATATAAATTTATATGTAGATACATCTTGACATAAATTAGTGCCTATCAACTTTTGGTGTCAACTACTCAACAGGCGGTGCTGCTACACAGCGATTTTCGCAATTTAAGGGAAGGCTATAATAACTAAAGTTTTATTGCGTATCATCAAACAAAACTTGATATGGGAGATGGGCATGAGACATGATGCTGATTTAATTTGGATGCTTATTGGCCAATAAGTGGCTCTGCTATACTGCAAATTTCCTAGATAACTGGAAGGCTATATCTCAACTTCTATGGTATATATAACTCCCAGTGGCAGAAACACCGCGACATAGTCGCGGACATAGAAAAACGGCTTACAGACAGTTTTTGTCTGCACTAATAAAAAAATTAGTTCGCAACTTTCGGACACTCTGTCTGTACTAATAAAAAAAATTGTCCGCAACTGGACAGTCTTTGTCTGCAGTCATAAAACATTGTCTGCAATTTACGGACATTTTTCGCCCGCGACAATGCGCTATTGATGTATGATGTCTGACTCTCTGTGGTAGGAACCTAGAGCTCCCCTATAGGTGCCTTGGTAGGAACACACAAAACAGTGCTTAACAATGGCGACCTAGGGACCCTAGATCTCCCTTGATAGTCAGCGTCATGCGTGTATTCTTTTCTCCTGTTACATGTTACTGAGATTCTACGGGAACGTAGAAAAGTGCTAATTTCATTTAAAACTGCTCCAAAACTTCTCCTCCACTTCAAAATTCACTTATAAAAATTTCTGTATCAAAACTAAAACTAATACTTTTATTATTTATAATTATTTATGCTGTGTTGTATCAAACATTATTATAAAATATTTAATTGAATGAGTTCAACATATTATTTTATAATTGTTTATATTGTTCTGTAGTAGAATTGTATTTGTGCATTGTTGCACAAGATCACCACTGTTGTTAAGCCCCCCCCCCCCCAACCCAAAGATTGCCGCTATCACCTTTCAAGCTTTTTGAGTGTAAGCCATTTTCACACCTGATTACACGCAAATTTCGCAGACAGATTATGAAATTTTAAAAGCCTCTCGCAGACAGCTACAAAACTTTCTGCACTGGGACATAACTGTACGAAACTTGATATGTGAGATAACCATTATAAAAACGCATTTTTACTTTCCGAACACTATAGTGAGGAAAGTATTGTAATCATGTCAAAAATCCGAATTCGAGATTTTGATGTTTCTATACGTTTTGAGGTCCCCTGAGTCCGTTTTCACTATTTTTACGATGATGTATGTATGTGTGTGTGTATGTCTGTGAACACGCTAGCGTCTAAAGGCTTTGTTCGATTAACCTGAAAGTTGGTACGTATATTGTAAGTCACCATAGTACGAACCCTATAGATTTTGGTGAATCTAGCACTTATAGTTTTTTTACAGGGACACAAAGAAAAATTCTTTATCATTATGGCCTATGGGACCAAAATCTTAAAAGTGCGATAGCATCTAAACGCCTTATTCAATTGAGCAAAAATTTTATACCCATATTATAGGTCACAGATACTCAATCTGTATAGATTTTGGAGAATCTAGCACTTATAGTTTTTTTACAGGGACACAAAGAAAAATTCTTTATCATTAAGGCCAATGGGGCCAAATTTTTAAAAGTGCGATAGCGTCTAAACGCCTTATTAATCTGAGCAAAAAAATTGTACACATGTTATAGGTCGCATTTGCACCAACTGTATAGATTTTGGTGAATCTAGCACTACAGTTTTTTTACAGGGACACAAAGAAAAATTCTTTATCATTATGGCCTATGAGACCAAATTTTTAAAAGTGCGATAGCATCTAAACGCCTTATTCAATTGAGCTGAAAATTTGTATGAATATTATAAATCACTGTTGCACTAACTATAAGCATTTTGGTGAATCTAGCATCTATAGATTTTTACAGGGACAAAACGAAAAATTCTTTATCATTATGATCTAAGGGCTCAAAGTTCAGTAGCGTTAAATAAAACCTCGTGTGATATATGGAGAAAAAAACACTCTATTATGGTTTTCTCTCTTTTGTTTGTTTAGCAATTCCTCTTTCTTTATTTTATCTACAAAACTGTTAGTTACTCAATGTTCGGAAAGTCGAGTGGAGTCATTCCAGATTTTTTAAGATGTTATTTATTGACGATAAAACTGTCATTCTTTGGATATTTTAGCGTTAGTTTTCTCTAAGACGAAAATGATTTGCATTCACCATGTTAGCAGGGGTAGTACTGGTACTAGATAAAATTTCAGGACATAATTTTTTCAAAATTTCAGGACAATTCCAGGACGTTTACGTTTGGCCAGGTTAAAAAAAAAAAAAAAATATCGCAAGGTAAATTCTTTGCAACACTGCTTTTATCTCTCGCACTAATTGAAATAAAAAATCCACATATCAAGAATTAAAGTTTATAAGAGTAAAATATAAATAAACTTTTTTTTGACTTTAAAAGAAAAAAAAAAAAAAAAAAAAAAAAAAACTATACTATTTTAGAGGCTGATCCAGTTAAATATTGGAACCCATCTGCTGTCCCGTCACAAAATTCAAAACTATAAAATCATTTCCGTCAAATAGCATAAATCCATGAAATATAAACTATTTCACAAAATCCAGGTTATAAAAACGGCCTTTTTCACAAAATTTCATTTTATAAAAATGATCTATTTTATAAAATTTTTCTATCTTTTAAGTATTATTTTATATCATTGCCAGTACTTGTTTAAATGAAATACTTATTATATTGAACAGTGATTAGATATCTAGGGACTGCAAAATTAAAGTTTTTATGCAATGGCAAATTCTGAGGCCTATTTTTTCACAAAAACGGGCCTCAGAAATTAACTAAAACCTGGATCAACACCTCTATTCAAGGTTGGCTAAAATTTTGACAAACCCGAAAAAACTCAGGTGGGTTTTTTTCATAACACCTACTTGAAAAAACTCATGTGGGTTTTCACAAAATCTTGTTTAAAATTGTACTTTTGTTTAACTTACACAATAAACATACAAATATAAAACTAATATTATATACATTATTAGAACATGAACAAAGAATTTTTAGAAATATTGGAAAAACGCTCATTTGCTCAAACTGCTGTATTGAAAAAAATCCTGAAAAATTCCCCACAAAAAAAAAAAGCATAATTATCTTATTAAAACAGAATCAAAAATATCCGCAATCGATTTGCAGGTATCGGAAACTTCTATGTACCAATTTTGAATGATCTAACGCTATTTTATTTTGACCCTCAGCCCCCCCCCCCCCCACCTTCCCAGCCCTCCTAATAACTTTACACTTTTGAAAATATCCCAATTCGACTTGCAGGCCTTTAAAACCTATCTGTACCAATTTTGAACGGCCTAACTGTATTTCTATTTATTTTTGCCCATAGCCCCCCTTCCCGCCTCTCCTAATAATTTTATAAATTCGAAAATATCCGCAATCGATTTGTAAGTATCGAAAACCTCTATATACCAGTTTTGAACAATCTAACTCTATTTTTATTTTTTTGCCCCCCCCCCCTCCCCGGCCCTCCTCATAATTTTACACTTTCGAAAAAATCCCTATTCGACTTGCAGGCCTCTAAAACCTATCTGTACCAATTTTGAACGCTCTAACTGTATTTCTATTTGTTTTTGCCCATAGCCCTCCCCCCTTACAGCCCCACCACCTTCCTGACCCTCCTAATAATTTTACAAATTCGAAAATATCCGCAATCGATTTGTAGGTATAGAAACCCTCTATATACCAATTTTGAACGATCTAACTCTATTTTTATTTTTTGCCCCCCCCCCTCTCCCCTTTCCCCCTTCCTGCCCCTCCTAATAACTTTACACAATCGAAAATATCCTCATTCGACTTGCAGGCCTCTAAAACGTATCTGTACCAATTTTGAACGGCCTAACTGTATTACTGTATTTCTATTTGTTTTTGCCCCATAGCCACCCCCCCCCTGCTGCCAACACCTGGTGGCTAAATTTCTAAAATTCCAGAAATTAGTTTTTATATATTTGCATTAGCTATATTTTAGAGCTAAAATTTTACGTATATCTATTTTTTTGTTTGAGATATATAGGATTATGCGAAATCACGTTTTGCCCCCCGCCCCCCTTGGGGACCGAATTTTGAAAATTCCAGAAATTGGTTTTTAGACATTTGTGTCGGGGAGGAAGAGAATGGAGAAGGAGGCAGGATACGATGCGCAGAACAGAACTATTGTGTGACGGGACGGAGCTGATTGAGTCAGTCGCCGAATCGAATCGAAGAGAGATGCAATGCATCTTAAAACCAGAAAACAAACTCTTTTAATATAATAAGACTTATTCGTCATTATTCGAGTCAAATAACATAAGTTAGGATTGTAACAATAAATCGTTTGCTAAGCAGAATTTAGAGGTCTGAGTCTATGTATTGGCAGTTCTAGTTTTACTTTCACCCGGGAAATCTGGCAGATAGGGTAAGTAGAATTAAACTTATTCTCATTTGATTAATATGCATGTTATTCTTATTTCTGATAGAGTGAAGTTGCAGAATTTGAATTTAAATAAATGAGTTAGAATTTCTTAATATGAGATTCTAAATTTAATCAATCCTAATTCGAAATTCATAAATTGATACTTAGTCGAAAATTCTTAGTGGCTTCAAAGCCATAGTGGTCCGTCGATTCACGGAGGTTTAATACCTATTAATTAGATAATTAATCGTAATTCGTTAAATTAAAAAAAAAAAAAAAAAAAAATTGTAAATTGAAAAAATTCTTTTGTTTACGTAGGATTAAATTATCTGTATAAGAACTTTAAAGTAAATTAAAATTAATTCGTTGAAATAAGTCATTAATACAAGGTTAAATTGTTTTGATATAAAACGTAATTCAAAGTAGTTTCGCTTTCATGCTTACGTAGAAGTTTTGTTTTGAGAGAAAACGTAATTCAAAATAGTTTGGGTTTCAAACCGAAAGTTTCGGTTTGGAATTTCAGAAATAAACTTTCATGTTAAGTAATTGTTGAATAAATGAGAGTATGAGAATGAAAAGGGTGCATTTAATATTTTATTAGTTTATTTATTTCAGTAAAAAAAAAAAAAAAAAAAAAAAAAAAAAAATATTCTATTATGTGTTGTTTCTTTTCATTTGTTCTTATATTTTTGTTTTGTTTTACTTCCTGATCTGCAGAATAATAATTTAATGCAATCGATTAATTCATATTTAAGTTTAATTGTTTGTAATTAGTTTGCTCATAAGATGGGTAGAAAGAGAAAAACAAGGGCGAATGACGCCGAACAGAGTGCGTTGTTCTCAAAATCTAATGAAGTGATAAAATTTGAAAATGTAATTAAAGAAATAGAATTTATAAAATCGAAGGTCAATGATTGCGATAAAAGCGATCAAGCCAGATTAAAGATCCTAAAAGATAAGGTAAATGCACTGGAGGTTAAATTCGAGGATATAGTTACAAATTTTTCCGAAGAGGAAAACGATGAAAACTCTGAAGAGGTGTTAAAGAATAGGGACACTCTGTTAGAATTATCCGTTGTATTAGAGGGTAAATCGCAATCAAATACTCCAAATGTAAATAATGATGCACGTACCAAACCCGGGACTTCTGTTAATTCGCATATTAGTCTTCCCAAACTTGAAATTCCTTATTTTTACGGGGATAATGAATCTTGGTTGTCATTTAAAAATTTATTTAAATCATCAATTCTGGATAATGACAGCCTTAGTGAGGTTGAAAAGCTACAATACCTCCAATCGTGTGTAAGAGGTAGTGCATCAAAACTTATTCGTGGATTTTCGTTACAATCGGAAAATCTTAAACACTGTTGGGAAATTCTTACTCAGCGCTACGAAAATAAACGTCAATTAGCTATAACTCAAATAAATAAAATCTTTTCAGTAAAAGTAAACAAAGCGGATGATCCTAAATCGTTTTTCAATTTAATAGATACTTGTAACGAAGCGGTGCGAAATTTATCGACCCTCGGATTGGAATCTAATCCTCTTAGCGATCTTATTCTTATAAATTTCATGATTTCAAAATTGGATTCATCCGTTAGGCATAGGTGGGAGCTCAGTCTAGAGAATACGCAAACTATTCCCGATTTAAATTCGTTTCGTACATTCATTGAAAGGGAGGCGTCGAGTCAAACAAAGCTTGAAAATAAACCAGGGATGTTTAAGAAGCCAGTAGAAGGTAGTAGTGTAAAAAAATCTTGTGTCAATAATTCAATGCTAGTCAAAGAAAATAAATGCGTCGCCTGTTCTCAAGTACATCAATTGTTTAAATGTCCCAAATTCAATCGAATTAGTGTTCAGGAGCGATGGGACTTAGTTAAATCAAAATCACTGTGTGAAAATTGTTTGCGAACTAATCATCAAGTGCGTCAATGTACAATTAATATTAAATGTAAAGTATGTGCAGGTTCACATCACACTCTTCTGCACATTTATGCACAGAATTCTGCAGATCAGGGAGGCGGCCTTGTTACTACGTCGGAGGCCAATAGTTCACAATCTAATGCAAATTTTAGTAACCAAAAGGTATTATTGGCTACTGCCCTTATAAAGGTTAGGTCACTTAACGGCAAAATTATTCAATGTCGGGCGTTAGTTGATAGTGCCTCACAAAATAGTCTCATAACAAAGGAGTGCGTTGAGAAGCTAAATTTGCCTTTGTTTGGCACTTCTCATCGACTTATAGGCATAAACGGTCTTTCCGCAGAAACTGTTTTGAATTTTACGGAATTCTCATTCTCGCCATATTTCGCTAACGAGTATAGGAACTTGAAAGCGCTAGTAGTAAATAGGGTTACTACCCCTCTGCCAAATTTCCGGGTGCAAACGACGTCTTGGCCACATACAAAAAATCTGCAGTTGGCTGATATGAATTTCTTCAAGCAAAAACCAATCGAAGTATTATTAGGCGCAGATATTTTTGCGTCACTAATTTGTGGCACACCAGTATCGGGAAGGCCAGGAGAACCATCTGCCATTCCCAGTTCACTTGGGTACTTACTCAGTGGCCCCCTCTCAAGGGATGGAATGGAACCAAAATCAACATATAGCTCCTCGTTACACTGCCTTAACTTGAACGATTTTTTTGACAATCAGCCCATAGTATCTTCTAAGAGTGAAACCGAAGCCGATCCGGCAGAGGAACTATATAAATCTTCCACCAAGCGCAACCCCGAAGGTCGCTATGTGGTGAAATTACCCCTCCATGATGAGATAGATTTGGGTGAAAGTGCCAACTGTGCACTAAAACTGTTTAAAAGGCTCGAAGCTCGTTTTGCGCAGAATCCCAACCTAAAACAGGAATATTGTAAGTTTATGTGTGAATACTCAGACTTAGGTCATATGACTTTACTAAGGGCTGAAGAACTTAATCGCCAACCCACTTATTATATGCCCCATCATGGAGTTATAAATGAAAATAGTAGCACTACGAAACTACGGGTAGTGTTCAATGCGTCGGCCGTAACTACAAATGGCAAATCCCTGAACTCCAATTTGCACAAAGGGCCAAAACTTCAATCTAGTATATTTTGCAATTTGATTCGATTCCGTTTAAATAAAGTCGCCCTCTCGAGTGATATCGAGAAAATGTTTCGGCAAATTCTAATCGCAGAGCCTGATACAGACTTTCAAAGAATATTTTGGAGGGCCAATGTTTCAGATCCACTCAGAGTGTATAAATTGAACACTGTTACTTATGGCACAGCCTGTGCTCCATTTTTAGCCCTGCGTACCATATTACAGCTATTAAACGATGAAGAACCCAATTTTCCCGTAGCTGTGCAGGCTGCCCGCAACAACCTGTATATGGACGATTTCCTTGGAGGGGCTGAAACAATCGAAGCCGCTCAATCTTTGGTCACAGACCTTCAAGCGTTGTTTAACGCTGGGGGTTTCAAGCTGCGAAAATGGGCTTCAAATTATGTGGAAGCTCTAGTTCAGGTCCCAGAGGCTCTAAAATCAACAAATCAGGAATTATCCTTAAACCCCGATCAATCCCAACGTATTTTAGGACTAAACTGGAATTTAACATCGGATACACTGCAGGTTGGCGTCAACACAGAAGAAAACGTCAAAACTAAACGACAATTATTGTCCGTAATTGCACGCATCTTCGACCCTTTGGGTCTGTTATCCCCTGCCACTATTCTTTTAAAATTGCTTCTACAAGATGTTTGGAAGCTAAAACTTGGTTGGGATGATCCTTTACCACCAGACATTCAAAACAGGTGGAACGAATTTTATGAAAAAATTGCTTCCTTTAAGGCCATGTCAGTACCCAGATTTTTAGACCTAAAATCCGAACCTATTTACCAGATTCTGGGATTTTGTGATGCGTCAACAAAGGCATATGCTGCCGTAATTTATATACGCCCAAGTCAGAACTCATCCTTAAAATTGATTGCAGCTAAAACCCGTGTAGCTCCTTTAAAACCCATTACCTTGCCTAGGTTGGAGCTATGCGCGGCTGTATTACTCTCGGAACTTTTGTCAGTCGTCCAGAGCTCGCTGGATTATCAGGTTGAGGAAATTCTCCTATGGACAGACTCAACAATCGCCCGTAGTTGGATCTTAAATCCGCCCTTAAAGGGCAACACATATGTCCTACACCGAGTAAACAAAATTAGAGCTCTCACAGACACAACATCATGGCATCACTTACCAAGCAAACATAACCCAGCAGACTGTGCAACCCGTGGGCTGTTACCCGACAAATTAAACCACTTTAACTTGTGGTGGTCTGGACCTGATTGGTCAAAGATTCCGGTCTCAGATCACGAGTCCAAGATTGCTACCTCAGTCCCATGTACAATTGTGGGAATTCCTGTACTAATAGAGTCAACTCCAATGCATGAATCCGTTATAGAGGATTTGGTTTCAAAATTTTCATCAAGTAATAAACTTTTTCGTGTAATTGCATTTATGAAGAGGTTGACTTATAACAGTAGAAATGCTACAAAATTGAAAGGACCAGTCTCAGAACAAGAAATTTCAGAAGCTAGAAAAATTGTTATTAAATTCGTCCAACAAAGGTCCTTTGCTTCAGAAATCGCCCTTTTGCAGCGCGGCCAACCCGTGGCAAACAGCAGTAAATTAAAAAATCTCAATGTGTTTCTTGATTCAGAAAATCTATTAAGAGTGGGAGGTAGAATTGATAAAAACATCACTCTGCCCTATGATACTAAACATCCAATACTCATACCTAAAAATCACCCTTTTACATCGACATTAATAAGACATTTTCACACGTATAGTCTTCATGGAGGTGTCGACCTAGTATTAAATCTCATTCGCCAGTCTTACTGGATTCCTGATGGTAGATCCACTGTGAAAAAAGAGCTTCGTAAATGTGTCACTTGTGCCAAAATCCAACCGACCCCAATTCAACAAATGATGGGTGACCTTCCCAGTGCAAGAGTCAACCCTTGTAGACCATTTCAACATGTTGGCCTTGATTATGCAGGCCCTATTCAAACAAAGTGTGAACATAAACGAACAAAAACAAAATTTAAGTCCTATATTTGCCTATTCATCTGCATGAGCACCAAGGCAATTCATCTCGAACTAGTCACGAATTTATCAACTGAACATTTTTTATATGCCCTACAAAGATTCATAGCGCGTCGAGGCTCTCCTACTGACATTTACTCAGATAACGGACGCAACTTTGTTGGTGCCCATGCCCATTTGAAGAAACTCGTGACACTTTCAAAAACCAATATTATTCAAGACTTTGCCACAACTAGACAAATTCATTGGCATTTTATGCCACCTTACGGGCCTAACTTTGGCGGCCTATGGGAATCTTCGGTTAAATTGGCCAAACGCCATTTACTTAAAGCGTGTAAAGGCAGTTGCCTATCGTTTGAGGAGTGTGCTACGATTCTCACTACTATTGAGTCCTGCTTAAATTCACGACCCTTAGTCCCACTTTCCACCGAGCCCAATAATTTCTTAGTGCTTACGCCAGGACATTTCTTAATTGGGGCTCCGCTTCTCCAGCTTCCTGAACACTCTTTTAACCAAACTAATCCATTGTGTACCAGTTTTTCTTCCAGGTGGAAACTCCTCCAGCAGATCAAGAAACAATTTTGGAGTACATGGGCAAGGTCTTATTTGACTTCACTCCAGGCAAGAGAAAAATGGAAGAGTGGTAATACACATCTGCAACCTGGTCAGCTAGTCCTGGTGTTGGAGCCTTCTATTCAGCCAGCACAGTGGAACTTGGCCAGAATTCTGGACTTGCATCCTGGAGATGATGGCATCGTAAGAGTCGTCACTCTGAAGACACCATCTGGAGTCATCAAAAGACCGGTGAATCGAGTCGCCAGTCTGCCATGCTCAGCCCACCCCCCCGGAGGATGTCGGGGAGGAAGAGAATGGAGAAGGAGGCAGGATACGATGCGCAGAACAGAACTATTGTGTGACGGGACGGAGCTGATTGAGTCAGTCGCCGAATCGAATCGAAGAGAGATGCAATGCATCTTAAAACCAGAAAACAAACTCTTTTAATATAATAAGACTTATTCGTCATTATTCGAGTCAAATAACATAAGTTAGGATTGTAACAATAAATCGTTTGCTAAGCAGAATTTAGAGGTCTGAGTCTATGTATTGGCAGTTCTAGTTTTACTTTCACCCGGGAAATCTGGCAGATAGGGTAAGTAGAATTAAACTTATTCTCATTTGATTAATATGCATGTTATTCTTATTTCTGATAGAGTGAAGTTGCAGAATTTGAATTTAAATAAATGAGTTAGAATTTCTTAATATGAGATTCTAAATTTAATCAATCCTAATTCGAAATTCATAAATTGATACTTAGTCGAAAATTCTTAGTGGCTTCAAAGCCAATTTGTATTAGCTATATTTTAAAGCAAAAACTTTACGGGTATCTGTCTTTTCGTTTGAGATATGAAGGATTTTGTGAAATCACGTTTTGCCCCCCTCCCCCCCCCCTTGGGGGACGAATTTTGTAAAATCGCTTCTTAGTGGATGCCTACGTCATAGAACGAACATTGTCACAAAATTTCATGCTTCTAGGTCTAGGGGTTTGGTCTGGGCGATGATGAATCACCCCCTCAGTCAGTCAGAAAGAACGATTTTATATATTATTTCGCGTAATTTCAGGAACTTCAGGACGGATTATGATATTTTAGGACATTTCAGGACATTTTTTTTATTTTTCAGGAATTTCAGGACAAGTACGACCCCTGTGTTAGATAATTTTAATGAATTATTTGCACTTAGTGAATTTGTATAGGAAAATATAGAAAAAAGTCTTGTGATGGCCACAACATACTAGTTTAAGAAGTCGTCAATAAACTGATAAGACACACTATTGCGCAATGTTTTTTAAAAATGCTCAACAGGTTAAACCACAGCCAATGCCTAACCACTGGGGTCTGTATTTTGAATTAAACTACGTGAGTTTAAAAAAAAAAATAATAATAATATTTTGACTCAAAACTTCGCGTAAATAAATACATAAATAAAATAAAAATAAACACATAAATAAATAAAATTAAAATAAATAAATAAAAAAAACCCATATCTTTCGACTCTGAAATCACATTTTTCACCCTTTCCCCCATTCCACTTTCTCCTTGGAGGCCAACTTTCTAAAATATTAGAAATTGCTTTCTATTATAGTTTAAAGCAAAAATCTTACGGATATCTGATGCTTTTTAACACGCTTTTATTAGCTTCACCTGTACCTATGTTTGTAACCGCTCTGGGAGCAAACAAAAAATCTATATGGTAAAAAAAGACTTTTCCTACGTAAACGCTGTGACTGTAAGGTAAAGCTCCGGGTTACGAACCTAAAGGTCTAACGTTCGAGCCCAGTCAGGGGAGATTTTTTAAAAATGTTTTTTGTTTAATTCTAAATTATTTTATAATCACCCTGTAATATGGTGTGTCACTACTCACACATTTTTTTCTTACCCTGCATTTTAATACTATAAAGATAGATATTTGTGCTTTTTAGTTCACATTTCAATAAAAGTGTGTTCTTTAATTTTTTAAAAGTACATTTTTTTATTTTTTAGAATGAAATGTTATATAAAATCACGTTTCTCCCCCCCCCCCTCGCTATCCCCATGGAAAGAATTTTGTAAAATCGCTTCACAGAAGGAATGTTTTCACCAAATTTCATGCTTCTAGGTGCAGTTGTTTGGGATGGGCGATGATGAATTAATCAGTCTGTCAGTCAGGACAAACGATTTTATACATAAAGATATGGATATGTGTGCGTATTTCTATATGTGTGCGACTTATGCGCACACATATAGAAATATATGCAAGGTGTTCAATACTACAGGTGTCTATAGCTATTTCCTCAGCGGTTAGTCACAGAGATCAGAGATACATTTCCACATGCAAAGTGTTGTACACTGTATTACGTTTAAAACGGTTTATGTCAATAAATTATCTTAAAAGTAAGTAATTATATTAAAAGAAAAGCTACCAAGCGGTTGGTTTTGGAACTTCTTCATCAGTGCCAATCGAATAAAATGAACAAACAAACGAAACTTATGAAATATACAGAAGTTTAAAACATAAAAGAAATTACATTAATAACCATAACAGAATATTTAATAACAATGAATGAATCAATTATGAATCAACTGAAATAGTCAAAAGATTTTAAAATATTGGAAAAATGCGAAATATTACTACACAATTGTGTAAAAATCTTCTTGAGAGATCAAAAAACTCAAAAACTTTTGCAGTTTTTCATTAAACTTTAATATTGTCTTTCATGAACATTACAAAACTAGAGAAGTTGCTGAATTGTTTCTCGAAAAACTAAACTTAAACTATAGAGGAAAAATTCCACTATTCAATACCGAAGTAATCCGGGGTAAAATCCCTCCGGAATGGAGTGGAGTGGAGTAGTCTTGTAGTGGGCTACTTAGATAAGAATTTGAGATTAGAAAGATGCTCTTTACTCAGGGAATGTAGGTCAGGTAAATGTAAAAGGTGTTTCCATTCATTTTTATTCTATACTTTAATAGAGGCGCATTTGAGCTTAAAATTTTGCCGTTAATTAACGTTTAATGTCTTTTTACCCACCAAATTTTTACGCAAAAAATTGTCATCTTATTTTTGTAAGATTTGCTTGTATTAAATGTTCAATCATTAGTATTTTTACTTTTTTCTATATTCATAAGATGAAAGTATTGGATTCGTAAAAACTTTTCGATTTATTGCACCAAAAACTTTGTGTCAAAAGATGAAAAATGTAACAACAAATATTACAAAAAAAAAAAAAAAAAAAAAAAAAAAACAATTTTTTCAGATCAAAATAATTAATCATCACCCATCAGATTAAAAAAAATAGGCACGTGTACAGTGTGAAAGAAACAACACAATAAAGTAACATTGGTACTGAATTTTAAAGACAGAAAAAAAAAATCTTGAAATCGACTAGCAAATTCTAATTGATAAACAGGCAGCGAAAATTGGAAGAAGTTTGTACGTGGATTTCGATTTTTAAAAGGAATTTTTTACTAAAATTTTGTATGTATAAAAATATGCTTGTTTTATAAGTATTTTTTAATGGAAATAAGTAGTTTTATAAAACAATTTTAGGCGAGAAATTTGTCATCCGACTTTGTGATTTTGGGGACATTAATTGATGACTTGGCAATTCTTGTTTTAAGTAGGGCTGTGCCGATTAATCGATTAATCGGTTCGGTTAATCGATCAATGCTTAGTCCCGATCCCCATAGCAGAAAATGCGAGACGCGCGACGTACGTCGCAGATTTTTTTTTTAGTCTGCAGATTATTTCCAAATCAGCATTATGCAGAAATTCCAAATCTCTCGATTTTGGCAGGAAAGATAGCGATTTTCTATCTTTTTCCATCCACAACATAAATGTCAATATTCATTTTAAACATGCTTTATTAAATTCTAGAACCTATAGAGAGGTAGAACTGTTCAATATTTCTCACTCATATAATTTTTGTGTGACCCCCCTCCCCCTTACACCCTGTTAACGATCAGCTATCAAACAGATCGCGAAATCCTTGCGATTTCCATTTTTCCCCCCCATCAGTAACATAAATATCAATATTACTTTTTAAAACTTACTTAATTAGATTTAAGAACTTATAAAGAAGTAGAATTGTTCAATATCTCACTTATATTTGTTTTACTCCCCCCCCCCCCTCCCGCTAACGATCAGTGATTGAACGTTCCACAAAATCAAAGCATTCTAATTTTTAAGCTTTCTCCATCCAGCTTCCAGTATTCATTTAAAACATGCTTTATTAGATTCTAGAACCTATAAAGAAGTAAAATTATTCAATATCTCTCATTCATGCAATTTTTTGTGACCCCCCCCCCCTTCCCCACTAACGATCGACAATCAAACGGTTCGCGGAATTCTTATGATTTCAAATCTTCTCCATATGCAACATAAATCTCAATGTTCTTTTTAAACTTATTTACTTAGATTCCAAAACCTAAAAAAAAAGTATAATTGCCCCCCCACCCCTTTCCACTAACGATCAGCAATCAAACGCTCCATAGAATCATTGTAATTTCCAATCTTCTTCCATCCAGAGATTAAATGTCAATGTTCATTTTATGCTTACTTTATTAGATTCTGAAACCTATAAAGAAATAGAATTGTTCAATATCTCTCATTCATATAATTCCCCCCCCCCCCTTTAGCATTTGCTACCGATCGGTAATGAAGTTCCCCGCAGGATTCTCATTCTTTCTCCATATGCAGCATAACTGTCAATATTCTGTTTAAATTTGCTTCATTAAATTGCAGAACCTATTTAGATGTAGAATTGTTCAATATCACTCACTACTCATGTATTTTTTGTTATTGCACCTTTGAATATATACTAGATTTTATATCGATTTCAAAATTTGATGATCTTGACACACTTTTGTTTGAATACCAGTATTTTTATAAATGGATCGCTAGCACTATAAAAAAAAGAAACTGGAACTGAAAGGATCACAGGTTTTTACTGAAAGTCTTTTATTGAGCTGTCAAAGAAAATACCTGTGCTTATTAAGTTACTTAACTCATTGATGTTAAATAACCCATTAAGTTACTTACTTAACCCCACTATATTTATCTCACTCAAAAATTTTGCATTTTCGTACGCTTTGGTTACAAAATGCATTCCTAATCATATATAATTTAATTAAAAATATATATATATAAAATAAAAATAAAAACAGTTATTTTGTTTAAAGATATGATATAGTTCCAAAATGGGAGACATGGCACCTAATGGAGGTAGAATAGATGTTGATAAACTGCATAACTCTTTTAAATTTTCTTGATCCCTGTTTGTTATAATTTAAGAAACGAATTTTTTAATTAATATCCATCATTTTAAACCCCTGCACTTGAATAATAAGTTATTTTTAGTGATTTTCTCTTCTTATGCATTAGAAACAGATGATTTTGTTTGAATAATTAAAAAAATAAATAAAAATACAATTTGCATTACAAACTTTTTGAAAAAACTGCCAGCGACGCTAGGCACTTCAATATTCAAAGTAAAAAATAAAGAATATATATTTATTTTAATTATTGTAGAGAAAAAAATTCGTAATTAAATGTTCCTGCAGCGGGAGTTTTGGCGCCTAATGGGTTGAATTCCAGTTTTACAATTTTTCCGTGAAAGTTCGGGCTCGGACATTGAGAAGGTGAGCAAAATTAAGATGTACAGATGGCAATGACGAACAAACTGTAATTGCACTGTAAAAAATAGGTTCTTAAAAATAAGTATATATTGTCTCAAAATAGCCCCGAAACAATATATACTTAAATTTGAAAACCCATGTACTCATTTTTGAGTACATTGCCATGCCAAAGATGGGGATATTGGGATTCTTGTTGGTCAACCCCATTTTTGAGCATGTCAGTATACTCAAAAATGAGTACCAGTATGAACAAAATCATAAACAAAATAGTAGTTCTTATACTATATGAAAGATAATTGCTAATGCTAACTCTTGATCTAGCTATATGTAATGGAAATTGCTTTGGCATATCTGACAGATAAAATTAGATAAATGCAAACTTGTGATAAAAATATGCCTACTGAATCCGGTAATTTTTTTTCCCCCGTAACTCATTGTGAAATTATTCTGCAGATTATTTTCTAATGCGTAAATAGTTGTCGCAGATTGACAGAAAAATTTCTGCTACTGGGGTCCCGATCAATTTTTTTTTAATCGAGGTAATCGGATCGATTAATTCGATTAAAAATTTTCAAAATCCGATTAAAATTTTCAAACTACGAATTAAAGTAAAAATGCTTTTCTGCCCACAAAATATTTTTTCACAAATTTTGCTAACATCCATCAAATAATGAAAAAGAAAGAAAAAAAAAAGAAAGAAAGAAAGAAAAATATAACCCCTCAAAAGAAGTTTTTGCACTTTTTTTGATAGAGAAAAGGGGGAGGACAGTTATTAAACAAAATGCCGCTTCACGTGCATTCTGGAGCAACATCACCTGTCTTTAGCCTTCTACAGACAGTGTTGGTTAGGGTAATAGTATTCCCAGAAACAAGAAGCTTTCAAAAAATGGAAATGCTAAAGATAAAAGAAAAGAAAAGAAGGGATTGTGATTTCCGCTATCCCTCTGATGGGGGAAATGTCAACAGAGTTTCACAATATCTTCAAGCGTTTATTGTCTGTTCAGAATTGCTGATAGTAACTGTTGAAGTAGAAACAGAAAATAACATTTTGTGTCCTAGTCCGAAGTGACAACGAAGAACTAAAATATAAGAATTCGAGATTTTTATGATAATGATATGGAATTTTGAGAATTCATTTAAAAATAGTGACAAGCGAGATGGACAAGGCCTGCAAATATAAAACTAAAATATGTGTAAATTCATTTAATATTTCTTTCAAAATGAATTAAAAAAATAATTTACTTTAAAAAAAAATAATAAAATAAAACAAACAAGTGAAAATATTTATATAAAATTAACACAAGTCACCAATTATTACTCTGAAAATTGATTTAAATTTCAGCTATGAAACAGATATAATTGATTAAACAAAAATTTTTGAAAAAAAAAAAAAAAAAAATTTTTCAGTCAAACTTATTAATAATATATACACAATATGAGAGTTTTATTCATCATTGAAATAAAATTATATAAAGAAAAATGAAAACCGATTAAAAATTCGATTAATCGATTAATGAACTACGATTAACACAGTTAAAACTCTTAATCGATTCCCACCCCTAATTTTAAGTATTCTTTAAATATAAATGTAGAAAATAAAAAAAAATAAATAAATAATAGTTTCATTTCAGGCGACAAATTTGTCGTCCAACTTTGTGATTTTAGCGACACTTGTTGTTTCAAGTCTTTTTTAAACAGAAATAGAAAATAGAAAAAAATAGCTTTATAAAACTACTTTACGCGACAAATTTGTCATCCAACTTGGATACATTTGTTGATAATTTGGCGATAAGTATTGTTTGAAGCACTTTTTAAATGTAAGATAGTAAAGTTTTATTTCAGGCGACAAAGCTCTAATCCAACTTTGTGATTTTAGCGACATTTGTTGATAATTTGGCCAGAAATGCCGCTACGTCGACATGCTGGTACATAAAAGCACTAACAACAGATCAAAATAGTATAAGGGATAAAAATTTATTATAGATTGTTACTACAAATTTTGGTGTGCATTCTACATTACATAAACCCAATTACTTGATTACTCAATTTATAAAGCAATATTTAGAAATATACCAAAATTTTATCAGCATGGATGTTCATGGTGAGTATCTTACACATAATGTTCAATATACAATTCCAATCCCATGTAACAGATACCAAGATGTGGATATTGCATAAATCGTTAACCCTAGAACACTAGTGGTACGTAAATTTCACGTGCGGTCTTCATTTATTGGTTCTTTTCTGCCCTTTCTATATTACCGATACTTTTATTTGACCTGGAGTGCTTCGAAATAATTATTCAGTTAATGAAAAATTAGTAATATAGGATAAAACAGCAAATAATTAAACATATTTAACTAGTATGTTGTGGCCACCACAAGACTTTCTTCTATATTTTCCTATATACATATTCAATCAGTAACAATATAAAAAAAAAAAAAAAAAAATACGATTTTTTTCTAATTTTTTTTTTTGTTAAAAGTAATACATATTCAACCAGTAACAATATTTAAAAAAAAAAAAATACGATTTTTTTTCTAAGTTTTTTTTTTTTTTTTTTTTTTTTTTGTTAAAAGTAAAAAAATCGATAATTTTGTTTCAAATTGTCACAGATTTATAGTTCAACCATTCGTTTTAAAGGTATTGACGAGATCTTTCGAAAGATACCCATCTTGAAAATTTACCCCCACCGGTGCCCCCACATGCACAAAATTTTTTTCGTAGTTAACTACTACTATTATCAATAATTCATATTAATTTTACAATCACAAGTTTAAAATAACGCTCATTATGTACATTTATACGAAATTTTGTCCTATGCTGCCATGCTAAAAGTTTACATAAAATGCGATCACAGCGCCATCTGCTGGGCGATTGATCCCAAAATCTAATCAGACCCTTTCCATGTCAGGGTCCAACTATACACCAAGTTTGGTTCTATTTCATTCATCGGTTCGTGAGATACGGTGTGATATACGAAATTTTGTGATCACAGCGCCACCTTGTGGACGATTGATCCCCAAATCTAATCAGCACCATGCCCCGTCAGGTTCCAACTATATACCAAGTTTGGTTGAATTTCATTCATTGGTTCGTGAGATACGGTGAAAAATACGAAAATCTGTCCTATACTGCCATGCTAAAAATTTACATAATATGCGATCACAGCGCCACCTGAAGGGCTATTGATCCCCAAATCTAATCAGCACAATGCCCCGCCAGGGTCCAACTATATACCAAGTTTGGTTGAATTTCATTCATTGGTTCGTGAGATACGGTGAAAACACTAAACCACAGACAGACAGACAGACAGACAGACATTTTTTAAAAACTATCAATTCGTGTTCAGGACATCCCAAAACATGTAGATCCGTCAAAAAACGGAGGTCGAAAATTTTCGCGAATCCAATACTTTCTCTATATTACATATAGAAGAAAGTAAAAAAACAACATTACTGTAATACAAGCAAATAAAACGAATTTTACATGAGCACGTAAGTTTTACGTATCTCTAGTGATAGCGGCAAAGAAAACACTATGGTGTTTTAAGCCCCCCCCCCCCAAAAAAAAAAAGTACTGACATTCCTAATTGGATATTACAGTCGTAAACTTTTCATTGACCTGGAATGGCATCTTGAAAAATCTTAGCCCCCAACCCCCCCCGCTACTGCTGGCACCCACATTGCCAGCATATTCTGCTGTTAAATAAGGCAATTTACAGTGGAAACACCTGTAGAGAAAGATTCTTTTAGAGTTGTTTCTGCTGTAAATTGCTTCTTTTTAACAGCAGAATCTGCTAGCACTCATATTGCCAGCACATTTTGCAGTAAAAACTACCGTTATTTTTTACAGTGTATGACACAGTAGCAACAACTAATTTCATACTATAAACGCCAAAATTAAATTAGCCGGATATTTATGTAAAGGTAACTTATAAAGTTTCATGAAATTATGTACATTAGTTCTTCAGTTGCAATACCTCCAAATACAGATATCGCCATTTGACTTAACATAATTAAATTCATCAAAATCCGAAATTCAAAAAAATCCTTACAAATCTCAAAACTTATTTTAAAATACATATTGGAAAAAAAAAAAAAAAAAAAAAAAAATGTGGAACTAGCATTTTTTCTCAAGGTTTTAATCTTTTAAACTTGAGAGGGCAATGACACATTTTTTTTCTGTTTTACTTCGTTCCAATAAGAGCGAAAACTGACGATTTTTGATAAATGAACGCTAAACATTCAATACGATCAATCAATGTCGAGTGTAATATAAAATGATGTTCTTCAAATATATTTTGAAAGGCTGGAACATGCTGTAAATATTTGATAATGATGTGATGCAATACCTAACAGTAAATCATGTGTTAGCTACAACCTACAGGTTTCTAAATCAAATTCAACAACAACAACAACAACAAAAAAAAAAAAATAGTTAACTTTTTTTTTTACTTTCTCCTACCTATATACAGGGTGATCAGTTTAAAAGAGTACCCGTGGGTTTTTCTTATAACCCTTAAATCTGACGGATGTGGCAACTATTCTAACACTGAAGTATGATTGTTTGAATCTTGTTTAAGTTTGTGAGACAATTTCTGACACTGTTGGACTGGTACAACTTTATTTGTGAGGTAAAACAGAAATGGAGACGCACATTTTTATCATTTTTCTGTGATTAAACATGATGAATTTCTTTAAAAAAAAAAAAAAAAAACTTAGTGGTGCTAAGAAAACCGTACAAAATCGCACCTATGCATGTTTTAAAGTCCAAACAGCCCCAAGAAATTAAAAATGACATCACAATTCTTTAATTTAAATTTTATAAGCGCATGTGTCTATTTATTTATATTACTAATTTCTCGTGGCGTGGTTGAATTCCATATATTTTATTGTTATTTTCCTCTGACGTATTAAAATTCCGCAGAGCAACGAAAATAATTTATTTCAAAAATAGAAATTATTTTATTTTATTCAGGCTTTGTTTTATAGATGAATAAATTCTTAAAAAAATACCTGGTTATTCAAATTTTGTTCTCTGCGATGATAATGATGATAACCATTACACACTATACGGATTTTTTTTTTTAAATAATCTCTGCAAACGGACAAATGAATTTTTTGTTTGTTTAATCAATGAATGAATGAATCTCCCAAAACGGTGGTGTCGCACTTGCGACCGGGACAGTTCCGACCGGGGTTAAAATCGTAGCACTTGCGACCGTTTTGGTTTGAAGGTAGCACTTGCGACCGGATCTATCCGAAAGCAGGTGCAACACAGGAGATGTGTTTATGTGTAAGGAGGGGGGGGGGGTTCGGCTTCACTGATTAAATTCGTTAAAAAGAGTTAACAAAATTGAATTTATTTACTAAATAAAAAACCCAAACGCGTACAAAAGTCAATAAATTTAAAAAAGGAGGTTTTTTTTTTTTCTTTTTTACAATGTACAATTATTGTAATGTAATTCAATTGTAATGTAATGTTTATTTCTAAATACTATAAATACTATATAATATACATATATATATATATTTTTTTTTGCCTGTAAATAATTAAAGATTAAAATAAATAAATACAAATAAAAAATCTAGAAAATTAATTTAATATATATATATATATATATATATATTAATAATAAAATAAAATTAGTTGAGATTGTTTAGTATTATTGTTTCAGCTTTTAATAGAAAAATCTTTATTATTAAAATATATTCTTTTCTATGAACGAAAATAATAATAATAATAATAAAAGTTAGTTTAAAAAAATAATTCAATAAAATATTCTAATTAAAAAATAAAAATGTATTTATTAAAAATATTTTTTTTTTTATAATTAAATTAGTTCAAATTACTTTATACTATTTTTTGGATTTTTAATTAAAAGGCCTATTTCAGTAGCCGAGAGGTAATGCTCTCCAAGTTGATAGATTGGTGTTAGTGTTTGGGAATAAGGCCGATTGACTACTCTTGGGTCCTAGGCCTGAAAGGGTGCCTTCCGTGGAGGTCTTTCTAAGGGTTCCTAGGCCCGTATTTACGCAAGTTTCTGAGAAAACTACGGAAAATTCCGGACGGCTAGGTCGACGAGCGTTACCTGGAATCGAACCCAGCATCTCACGTCTACCAGCTTTGAGCGCAGATCCGCTCAGCCACTAGTGGGATCTGATTGGCTTCTTTTGCTGTGTTCGATTCAAGGTCCCACATTTCAACCTAGACGTTTGCAATTTTCCATGGTTTTCTCTGAAACTCGCGTATATACAGACCAGGGCCCATTAGAAATAACTCTCATGAAAGGCATTTCATCCAGGCTTAGGACCTGTATATCGTTAATAGGCTTCAACGCTTAAACCACAACCACCAAAATATTTTTAATTAAAAAACTCTTTTTTTTAAATAAATTATTATATATAAAAAATAATAATTAAAAAATCATTTAATAATACATTCAAATTAAAAATAATTTAATTATAAAAAATGTAAAATTATAATAATTAAATTAATTAAAATTGCTTATACATAGCTGCCAAATTTTTAAATTTATTCCAGAATGTTCTTAGCTCCGCGCTTTTTTCACACTGTAACCTTTGTAGAAAAAATTTCTTCGATATATAATTACGATTAAATATTAAGAAAATCACTCTAAAAATATTACGGTGTGAAAAAGCGGCGGGACTAACAACATTCCGGAATAAATTAAAAGACTTGGCAGCTATGTAATACTATTGTTTGAGCTTTAAAATGAAACATCTAATTCAAAATGCTCTTAAACATAAAAATATTTTTTTTCTATAACTGATTATAGAAATAAGGATCTAATTAAAATTGTTTTATTTAAAAAAAACTTTCAAAGAAAGAGTAAATTAATTATCTAAGGACTAAATGAATTAAGAAAAATATAAATTTTAATAATTAAATTTGTTGCGATTCCTCAATACAATTGTTTCTGCTTTCGTTAGAAAAAAAAATTTTAAAATACTTTTAATATTAAAAGGTTTTATTTTCTGTGAATAATTATGAAAAAAGCTAGTTAAGGATCTAATTAAAATTATTTTATTTAAAAAATTCTAATAGAAAAACTAAATTATTTATCTAAAAACTAAATATCTAAACTAAACTAATTTAACTAAAAACTTAATTACCAAAAATATAAATTTTAATAATTAATTTAGCTGAGATTGCTTAATACAACTGTTTCTGCTTTTAATAGAAAAACTTATTTTAAAACACTTTTAATATTAAAAGATTTTATTTTCTATGAATAATTATAAAAAAAAAGAAAAAAAAGTGGGGGGGGGGGGAGTTAAAAAATTATTTAATGAAATATTCAATTAAAAAACTAATTTATTTATTAAAAATGTAATTCATTATAATTAAGTTAGATGAAATTGCTGAATACAATTATTTGGACTTTTAATCAATAAGCCCAGCAGTACCAAAGTGTCCACGTTGGTAGACAGGAAGTGTCGGGTTCGATCCCAGGTCATGGTTGTCGACCCTCATGTTTTCAGTCGGGTTTAACACCTAAACTACCACCACAAAATTATTTTTAATATAAAAAGTTATTTTAATCATTAATTATACAAAAAATAATTAATAATATAATTAAAAACTTATTTAATTATCAAAAATATTTTTTAAATAATGAATTTAGATCAGATTACTTAATTTTACGGTTTGAGCTTTTAACAGAAAAACTATTTCAAAATACTTTGTAATATAAAAAGATATCATTTGTCATGATTATAGAACAAAGAACTAATTAAAATTATATTATTTAAATAATCTAATTCATAAATTTTTACATTAAAATATATATAATATATACTAATTAAATTAGCCGAGCTTTCTCAGTACTATCCTTTAGACTATTATTCCAAAAATATACTTCAAAAGACATTTACTTAAAAAAGATTTTTTTCTATTAATTATTATAGAAAAATATTTAAAAAATATTTTATCAAAAATTAATTTAATTAAAAAAATAGAGTTTTTTAATAACTAAGTTAATTGGGTTTTCTTTTTCGCTATTCTTTCAGCTATTTTTTTTTTTTTTTCAAAATTTTTTTAACATATATATATATATCAGGGGTCGATCCAGACAAAAATTGGGTCCCCTTTGCTGCCCCTTCAAAAAATTCCACACCACAAAAGGGGACCTTTCACAAAATTCAAATCCATAAAAGGGGACCCTTCACAAAATTCAAATCCATAAAAGAGGACCCTTCACAAAATTCAAATCTATAAAAGAGGACCCTTCACAAAATTCAAATTTATGAAATGAGCCCTTCACAAGATTTTGTTTTACAAAAGTAATCGTTTTATAAAATGTTTCCATGTTTTCAGTATTATTTTTAATTAATTGGTTCAATAAAACTATGTTAATTTGATATTAAACATTATTTAGAATGATTGTTAAAATGGAAGGTTTTATACACGATATATACCGGGTGATTCAAAATAGATGTTACAGCGATTATCTCGTAAACTAAGAAAGGTAGAAACATACTTCCAATTACAAAATTAATGCAAATTAAGAGTAGATTTCAGATATGGCATTTTTTTGTACAAGGGGCTGTATACATATTAAATACGAAATTTAATTTTTATACGGCCCCTCCTATCATATGACTTATATTTAAAAAAATATTCTCCTCGCTCTAACAATCAAATTTAAAAAAAAATCATCTCTCTAAGTCAAAATCTTGCTGAGTTATTGCAATTTCAAAATTCTAGCATTTTTCGCCAAATCTTAAGGGGTTGTATCAAAAGTAAGAATTGTAATTACTATAGCTTTTGTAATAAGGCACACGTTGATCAGCGTTTGGGGGGGGGAAGAAAAATCATTCAGGGAAAGACGGCTATTTTAACCTATAATGTCTCTGTGAATACACAAAAAAATACTCATTGATAATTTAACAAATAAAATTTATGTACTAAAAGGGAATTTTCAAATTCATTTTTCTTTCTTTTCTTTTATACATTCTCTTACTCATATACACGGTGTAGAGAAAGAATTGTTTTTGAGTCAAATTTCCGAAAATTAGCTTTTGTTATATTTGCACGTTTTCAGATCCTCTGAATTCAAAAATCATGTTTTAAGCGGTTGGTCTCTCTCTCTCTCTCTGTGTGTGTGTGTGTGCTTCTGTGTTATTAGAATATCTCAAGAACAAATAGTAGCAGAAAGTCCATATTCGATATTCTAAATCCGTATCATATTGCGGTGCTACACTAACGTATCCGTTGCGATCAGACAATTGTTTGTTTACAGGGTCATCCAAGAGATTTCAAATACATTACGTCTGTGAGCGAAATTTCTCATATGTACAGTGCGACATGTATATACCGCACTAAACAAAATGAAAAGAAAAGTTTTTTATACGCATAAAAGCATGTTTTATGTAGATTGTGGTATAGTAATCATTCATCATTCATTTACAGGGTTACCCAGAGTATTTTGATATGTTGGAGCTATACTTAGGAATTGCTGGAAGTGTATTTCAATTTATATTACTTGTTTTACATATAACACTAAATTTAAATACACAAAGTCATTTGTATATAGTTTATAGACAATATACAGGGCTACCCAAAATTAATGTAAACAATTTTTTTTATTATTAAATGTAATTGGCGTAATGTTTTGCTGCATTTTTTTTTTTTTTAGAAGAACACTGCTGACACAGAACGGAAAATAAATTTCTCATACCCGTAATGTAAACAAAGTAGTTTTTCAAGAGCGATTTTTTTCCTGTATAATAAAAGATTTTTAGGCCTCCTGAATACGAAAGGTAAATTTTTATTGGTTGATCTGTATATATATGAATCATCAGCATAATTTAACAAAATTAATCTGGTGTGCCACTCACACGACTTTCTCTTACCCTGAAATTTATACCATAAACACAGGTTGGAGATTAAGAGGTAACATAAAGAGTACTGTAAACCTATGTTAAAATAATTCAAATTAGGCTTCGGAAGAGTAGTTAGTCCTGTGTGAGGGGTAATCTCTTGAAATTATTCGTTTCCTGAAATTATTCGACGCAGGCAATAATCAACCTTTTAAAAACTTGACTTTGGTAATATACGGCACAACCTAAAATGCACTTCCATCAATTTTCAGCTATTGTCGCATTATAATCTAGTTATTTTGTGTAGCCCTGTAAATGAACAGTGAATGATTTCCCTGCCATATTCTACATGAAGTATGTTTTTATGCATATAAAAATATATATATTAATTTCATTTGGTTTAATGATGTCTATAGGTGTTAAACTCTATTTACCTGCAATTTCCCCCATAGACGTAATGTATTTGAATATTCTTGAGTGTCCCTGTACACGAACCATTTGTTTCATCTCAATGAAAAGCTTAGTGTAGCATCCCTATATGATACATATTTAGAATACCAAGTTTGAATATCTGCTGTTATTTGTTGTTAAGATATGCTGATAACAGACAGACACACACACACACAGACCAACCACTAAAAACACGATTTTCATATTCAGGGGACCTCAAAACGTGTAAATATAACAAAAACTCACTTTCGAAAATTTGACCCAAAAACAATACTTTCTCTACCTTATGGGTATGAGAAAGTAATAACTACAGGAAATGCGAATTTGGTACTTCGGATTCCATATCTAGTTGCCACTTGAAAAGTTGATCAAGATTTGCAAGCTTCAAGGAAATTGATAACAGACTTGATTTTTGTTTTGATAAGTATAGGCACTATAATTAAACGGGGGTTGAGAATGGCGGTACTAACATAGAATTATACATCTATACGATATCATATTCTATACAAAACATTTAGAATATTAACAATAAATATGAATTTCCTTATGATTTTTACAGTATAAAGTTATTTAAATGTAATTTATAAGAATGTCTGTCCCAAAACTTAATACGTTGGCATTTTATGTGCGTTCCTGTACATAAACCAATTGTAGAGAATTAATTAATGCCATTTTAGATAGGGAATATCATATAGTAAACCTGAATAACATATATCATTTCTGAAAATTTCTGAAAATATTTACAGACGCTGGGGGCGGGCAGACGGACAGATGGACAGTCAGACAAAAAAATATGCAAATTGAAATCCTATTCACAGTTAAAAATTGTTAAAAAAATGTTTAATGTAAACGAAAATGCAATTCCAGCAAATGTCCAATAATAACACTTAACGTAACTGAATACTTTTGTGTGCCCTGTAAATCTAATGCTAATCGTACTGTACACTATAGAAAGCATTCTTTTGTGCATATGAATAACATATTTCAATTTCATTAAGATTTAGGCAAAGTAATTAAAATTTGGTTTATAGAAATATCTTCACATAGAACGTAATGCTTTGGAATACTTTCGGGTGTCCCTGTATACAAACCGGTGATGGTGTTTACTCCATTTTCTATAGAAAATATCCGATAGAAAACTTTAATAACGTATTTCAATTTTATTAATATATGCATAAATTAAAGGTATTACAATATGGTTTATAAAAATACCTCTCATAGAACACAATGCTTTGGAATACTTTCGGGTGTCCCTGTGCACAAGCTAGCAGAGGTTTTCACTCCATTTTTAATAAGGAATATCCGATAGTGAACTCAAATAACATATGTCAGTTTCAGGAAATTCCATAAATATTCACGGGAGTTAGAGCGCAGACACACAGAAAGACGAATGGACAGACAGACAAATCGAAGTCATTAACACTTTTCAACCTCGCTGGAATTGTTAAAGAGCCGAAGTCATTAAATTTTTCAACTATGATGGAAAGTGGTAAAAATAAAGCGCGAAAATTCCACACGGTTTTGCTAGACTTTTTTTTCCTCTCTTAACGTGTTTTAATTTGCAGGTGACCCTTAAGAAATTTAACTATTAAATTTTTTAACAATACGAAATAATGTAAATTTGCATTAAGTTCTCAAAACTGTTGATTTCACGTGCTTGAATGATTTTAGTTGCTATTTTAAAATAAAGGATCTTTTTTTAATTTTTCTCATCTCATAGATAACCCCCTAAAGTGTGTCCGTTGGCGTCGAAAAATAGATGCCAAAATTGAAAAAAAAGTGGTGTAAGTCATCATTTTCAAATTGCAATAACTCAGCGAGATTTTGACTTAGAGAGATGATTTTTTTTTTTTTTTTTTGCTTGTTGGAGCGAGGAGAATAATTTTCGAAATATAAGTCACATGATAGGAGGGGCCGTATAAAAATTAAATTTCGTATTTAATATGTATACAGCCCCTTGTACAAAAATAATGCCATATTTGAAATCTACTTTTAATTTGCTCTAATTTTGTAATTTGAAGTATGCTTCTATCTTTCCTAGTTTACGAGATAATCACTGTAACATCTATTTTGAATCACCCGGTATATTGTATTATTTTTTCACAAAAATAAATAAAAATTTCACAAAAATATTTTGTTTTTCACAAAAAGGGGACCCAAAAATTAAAACCTGGATCGACCCCTGTATATATATTCTTTGAGTTATTATAAATAAAAAAAAAAAACTATGATTTTTTTTTTTTTTTTTTTCAACAACTTGGCAGTAAAAATATAAAAAATTTTTCTTTTAAAAATGAAAAGTCAATTTAGAACAACATGCTTTGGCATCATGAACTATATTAGCCCTTTATCAATATGTATAATTTTTTTAAAGTGATAATAACGTCAGTTCTTGTGAGATGTATAATTTTTTATAGTTCACGTTTTATTCAATGCATTTATTTTTACACCGAAAAAAAGAGAAAAAAAAAAGGAACTTTTAATTCTTTTTTGATAACAATTAAATTATAGCTAGCTAAAATTTATATGGCTAATATAATGCTAATATGAAGTTATTATTTACACATTTTAATTAATTAAAAGAAAACTAATCAAACATTCGAAAAACGGGTTTCGAGGTGCTCAAAGACCCCTCGGAGGGCACCTTCGTGTCGAAACACGTGACTATTCAAACTACCGTCTTTGCGCTACGCTGTCCACACACAGACACACACACACATTGCCTTTTATATATATAAAGATTATTATTGTTATTGTTGTTCGTAATGTTTTATAATGTATTTATATTTTTAAATATAATCTATATAAATAAAGAGAAGTGTCTGTGTGTGTGTCTGCGCTCTGGTGCTCACACTACTGATCGCAGAGCTTCCAGATTTGGCATACAGGTTCCTGGGACCCTGCAGGTATGCACCTAATCGAGATTTTTTCGAATTTCGAATTTGAATTTTTTAAATTAATGTTTTTCCGATTTTAAATATTGGCTTCTTTGTTTTATTTTTCATAGATTTATTCTTTTGCTTCAATCGTCTGCGTATCTTAGCAACGGCTATTCCGCAACTTATTTTTATTTAATACATTCATTTGAAGGAGAGTTTTTTTTTCAATTTTTATTTGTTATATTTATAGCAAACAAAATTGTAATGCAGTAGAAAAAATTAATTATAATTAGTTTTAAATTTAAAAACGTATTTATAACAGTTATGTTAAATTTTTTATAGTAGAACAACTTCTTATTTTTCATTTTTTAATTAATTCCTTTAAAAGAAAAAACTTTTATTAATTATTTTTTTTATTTACAGTATTTATCGGGGAAAATGTTAGTATATACATAGTAAAAAGGATTAAATTGATTAAAATTAATTTGTTTACACACACACACACACACACATATATATATATATATATATATTAATCTACTTTTAATTTAATTTAATTTTATTACATTGGTCGGAATCAAATCGTAATATAGTGTAAATAGCATGGGCGAAATACATGGTTCAAAACTAAAATATTTAATAGATGCTGAGATACAGTCATCTTTAAAATCGTAGTTCTTAAATAGTAGCAGATCCCCCCCTGTCGTCGATAAATATCCAAATTGAAGTGTCCGGGAAAGATCGTTATGCAGGCATTGGAAACCTAGACCTGATGCAGTGCGGGCGGGAAAAAAGCTGCCGTAGACAGCGGGGGTCCGAAGCGAGGTTTGAAGCAATTTTAGTTACTTTTTTTTAGTTTTTGTCTGTAATGTGTTGTAAAAACATAAATATTAATTCAATTCTTCCGGAAATTCATTTAAATATAGTGACCAGCGAAGCGGGCGTAGCCTGCTAGTAATAAATATAGAGAAAGATTTTACCTTTATTGAATAAATTAAATAAGAAAGTAGTACGATGTGGCCACACCACAAGACTTTCTGCTATATAATTTTACTGAAAATTCATGCAATGAAAATTATTTATTAAATTATAAAATTATTTTTCATTATAAATGCAGATGATTTATATCTGACAGAATTACATGATTCAATGCCGAGAAAAAGTCTTTTTTTTTTTTACTTTCTCTTACCCATAAGGTAGAGAAAGTATTGTTTTGGGGTCAAATTTTCGAACGCGAGATTTTGTTATATTTACACGTTTTGAGGTCCCCTGAATACGAAAATCTTGTTTTTAGCAAATGGTCTGTGTGTCTGTGTCTGTGTGTCTGTGTGTGTGTCTGTCTGTTATCAGCATATCTCAAAAACATATTATGGCAGAAAGTTCAAACTTGGTATTCTAAATGTGTATCATATAGGGATGCTACAGTAAGCTTTTCGTTAAGATCAAGCAAATGGTTCGTGTACAGGGACAATCAAGAGAATTCTAATACATTACGTCTATGGGGGAAATTGCAGGTAAGTAGAGTTTAACGTCTATAGACTGCACTAAACCAAATGAAACGAACATATATTTTTTGTAATAGAGATAGTTAACTGGAAAAAAATTTTTGCGTATGTAGGAGCCTCGCCTCCCCCTGGGGGGGGGGAAGTCCCCCGTCGAGGGTAGTAAATTTTCATGATGGGTATCATTCAAAAGAGCTTGCGAATACCTTTTAAACGAATGGTTGAACTATAAATCTGTGATAATTTAAAACAAAGTTATAGATTTTTTTTAATTTTAACGAAAAAAAAACTTAGAAAAAAAAAATCGTATTTTTTTTTTTTTTTTTAAATATTGAGAGTAAAATGGACTTTTTTTTGGATACTTAGTGTTACACTACCTCTCTAATATGGAAATCGTCTGCATTATCATAAAAAATATTTTTTTTAAATAATAATTTTAATAAATTATTTTTTAAAAACAGAATTATTTTTTAATAACCGAATTAAATTCTATATAAATGTAGGTGCATTAATGAAACGGGGGGTAGCCCCCCTCACACAGAACTAATTATCGTATAAAACTCTTCTGAAGCCTAATTTGAATTGTTTAGCATAGGTTTACATGACAGTTCTCGTTATCTTACCTCTTAATCTGCAAACTGTATTTATAGTATTCAATTTCAGGGTAAGAGAAAGTCGTGTGAGTGACACACCAGATTATTATTTTTTTTGCCAATATCAAAAGAAATGCGATTTTTTTCGTTAAAAAAAGAAAAAAAAATCTATAACTTTGTTTTAAATTATCACAGAACTGTTCAACCATTCGTCTTTAAGGTATTGACGAGATTTTCAGAAAGATACCCATACTGAAAATCCCCCCCCCCCCCTGCCCGGGTAAGAAGCAACGCTCCCACATGCACAAACCTTTATTCCTAGTTTACTACTATTCTTATCAATAATTCATATTAATTTTACATTCACACGTTAAAAATAACTCATTATGTACATTTATACGAAATTTTGTCCTGCACTGCCACGTTAAAAATTTTGAGAAAATGGGATCACAGCTTCACTTGTTGAGCGATTGATCCTCAAGTCTAATATAATAAGCACCAGTCAGGGTCTGACTAAATACCAATGGCTAAATTTCTTTCATTGGTATTTCATTAGGTAATTCTCTTCATTTATTTTTATTTATTTATTTATTAGTTCCCCATCATACTATAGGTATGGGGAACTTAGGTAATCGTGAAAAATTTCAACCTCGGTTTTTTGAGTTTTTTATACGTTTTCATGTGTGAGGAATCCGAAAATGACAAAATTTGTATGGTGTCTGTCTGTAGGGTGTCTGTTACTGGGTCAGTCCGTTAGTCCGTTAGTTTGTTAGTCTGTTAACACGATATCTCACGAACAAATGATCGCAGAGAGGTCAGATCAGTTTTAAAATATTACTTTCGACACTGGCAACAACCCTATTCATTTGCAACATTCGAATTTAAAAATTTCGTAAGTTATTAGAAATTTACGATTTTCTTAACATGGGAGAATAGGACAAAAATTCACTTAAACGTGCATTTAATGGAAACTTTTTACTGTAAAAATGTCAGACCAGTTTTAAAATATCAGTTTTGATGCCGGAATGAACATCAGTAACTATAAATATGCTACTTTGGAAATTTCGCAAGTTATTGGAAATTTACGAATTTCTTAACATGGCAGTATTGGGCAAAATTTCACATAAACGTCAATTTTGAGAGATATTTTCATCGTAAAGACGTCAGACTACTTTTGAAATATTATTTAGGACACTGGCATGAATATTAATGACTATGAATTTTCCAATATAAAGATTTCGTAAGTTATTGGAGATTTACGAATTTCTTAACATAGCTGAATAGAGCAAAATTTCACATAAACGTCAATCTTGAGGGATATTTTCATCGTAAAGATGTCAAATCACTTTTTAAATATTATTTTGGATACTGGCATGAATATCATAGACTATGAATTTTTCCAATTTAAAAAATTCGTAAGTTATTTGGAATTTATGATTTACTTAACATGTCAGAATAAGGCAAAATTGAGCATAAACTTCCATTTTGAGGATCCTAAATACATTAGACAACTTCAAAATTACGTTTATGATATTTGTTTGAACATGATTGAATACAAATATTCTGATAGGAAAATTTCGTAAATTATTCGTAATTTACGATTTTACCAACATAGCGAAATTGTAAATTTTTCATCTATATAATAAAAATGAATGTTTGTCTGTATGTCCTTTATAAAATCGTAAATGGCTTGACCGATTTCGATCATTCTTTTTTTGTTTTTTTCCTTATAGGTCATGGATGGTTTTGGAAAAAAAAAAATTGAAAAAATTTGCCCCCCAAGGGGGCGGGGGAGGGGGGCAAAACGTGAATTCAAAAAATCCTTCATATCTCAAACAAGAAAACAGATGTCCGTAAAATTTTTGCTTTAAAATAAAACTAATATAAATGTCTAAAAACCAATTTCTGGAATTTTCGAAATTCGGTTCCCAAGGGCGGGGGGGGGGGGGGCAAAACGGGATTTCACATGCGTAGAACGCGATTTCGCATAATCCTATATATCTCAAAAAAAAAAAAAAAAAAAAAACAGATATACGTGAAATTTTTGCTATAAAATATAGCTAATACAAATATCTAAAAACCAATTTCTGGAATTTTAAAAATTCAGCCCCCAGGTGGGGCAGCAGGGGCAAAAACAATTAGAAATACAGTTACGCCTTTCAAAATTGGTACAGATAGGTTTCAATAGCCTGCAAGTCGAATGGGGATATTTTCGAAAGTGTAAAGTTATTAGGAGGGGAGAGGGGGGTCAAAAAATAAAAATAAAAATAGAGTTAGATCGTTCAAATTTGGTATATAGAGGTTTTCGATACTTACAAATCGATTGCGGATATTTTCGAGTTTGTAAAATTATTAGGAGGTGCGGGAAGGACGTGGAGCGGTAAGGGGGGGGGGGTATGGGCAAAAACAAATAGAAATACAGTTAGGGCATTCAAAATTGGTACAGATAGGTTTTAAAGGCCTGCAAGTCGAATGGGGATATTTTCGAAAGTGTAAAATTATTAGGAGGGGCGAGAAGGGGGGAGGGGATGGGGGGGGGCAAAAAAATAAAAATAGAGTTAGATCGTTCAAAATTGGTACACAAATGGTTTTCGATACTTAAAATCGAATGCGGATATTTTTGAATTTGTAAAATTATTAGGAGGGGCGGTAAGGGGGGTGGGGCGGCAAGGGGGGGCTATGGGCAAAAACAAATAGAAATGCAGTTAGGCCGCTCAAAATTGGTACAGATTGGTTTTAGAGGCCTGCAAGTCGAATGGGGATATTTTCGAAAGTGTAACGTTATTAGGAGGGACGGGAGGGGGGGGGGGCGGAGGGGCAAAAAAATAAAAGAGAGTTAGATCATTCAAAACTGGTACATAGAGGTTTTCGATACTTACAAATCGATTGCGGATATTTTCGAATTTTTAAAATTATTGGGAAGGGGGGGGGGAGAGAGGTGGGGCAAAAAAATAAAAATAGAGATAGATCGTTCAAAACTGTTGCATAGAGGTTTTTGATATTTACAAATCGATTGCGGATATTTTCGAATTTGTAAAATTATTAGGATAGACGGGAGGGGGGGGGGCGAAGGGGGAAAATAACAGAAATAAGAGTTAGAGCATTTTGGGATTTTTTTCCGAAGGCAGTGAGAACCCGGTTCGACATTTTTCCTAATCAAATTTTGTTTCGCTTTTTTTTTTTTTTTTTTCTCGTGATAAAAATTAATGCAATTTTGAGAATTCAGTAATTATAGTGATTCATTTAAAAATAGTGACCAGCGAAGCGGGCAAAGCCTGCTAGTATAAATATGAATTTTGAGGATTATTGCATTGGAAATAGTAGCATGAAAACTAAACAACGGAATCGACCCCGATAAAATAAATTAATAGATTAGAATAAGATAAATATATCGAAGTGAACGGTGGATAGCCTATTAGGCGGGGATTTCATTCTGTCACTGTATCAAGCTTTGGTCAAATTCATTTCTTTTAACATGATTATAATATGTCTCGCACTAGAAATTTCTGAGAACATAAATATGATGGGGAAATGAGCAGAGTCCACCTATGCCAACTAGTTTTTATTATTATTATTATTATTATTATTATTGAAGATTAATGAAATTTTTTATTAACTCAAATATGTGTACTTTTGTAAAAAATATAATTTTATTAATAAGAATATCTAATATTTATTTAAATAAATCTGAATATGCTCCGGATTCGATGATTTTAATAGTTTATAATAATGATTGCAAAAATGATTGTGCACCATCATTGTATTTATGTAATTATTAATAGAATTTTGGTTATGTTATTATACTATAACATATTTTAAATGATTTTTGCATAGTAAAATATTTAATCTTTTTGGCGAGAAAAATTCAACAACAAATAGATTGTTTTGAAATAATGTTCATTAAATCTAATGTGCATTGCTAAGGGAATTATGGTGATCTTTTGCGGGATATATCCATTGACCTACGATTTTAACCTCGGTCGCAACTGCGACGTAACCCCCCGAAACCATGCAAACCGCGAATAAAATTTTATTTACCTCAATACATTATTGCGATTGTGATGTAAGTTTTTCGTCAAATATAGTTGATGAAAAACTTTTGTAGCTATAACGCCAGTTTTAAGTATTACCCCCCCCCCCCCGGGAAACAAGCCTTTATTATTAGGATGGGTTTTTTTGACACCAAGTAAAAAACAGTATGATGTAACTACCCCCCCCCCCCCCAAAAAAAAAAAAAAAAAAAAAAAAATCTTCTATATCCTTCTTTCAACAGCGACAACTACCGGTAAACACGCACAAAAATTTTATCCGCATAACTTCTTAGAATGAAGATTTTACTTAAGCAGTTTGAGGAATTTTAATCAATAGATGCCATCCATCTTAACAAATGAGATGCGGCCATCTGAAAAATCGAAGAAGAAAACGTTTCCTGTCGTCTGATATAAAGTCGGTAATAAAAGTATCCGAACACTAGCTAAAATTCCTATATAAAAAAAGTAGAGTTAATACTGTTTTGTTAAATAAATCTTTGTCGAATCATGTTGTTAGTCAGTCTAAAAACGTGATTCGACAAGGATTTATTTAACAAAACAGTATTAACTCTACTTTTTTTACATAGGAATTTTTGCTAGTGTTCGGATACTTTTGTTACCGACTGCACAGCCTAGTTAAATCAGCATAATTTTTCATATTTATCTCCCATGCCAAGTTTGGGGCATTTATATGTCATATAAGCTGAAATATAGCTTTCCCGTAAACGGGAAATATTGCTGCATAGCAGCGTCACCTGCCGTCCGATATGCACCCAAATTGAATACGCCTAGTTTTTATACTATACTAACCATATCACAGATACCAAGTTTGGTTTATTTATATATCGTAAAGGCTTAGATAGTCTTCTCGTAAATGGGGTTTAATTGAACAATGCGCGTCACCTCTTAGCCTATATGCACTCAGACCGAATCAGCAAACATAGTCTCTCATACGTTTTGTGCATTTATACACTATAGAAGCTGAGATAGAACTATCTTAAATGGGGGAAATTGCAGCCCAGCAGCACCACCTGTTGGGTAACAATTCCGAAAATCTAATCTTCACCAAGTTAAACCGAGATACTACATACAATCAAATATTAAAGTTTGGTAACTAACAGCACATGTTGAACATCTCTAGAGCCGGCCGGAATTGATGCCTGGTATCGAACCAAAAAAATTTTCGACAGACAATTGTATTTATGAATTCCTTCACAAAAGTGAAAATCCGATTCGATATTAAAATTATGTATTTTGTTTTGTTTTACTTAAACTTTCGCCCATTTTATTTAAACTTTTGAGACAGTACTATTTTGCCTTTACATGAGTTCTAGTAAAATATGAAATGCAAGAATAAAAAATTATGCTTAGTGAGCAAAATACAAGGTATAAATAAAAGAGCTGAAGTTCTGTGTGATTTATTCAATTTCTCTTTAAAAAAGACACAAAAAACAAAAACAGCACATTTCTTATTTTTATTTATTTATTTATTATTATTATTTCCCCCCTCTTTTTTTTTTTTTTTTTTTTTTTTTTTTTTGTCAGGACGCATATATAACCTCCAAATTTTATCAATGGAATCTAATAATGACAATCAAAAGTTATATATAATATATATATATTTAAACGAGTATGTTGTTGTGACACCATGAAACTTTCTTCTTTACTTTTCCTACACAAATTCACGAGTACATATTATTTATTAAAATTATTTTTCATAATGAATACAGACGATTTTCACCACACAGAGGTTACACTAAATACCCAAAGAAAATAAATTTTCAGCTATTGCAAAAGATTATTATTATTTTATTTTTTTATTCTATTTTTTTTTTTTAATTAAAAAATAAAGTGCATAGCTTTATTTTAAATTGTCACAGATCAGTGGTTCAACCATTAGCTTTAAAGGTACTGACGAGTTCTTTTACATGATACTCACAATTAAATCCCTCTCCTCCCTCGAGGGGGGGGGAGCGTTCCTACATATAGGTACAATTTTTACTTTCTTCTACATTCTTAGAAGAAAGTATTGGATTCGTAAAAAATTTCGACTTCCGGTTTTTGGCGGATTTACGTTGAGAGGTCTAGAACACGATTTGACCCTTTTTACTTTCTTCTATATTCAATAGAAGAAAGTATTGGATTCGTAAAAATTTTCGACCTCGGGTTTTTGATGGATTTACACGTTTTGAGAGCTATAGAACACGATTTGACCATTTTCAGAAAATGTCTGTCTGTGTGTGTGTGACAAAATTTTGTGGCAACTGTATTTCAGGAACTACAGCACAGAATTTCATACAAATTGGTATGTAGTTGCACCTTGACATAGATTAGTGCCTATCAACTTTTGGTAAAAATTGTTTAACAGGTTGCGTTGCCATCCCGCTTTTTCTAAATTTTTAACATGGTGATATAGGACAAAATTTTGTATAAATGTGCATAAAGAGAATTATTTTTTAGTAATCATTATGAAATTTACAAGAATTATTTATAATAGAGATAGTCAACTGGGAATTTTTTTTTTTTTTTTTTTTTTTTTGTATGTGTAGGAGCCTCGCCACCCCCTCTGGGGGGGGGGGGGGGGAAGTCCCCCTTCGAGGGGAGTAAATTTTCAAGATGGGTATCTTTCGAAAGGTCTCGTCAATACCTTTAAAACGAATGGTTGAACTATAAATCTGAGATAATTTAAAACAAAGTTATCGATTTTTTTTACTTTTAACAAAAAAAAAAAAAAAAATCGTAATTTTTTTTTTAACGAAATTTAACTTGGTATTTAGTTGGCCCCTGACATAAACTGGTACTGATTAGATTTGGGGATCAATCGTTCAACAGGTGGCGTTGCGATCGTATTTTTTCTAAATTTTTAACATGGCAGTATAGGACAAAATTCCGTATAAATGTACATAATGAGAGCTATTCTTAACCTGTGTATGTAAAATTAATATGAATTACTGATTATAGTAGTAGTTAATTAGTAAAAAAAAAATGTGCATGTGGGGGCATCGCTTTCCCCCTGGGGGGAAGTACACCTCGGGGAGGGGGGTAAATTTTCAAGATGGGTATCTTTCGAAAGGTCTCGTCAGTACCTTTAAAACGGTCTAACCACCGATTAGGTGGAAAGGTAAACTTCCGGTTTACAGGCGGAAACCGACGAGTCGATTTGTTGGAAGGGGTTCAAGCTGATGCTTGCCACTGAATCATTCAGATGCAGATATTCAAGAATAATTTGTTCATTTTCGATATAATTAGTTTTCAAAAATTTATTATTCTTTTGATTTTGTGCATTTTTTAAAAATAATTAAATATTTATTTTATTAAATAAAATTTAATATTCGTATAATTATTTTAATGAAAGATTAAGTATATATATTTTATTCATATAAAAAACATGAATCAATCATATTCAGTTTGTAATATACATATGCAATTAAATTAAGAAACACATACATATGAATCATCAAAATATGTAAATTCTGTCTCTCTCCATTCTAATCTGAGATAATTTAAATTAAAAAGTATAAAAACATTTCCTAGTATAATTTGGAATCTTTTGATTTTACGCAATTAAAAAATAAATGCGTTTAATCATTAAAATAAATAAATACATTTTCAATTTGTAACAATTAAAAGCAACTAAATTAATGAACAAATGAAAAGTAAAGATTTCAAAATATATAAATAAAAATATGATGTGAATAAAAAAAAGAAAAAGAAATGACACGGAAATATTTATATTCCTTGTATAGAAAAACATATATTAGAATTTGGAAAATAAATAAATACAAATTTAATTTGAAAATTAATGTAACAACTTACATCTTTTATTCTTATTTATATGTTAATTATTCATTAGAGGAATATTCCGAGTCACTTTCCGTTTCTGTATCGGAATTAACAGAGAAACAAATAGGATCACATAATTCTTCGATAATTCCGTCTTTATCCCAATATTCTTTTTCTAAATTAAGTACGTGTTTGCAGTAATTTTGCCAGTTCTTTTCTGATATACTGCTGATGGCTTCTTCGGAAATTTTTAATAAATTGGACATCGCTAGATCTCCAGTAGCATTGTGATTTCGCACATAATTTTTTAACTCGGCCCATGCATATTCAATAGCATTCAAATCACAATGATATGGTGGGAGGCGCAAAACCGAATGTCCATGCTCTTCCATCAAAGAATCAAATTTATATGTTTTAACTGCTGGTGAGTTTCGTTTTACAATATCTAGTAGTTCGATTTTTCTGCTAGAAGAACAAAAAGAAATATTATTTTTTGCAAGCCAATCCATTATCTCTTCTTTCCTCTGGGATGAATTGGGGGGCTTGTTCAATTGTATAGAGTGATAAGGAGCATTATCAATGATTAGAACTGATTTAGGAGGGAGATTTGGGATTAATTTCTCTCGGGCCCATTTCTCAAAAATCGCAGAATTCATTTGCCCGTGATAATCTCCCGTTGAAGCATTCGCTTTATAAATTAAATTGGTATTGGGTAAAAAACCCATTTCTCCACCTGCACATAAAACAATAACACGGCGAGATGCATTTCCTGTTTCTACAACTCCAAAAATTTCGGAAGACTGCCAACATTTTCCAAATGTGAGATTGCTGTCCACCCATGTCTCATCTATGTAAACGATAGGCCTTTTCTCATCTCTATATTGCTTGATGCTCCTTAAGAATTTTGTTCTTAATAAAACTATGTCGGATCTTTCCATAAGAATTTTTCTTTTATTCTGAGTTTTCTTCCAACTAAATCCGATCTCGTGGAGAATTTTTCTCAAAGTTTCTCTTCCCCAAGCAAAATTTATTTTTTCTTTGATCACGGGAAGCAGTTTCGATATTGTTGGAACTTTTTTCTCTGTTATATAAAAATCCCGCACTGTTCTTCTTATCACATCAATATCAAAGGAATCGATTTTCAAATGAGATGTAGATTCTCTTTTCTGCTTTTTTTGTGGAGAGCAGAATTCAGGATTTTCCTCATCGTTTGCTTGTTTTCTAATGTTATACACACTTGATAAAGAAATTCCTGTAAGCATGCTCGCGCGTTTCGAAGACTGGGTTATAGGAATTTTTACTCTCCCTAAACGTGCTTCTTCATCACACACTTTAATAACATTATAAATAATTTCTTTCGAATTACTTCGAAATCCTTTAGACTTAGATGTTCCAGCCATTCTATCTAATTTAAAAACAATTTTTTTCAAACGCAAGTCGAATTCACAAATTCTAGAACGAAAATAATACTTTAAAAAGAAAGAGTATGAAGCGCAGTCACTATCACGTGGAAATGAAGGAGAACGAAAAACGCGTCAAGAAAAACCCCTCCGCTATTAGTTCCTCCTCCCTACTAGATCGCTCCATTTAGACTCGTCTTTTTTGGCTGCGTGCCAATATTCCACAGAAAGCGATGTTGGACAGTATGTGATAATTTAAAACAAAGTTATCGATTTTTTTTTTACTTTTAATGAACAAAAAAAAAAAAAAACTTGGTAAAAAAATCGTATTTATTTATTTATTTATTATATTATTATTATTATTATTATTATTTGTTATTGAGTGAATTTGTATACGAAAATATAGAAGAAAGTCTTGTGGTGGCCACAACATACTAGTTAGAAAATGTCTGTGTCTCTCTCTGTGAATGTGACAAAAATTTTGTGGCGACTCTATCTCCGGAACTACTGCTCAGAATTGCATATAAATTTATATGTAGATGCACCACGATATAAATTAGTGCTTATCAACTTTTGGTGTCAACTGCTCAACAGGTGATGCTGCTAAACAGCGATTTCTGCAATTTGAGGAAAGGCTATACGGGTTCTATTGCTCATTATCAAACAAAACTTGATGTGTGAGAAGGTCATTATGAGACATTATGCTGATTCAATTTGGATGCTTACCGACCAATAGGTGGCGCTGCTATACTGCTGCAAATTTTAGGGACCCTCGATAGAGAGAGACTGGACATTGGCGCGCCGGCTTTTTGACGAAATTCTCCATTTTAGTGCCAGTTGCTCCATTGCTTATCATTACGCTGAGAAGAAATTTTGATTATTTTACGTCATAATCGAAAAAGAACTTATTTATTAAATTTTTACTTTGATTGGAGATAAATTGCTTTAATTTTGGAATACTTTTAAAAGATAAAAATGCATAATTATTTATTTTATATCATGCTTTAAATACTTAGAATTCTCTTATTGCATGCTGTTTTACGATTTTATTTCCTAACATATGAGATAATTACATTATTTATTTCCTAACTATTAGTTTTTAAGTCCTGTTGTGCAATATATTTAATATGTTAGATCTCAATGTATTTTTCTGATATATTTTAAAATACATATTTAAAATAACTATATAAAAACATATTTTTTTTTTTTTTTTTTTTTTTTTTTTGCTAGTACGCAAAATGTATCAGATTTCTTAAAATAAATTAATAAAAATAAAGAAAATAAGGTCTATATTATTTGCTAACATATGAAATATAAATTTCTTTTACATAATAATTGCCATAATAAATTTTATAAATAATATTTAAATAAGTAATTATTTTTATTTACATAATATTAAAAAAAACTACTATATAAATATATATATATAAATCGATGAAATAAGCAAATGTAAATAAAATAAATAAAAACTTTAATTTCTAAGGTATTAGTTAATATTTTTACAAATTATTATTAATAAAATTTTTATTTTTAATATTTAACAAAGTCATTATTATTAATAATGCGTAATTGAAATAAATAAAATATGTATTTTTAGCTTGTAAAAATATTACGTAAATATTTTTATAAAATTATAAAAAATAATTTCTGTTCTTCTGCCGCAGTTTCACATTTATTTATGAATTACTTGACAAAAACTAAGATTACCATATTTTTGTTAAAAATTTTCTAACTTTTTATATATAGAATGTATGTCTTCAGAAAAAATAAGGTAAAATTACTTTCATTAAGGTAGAATTGCTTTCACAATCAACGTATTTTGCTTAATGTAGAAATATACAACAAAAAATTTCCTTTGTTTTCCGATAGGAATTGAAAAAGTAACCATGTCGAAGGTTAAAACAAAATTAGTTTTTCTTTAAATTCTTTTTCTCTAAGACGAAAAAAATTACATATTTATATTCTGCATTATTTTCTGCACAAATTTAGCACAATTTCCTTTCATTTATGTTGTATAGTAAAGCGTCAATCACGAAGAAAAAAACACTACGTTCTACGGGGATCGCTCCGAATTGGCACTAAAATGGCCGACATTCGGTCAATGTCCAGTCTCTCTATATATAGGGTCCCTAGCAAATTTCTACGATAACGGGAAAGCATTTAACTGTACGAAACTTGATATATGAGATAACCGTTATAAAAACGCATTGTCTTTAATTGATATTTAGTGTTAGTTTTCTCTAAATGAAAATCATTTGCATTCATTATGTTAAATAATTTTAATAAATAATAGTTTTAATAAATTATTTGCACTTATAGAATTTGTATAGGAAAATACAGAAGAAAGTCTTTTAGTGGCCACAACATATTAGTTTTTTCTAGTAGTCTATCACCTTGCTAAATAATTCTTTTTAATTTCATATTGATTCATTAAAAATAATTCTCATTGTGCATATTTACATAAAATTCTGTCCTATACTGATATGTTAAAAATTTAGAAAAAAAGAAAAAAAAAATTAGATGACAGCGCCACCTGTTGAACTATTGACACCCAAATGGAATCAGCCAGTACCAGTTTAGAACAAGTTCCAACTAAATACCAAGTTTGAATAAATTTCGTTCACTGCTACGTGAAATACAGCGTCTATAAAAATTTGTGATACACACCTAGAGACAGACATTTTCTAAAAATGGTCAAATCGTGTTCAGGCTACTTCAAAACGTGTAAATCCATTAAAAACCGGAGATCGAAATTTTACACGAATTCAATACTTTCTTCTTATATATATATATGTATGAAGTAATAAATACGTTCTCTTTGCTTGAGATTATTTTTACTTTCTTCTATATGTAATATAGAGAAAGTATTGGATTCGCGAAAATTTTCGACCTCTGTTTTTTGATGGATTTACACGTTTTGGGATGTCCTGAACACGAATTGATAGTTTTTAGAAAATGTCTGTCTGTCTGTGTGTATCACGTTTTCTTGTGGACGCTGTATCTCACGAACCAATGAATGAAATTTAACCAAACTTTGCACCATGACATGAACTGGTAGATTTGGGGATCAATCGCTCAACAGGTGGCGCTGTGATCGCATTTTTTGTAAACTTTTAACATGGCAGTATAGGACAAAATTTCGTGTAAATGTGCATAATGAGAGTTATTTTAAACTTGTGATTGTAAAATTAATATGAATTATTGATAATAGTAGTAGTTAACTAGGAAAAACAGTTTGTGCATGTGGGGGCATCGGTTCCCCCACCCCTGGGGGGAAGCAAATTTTCAAGATGGGTATCTTTCGAAAGGTCTCGTCAAAACCTTTAAAACGAATGGTTGAACTATAAATATGAGATAATTTAAAACAAAGTTATCGATTTTTTTTACTTTTAACAAAAAAAAGCTTGTTTTTTTTTTTTTTTGTTTTTTTTTTTTCTTTGTTATTGAGTGAATTTTTATAGGAAAATATAGAAGAAAGTCTTGCGGTGGCCACAACCTACTAGTTATTTTTCTATTCAGAGAGATTAATACTTACTTACAACACAAATTTTTCAATGAAAAGTTTCCGTTTCTTCTTTAAAAGGAAAAAAAAATAAGTAGAATGAACACTTAACAAATAAAGGATCAATCAATGTCAAGTGTAATACAAATTATGTTTTATCGCAATTTTCTGAAAAGCTGGAATACACTGTAAATATTTGATAATGCTTTGATGCATTATCTCGTATTAGTGAATTATGTTCTGTTAGCAACAGGCAACATGTTCCTAAACATCATCAACAAACGAATTTTAAAATATCGGTTCAATAACAGGAAACAGCTTTTGCTTAAACTGAAATTAGAGTTTGGTGGCAGGGCAAATTTCAAAATTTAGTTGAACCCGAAAGTTCGATCTAATTGATTGATTTACGTATGATAAATTTTTGGGGATAAATACAGAGTGGAGAGAGATGTCTTGTGCTGAGATCTTTTGATGAAAGAAAATTAAGTCATGTTTTAAATACTGCTTGTTTTTTTAACACTTTCCAACAAAGTTGAAAAATGTTTATGACTTCGGTTTGTCTGTCTGTCCGCGATCTGACTCCCGTAAAAATTTATGGAATTCCTTGAAACTGATATACGTTGTTCAAGTCAGACATGGTATAAGCTTACAGAAAAAAAGGCTGAACTTTTCACAACCCCCCCCCCCCCCACACACACACACACACTCTCAAAAGTGGTATCTGGCAACTGACACAATATAAATTTTTCAATAATAAAAATAATGTTAAATCTGACTGCATACATGTACACACAATAAACAAAATCAGAACAATAAATCTTACATTAAATATCATATTAATTATAATTAAAATAGTTGTAAGTGCTTAAAAAACAGACAAAATTATTACATATACTTGAAAATAAGTTTATTCTATAGAAGCATTGTTTGCTGGGGCAATTGATTAGCAAAATAATGTAGTTCAAGTTCATTAGGAAAATGCAGTTGAAGTGCTATTTTTTTTTTTTTTTTTTTCATTTTTTCCAAGTTAGAATTTAACATTTCTTGAAAGCCAATCACATAGAAATTGCTAATAATATATTGCACAAATTCAGACTGACACCCCTTCCCTCCTACACATGCCCAAAAAGTTTTAATGCAGATTTGCATTGATCCCAAGAATAATAATTTTCAAGCTTAAAAAGGCTGAAAAGTAACATGTCTGTCAAGTTCACATTGGAGTAAAAATATCATCACTTGTTTGTCTACAGGGTCACCACAAAGAATTTCAAAGTGATGCGTTGTTTGAGAGGTATTTCTATCGATCATATTTTAACACTTTTATTTCACGCAAATCTTTTCTCTATAACATCACAACTTACCAGTTAGAACTGTAGGCCTGTAAATATTCAAACTAAACAGCATAGTTTTTTATAGTGCCCATCTAAAGTATCAAGTTTGATACACTTATACACTATGGAAGTTGAGCTATAGTCTGACCATAAACAGGGAAAATTACAGCATAGCAGCTTCAGTTGGTTGGTTGAGGGATGAAGGCCGGTTGGCTATTCTAGGGTCCTAGGCCTATAGTTGGAGGCTTTCTAAGGGGTCCTAGCCTGTATTTAGCATAGCAGCGTCACCTGCCTGGATCTGGATATTATATGCCAAAAACTAATCAACACTTATTTACATCAAGTTACGGTAAAACCAAATATAAACTTCTGTGGAGTTTTAGTCATTTACTTCGGGAAATACAGTTTCTCAAAATGTTTTCTTAACACACGCACGCAGACACCTTTTTTTTTTTTTTTCCTTTAAATCGTCAATTCGTGTTCAAGAAATTTCAAAATGTGTAAATTCATCAAAAACCGGATGTCAAAAATTTTCATGAATCAAACGCTTTCTTTCTGTATATAAAAGTATGTAAAAATAATAATTTAATTAAAAATATTTTCTTCAAAAATTAATAAAATATAACTACTACTATTTTTTTTTTCTCATAGAAAATTAGCTTTTATTTGTTCTCCAAAGGAAAAAAATAACCTCATACTTAAAATCGAGATTGCAGTTCACACCCGCAGGGTCCCAGCTACCTATCTGCCAAGTTTTGTAGCTCTGCAATCAGTAGTGTGAGCACCAGAGCGCAGACAGACACACAGACACTTCTCTTTATTTATATAGATAATACTTAATTTTCATATGAAATTCAGTGCAATTTCATGTTCTAAAAGCTCCATCAGAAACATCCTGAAAACGTACTATAACAGAGCCACTTGTGGGATGATATGTACAAAAATTAAAAATACATATTACTGTTTATTTCCTAGCGTAAAAAAACTAGTTCGTAAAGAAAGATCCATATATATTATAAATGTGAATGTCCGTTTATTTGACTGAGTTTCACGCTAAAACTGCTCGATGGATTTCGATAAAATTTGTTATGGAGATAGCTTATACCCTAACTTAAAAAGTTGGCTACCTTTTATTCCGAAAAAAAAAATTGTTTTTGCGATTTTTATGCATAAAATAGCAATATTGTAAGCTAATAATAGCAAAAAATTAGCCATTTAAATTTATCCATAATTTAATTGTTGCCATAAAAAAAAAAAAAAAAAAAAAAAAAAAAAACGAATTTATTTATTTTTTTTCAACAGGAAAATAAATACATTTATCTAAACGTGAACGATAAAAAATTATGCATCTCACAAAAGTTGACGTCATTCTTAATTAAAAATTTCTTTTACACATTGATAAAGTGCTAATACGCAAGCGAAGTGATGACGTCACTGGCCGTTCATGGATGCAAGAAAAATATTTCCTATGTTAAACGTCCATTGGATTTTTTGTAAAAAATTATTAAAAATCGAGGAAAATTATTTCCCGATTTTAATCCCCATATTTAGGTATAGGTATGTATTAATTATCATGTCCATGCGTTAGATTAAGTTATTTTTGTTGTAAAATTGACAAAATTTGAATTTTTAATTTCAAAACTCTAGGGGGGAAAATGGAAAATTTCCATATTCGATTGAAAACACAAACATTTCATTTCAAAAGATGATATTTACACAATAAATATCCAACTAATATACTAATTAAAAGGAAAATGATAAATATTCTATCATAATTTGAAGTAAAATTTGTTTTCAAATGTCTAAATAAAGTATCTGATATAACATACTAATATGTTGCAGCGGAATAGATTTGATATCGGTCATCCTTAGCAGAAATAAAAAAATATCGACAAATTATTTGGCGAACATAATTTAATTCCTTTCAAAAATCATGGTTATTTTAACAACTTATTGAATAATATGAAACAATATTTCGTACAATGCATATTACGAAAATATACATCTGGCATGCATATTTTCGTATTACGTTTTTGATCACCAAATACAATAAGCGCCAAGAACGACAGAGTTTTGAAAATTAAAATTAAAATTTTGTCAATTTGACAGCAAAATAACTCAATCTAACACATGCACATGATAACTAATCTATACTAATATTATAAATGCGAAAGTTTGGATGGATGTTTGTTACTCAATCACGCCACAACGGCTAAACGGATCTGGATGAAATTTTGTACAGAGATAGATAATAGTCTGGAATAAGACATAGGCTTCTATTTATACCGGAAAAAATGTAAATTTTTAATTAATCTTATATATATTATAAATGTGAATGTCCGTTTATTTGACTGAGTTTCACGCTAAAACTGCTCGATGGATTTCGATAAAATTTGTTATGGAGATAGCTTATACCCTAACTTAAAAAGTTGGCTACCTTTTATTCCGAAAAAAAAAATTGTTTTTGCGATTTTTATGCATAAAATAGCAATATTGTAAGCTAATAATAGCAAAAAATTAGCCATTTAAATTTATCCATAATTTAATTGTTGCCATAAAAAAAAAAAAAAAAAAAAAAAAAACGAATTTATTTATTTTTTTCAACAGGAAAATAAATACATTTATCTAAACGTGAACGATAAAAAATTATGCATCTCACAAAAGTTGACGTCATTCTTAATTAAAAATTATTTTTACACATTGATAAAGTGCTAATACGCAAGCGAAGTGATGACGTCACTGGCCGTTCATGGATGCAAGAAAAATATTTCCTATGTTAAACGTCCATTGGATTTTTTGTAAAAAATTATTAAAAATCGAGGAAAATTATTTCCCGATTTTAATCCCCATATTTAGGTATAGGTATGTATTAATTATCATGTCCATGCGTTAGATTAAGTTATTTTTGTTGTAAAATTGACAAAATTTGAATTTTTAATTTCAAAACTCTAGGGGGGAAAATGGAAAATTTCCATATTCGATTGAAAACACAAACATTTCATTTCAAAAGATGATATTTACACAATAAATATCCAACTAATATACTAATTAAAAGGAAAATGATAAATATTCTATCATAATTTGAAGTAAAATTTGTTTTCAAATGTCTAAATAAAGTATCTGATATAACATACTAATATGTTGCAGCGGAATAGATTTGATATCGGTCATCCTTAGCAGAAATAAAAAAATATCGACAAATTATTTGGCGAACATAATTTAATTCCTTTCAAAAATCATGGTTATTTTAACAACTTATTGAATAATATGAAACAATATTTCGTACAATGCATATTACGAAAATATACATCTGGCATGCATATTTTCGTATTACGTTTTTGATCACCAAATACAATAAGCGCCAAGAACGACAGAGTTTTGAAATTTAAAATTAAAATTTTGTCAATTTGACAGCAAAATAACTCAATCTAACACATGCACATGATAACTAATCTATACTAATATTATAAATGCGAAAGTTTGGATGGATGTTTGTTACTCAATCACGCCACAACGGCTAAACGGATCTGGATGAAATTTTGTACAGAGATAGATAATAGTCTGGAATAAGACATAGGCTTCTATTTATACCGGAAAAAATGTAAATTTTTAATTAATCTTCTATATAATATAAATATTTCTTCTATAATAAAACTTTAAAATAATTTATTTTAATTTTTAATTGTTGCCAAAGAATATTTCACGCGAATAATAATAATAAAAAAAAAAAAAAAAAATATATTAAATTTGCTTAGGCACATGACAACATGACGTCATTACCAAAATTAAATAATAAGAAAATGAAAGCTAATTCAGATCTGTATTAAAGAGCTTTATTAGTTGATAATCCTGGGTATATTTTTAGTTTTAATACTGAAGTATATAGGACATTTTTCGCCAAGGACTCTATTTTTGTGACAGCAACCTTAAGCCAAGTAGTCCATAAAAAATATAAACAAATCTGTACATATAAAAGAGTAAACTCACTGATTCACTGACTCAACACTGCCATGACGATTCTGTGGGAAAGAGGGTCACACATTTTAGTGACCAGGTTAGCTTTCGGAGCCTGACCCCCATCTAAGACGGAATATTGCAAAATACCCTCCCCCCCCTGTCTCCCTTGGGGGGCAGAAGGCTTAACTCGGCTCCAAATTACTTAACGGTGAAGAAATTGCAGATGGAAAGACCAGACTTGAGTACAAAAAAATTACTTTCTGCGATTTTGGAATTTTGGATTTTTAAGGGGGGGGGGGAGGGAAGGGAAAAGGTTTTGGAAGAAGGGTACTCAACACACGAGGAAATCGAACTGAACACACACTACAAAGGGATTTTATGAAATTCCACCCTACCGCCCTTTGGAGAATGGGGGGCAAAAACATGTATTCATGCGTAACGCTGCACTAAATTATCTAAGGTTGGACATTTTTTATGTAAGGGACGATTATATGTATCTAACTCATAGTATGAAGAGATTTTGCGAAATTCCCTCCTTTAAGAACGGGAGGAGAGATTTAAAAAAAAAAAAAGGTTTAAAGCATAACTCAGCTTTAAATAATTTCATGATCTCAATTTTTTGATGTGTCGGTTAGGTATGTGTATGCAACATGTAATATAAAGTAATTTTGGAAATTTACCCCCCCCCCCCTCCTCTTGTGGCGGGCGGGGCAAAAACCACATTTTGAAGCTTAAATCCGTCCAAATTACCTAAGAATGGCGAATTTTGGTGTGTGGGTGTTAATTAAGTGTGCGAAATATGCACTTTGATGAGATTTTGTAAAACTTTCAACTGTAACCGCGAGGGAGGGGGAGTAAGAAGCAGGTAAGGGACTGCCGAAGGCATTGGGCAACTTAAAATTAATTTTGACGGATTTCAATTTTTTTTTTTTTTTTTAAGATATTTTATTATTATTAATGATATGCTGTTTTGGGGATTCATTTCAATATAATGACCAGCGAAGCGGGCAAAGCCTGCTAGTAATCTATATAATATTTTTCTAAGTGGACCAGTTCCGATTATATTTTGTCAAAACGATACGATAGTGATGTAATTAATAAAATACGCGAGGATAAAAAACATTTATAAATGGACAATATTTAAGCACGCGGACTCAGCTCAATGATCTAACAGGAAAAAATGACAACATTTGTCTGATGAGATTGTTTTATGGAAAAATGTATTTTTAAATAATCTCTAAGAAAAAAACGCTAACCCTATATGGGATAAAGCCAAAATTATTACAGCACCATCTACTATCCAAGAACTTTACACTTCCGAAGCTATTAATATAATTAAATACAAAAATGCAATAAATTCTAAAGATGCTGCAATTTTGCCAATAGAGTTCTAACAGATGACGTCACGAGCATGTTTGCTGAGGGACAGATGACCACACTGACCCATTTTATCATTTCGGAATAGCGTTACAAATATATTGTAACACAGTGTTGTAAATGTATTTGTAAAAGCATAAAAAAAATTCGACTACTACGCTTCCAAAGGCATGGAAAAATTAGCATTGTCCTTCAGCAAAATACGGTTGCTAAGAAGAAAGTCACGTGGTTGTTAGAATTCTATAATTTGGCACAATATTATAAAATAATTAATAGTTTATTTCTGCTAATTCATGATGGTTTTTCTCCTACAATAGCCTCGTGTGATTTTTCAATAGTTCCAGCTTCTTATTTTTCTTAGCTCCTTGATCCAACCTCTACCGGACTTCAAATTGCCTTTGCTGATATTCACGTTATTAAAAGACTTAACTGTTGACTGTGAAAAGAAAACATATTTAAAACTGCTCATTGGAAACGATTAATTAAAAATCTCTGACGATGCTTTACTATTAAAGCAAAAAGCTTTGGATAAAAAAAAAAAAAAAAAATTAACATCTTTTAAATAAAAATTTAAATTTACGTGTGTTAAAAGTATATGTATTTTTAAAATTTGCATCTTCAGAATCTTTGCAAACGCCAATTAAAACTTACCAATACTTTAAAGATATAAACAGAACACGAATTATTATCATAAATTGACTAAAAAACACAGTCATAAAAAATATTCAAATGAGGAATATATATAATATATATATATTTTTACAAAAAATTGTGCCAAAATAAATAAAAAGTGATGGCCAACATGGCGACAAAAATTAAAAAGGCGTCATGGTCATGAGGGTCCTGTACTAAAACTGGAAGAATGAAATCAGGGTCGTCGACCATAATTTTTATTTTAAAACCTTTCTTTGAATGATTTTAGTTTCACTGTTCAACAGTGTTAATTTTGTTCTAATAATAATTTGGCTTTTTGATAAAATTTTAATTAGGTGGTAAAATTTGTATAATATTTATGAGTTTCAAATTTTAAAGGTAAATAAAAAAAAGAAATAAAGTGAGTAAGTTTCGCAGAGGTTTGCTAGTTTTATTTATTTATTACTAAAGCTTTGTCATTTACAGTTTATCTAAATTTTAAATCACATTCGGGGTATATACTTCAGATCAATTTAACTGCAATTTTTCAGATTCGCGTCCTTTTGGTACAAACTAAGTTGATAATTTTTGTAGATTATTAGGAATGAAGGCCTATTAGTCTCAATCTGGGATTTTTGCGTTGTTGATTTCGATAGTTGGACATTTGTCGAAATCTAAAATTTATCGAAAATATAATTGAATAATTTGAAAGCGATGTTATAATTTGAAAAAAAAACAAAAACAAAAAAAAAAACCTAATAGTCCTCCGTCCTAAGCTAAATTCTGCTTTTGCCAGAGTTTCATCAAAATCTTTTTTTTATTATTATTACTGTTATTTACGTTTATATTCCATGCATAAAAATTTGTTGGAACAAATGCCTTACACAAATTTGTTTAATCATCTCAATAGCTAACTAACCAACAGACGACATGAAACTAATTTAAATTTCTAAAATCTACCCAAACATTAGGGAATTTTATGTCTGCAAATTCCTAAAAACTTTTCTACAGACATTGCTGGACATGGAATAAATACAGGAAAAATTAAGAAAAAAATGTGTGATTAAATCAAAGACAGAATTCGACAAAACAGCTATCGTTTTCTAACTATGAAAAGCAGAAGAGAATTCATAGAACTAAATATTCAGCTTTTTATATTAGTTAAATCAAAAAAAAACGCCAAAATAAGACAAGAATTAAAATCAAGACACTTTGGTTTATCATAACCAAAGATAAACTATTTTATGTACATTTGAAGAAAAACATTTATTAGGACTGAGGACTGACTATTAGTCTGAATCTGGGATTTTTACGGCGTCATTTTTCGATAGTTGGACATTTGTCGAAATCATTTTTCGATAGTTGGATATTTATCGGAATCTAAAATTTATTGAAAATATAATTGAATAATTTGAAAGCGATGTTATAATTGGGAAGAAAAAAAAACTAATAGTCCTCCGTCCTAAGCTGAATTCTGCTTTTGCCAGAATTTCTTTTTTTTTTTTTTAAAGTAAAAGAAAAGAAAATTAATAATAATTAGTATCGAAACAAACGATATCGAAATTAGTATCGAAACAAACGATATCGAAAAAGTTTTTTTTAAAGTTTTGAGTAACGCGAATGCATCATTTCATGCTAATTTTTTTAAAAATAGCTTTTATATTTATAATAATGAAATAGTATGAAAATATAACTTATGGCATATTTGACATAAGAAATGTTAGGTAATTTGTATAAAGATGTACTTAGTGTTTGAATGATTTTTTTTTTAATTTAAAGTCAGAAAACCGATTTAAATTATAATTACACCACAATTTTCACCATAGATTGTAAGAAAGTGGACGTCTCCCCTCAATAATCGATACCTATCGATTTAAATGGATCGAAAGGCAATCGATCATTTTAACAAGCGAAAATTGACTAGTTTTTCTTTTACCTTTTAGGTTATTCTACGTGTTTCTTTATGGGCATAATCACGCGAAAAGCTACCTACATAATTCGGAGTGGGTGAAAAAAAGAAAGAATAACATTTTTTATATTAAAGTTCAATAAAATAATTTCAAGCACATTATCATATCGCTTATGAATATTTAGAATTGTACACAAAAATATAAGGGGACAGGGGAGAAGAAAAATGTAGTATATCAAATATTCCATTTGATTTCGAATCAGTCATTTTAAATTCGAATATTTCAAATAAAGTCTCTTCTGCATCCAGCTGCGTTTTTCCCACCTGTACTGCTTTCTGAAGTTAGTAAAAATTGCATGCGTAGATACTTACATTAAAGTCGAAACCAACTACCAAGTTAAATTTTTACAACACTGCTTTGAAAAAAAAAAAAAAAAAAAAATCGAGTTTAGATACCATATTCTTGCTGATTCTTATGTAAAATGACCTGAATCCGAACGAGACTCCCATTTTGCCCAGTCACCCACCGTTTTCTAGAAACACCACCCCCTCCCTCAATTTTTTTCCCTGTTCGATAATTTTATGACCATGAATTTTATTTGAAGAATGAAAAATAATTAATTTAATACCTAAAAACAAAAATATATAAAGTTTAAAAATTAACAATAAAATAAAAAATATATAAGATATGTAATGCATAATTTCAATGGCAAATCTCCCCCCCCCCCCCCAAAAAAAAAAAAAAAAAAAAAATCCCTTGTCGCAACTGCCCATGTTTTAGAATTTTCCAGCTCTGTAGCCTCTCAGAAGATATTTAACGGTTAAAATAATCCCCATCCTCCTAAAAACCAAATTTATAGCCATAAAATCAGAAAAAAAAGATAAAAATAGGGGGCCGTTCCTAAAAAACGGTGGGTGATAGGGCAAAATGGGCGTCCTATTCGGATTCAGGAGGTCATTTTACATAAGAATCTGTTGAAATGGTGTCAGAAGCAATTTTCATGCCGAGCAGTGCAATTCTTCCTCTTTAAGTTTCTTTCTTCAAAATACCCAAAAGTTTAAAAACATATTACAGAAGGAAAATAAATATAAAACAAAAATTTTATTAATTGTTCATCCTTTTTTTAAAATCAACTTCATTACATACATATCCTCTCCCCCCCCCCCTTCCTTTAGCACTTTTTCTACAACTGTTGTACTTAATGAATAATTAAAAACCTTTTGTTGCTTCAGCTCTTTCTACCAAATCAGCCATAGTCTTCATTTGTGATATCTGCACTTTCAGTGTATACCATATTTTCTGTTTCATGAAACTCATATCACAGGGATCGATCTAGGTTTTAAATTTTGAGTCCCCTTTTTGTGAAAAACAAAATATTTCATGTAAAACCTTCCATTTTAACAGTCATTCTATCTAAGTAGTTTTGTGTCTTAATAAGTTAAGTTATAAATTATGATTCATATTGATTTTTTCAAGCTTTTGTTCTACGAAGCAAATTGAATACCCTCAATATTTTTGAAAATTTTTCAATTTTCGACCATGAGGTATAATATGTATATATTATGTATTTTAAATTTATATGTTTATTATTAATTGGATAAAAGTGTAATTTTAAATAAAAAATTTTCAAAAAATCCCACCTTTATTTATTTTTTTTTTTTTTTTTTTCCAATTTTATTAAAAAATGCATCCCTCCCTTTGTGTTTTCTACTACAGCAGCAATGATTATTTTTATATTGCCTGACTATTTCAATGGGGTATCAGCTTACTATCAGCTGAATTATTATTATTATTTTTTTTTTTTTCATAATTTTTTAATTATTTATAAAAAAAAATTATTTAGTCATAAAATTAATTTATGAAATAAACATAAAATAATTTATATTTTAGTTATAAAATTAATTTATTTAGTAAAAAATTTTAATTAATAAATGATATCAAAAATATAAAATTTAGAAATGGCATACAATTTTAAAATTACTCGTTCAAATGCATTCCTGCTCAAAGGTTTAACAAGATTTACAAACAATTAGTTTTTTTTTTACAATTTAAAGATGTATCTCTAGATAAAGTGCTTTTAAACACTGGATATGTAAAGAACAGGGTCTTCCTCATATTTTTCAGTAAAAATTACGTTACGACAATAATTAGGTGCCGGCAACAAATTTAGCGAAATCAATAATGTTTGCGATCACCCTGTATTGTTAAGTGCTGGAAATGATCTGTAACTTTATAGGATATGTTAATACACTCTCTACAATTTGTGAATGAATTTGTGTGACGACAGCATGTTTTTTATTTATAACATACAGGATTTTAAACAAAAATTATTTCCACTTTCAGATAAATTGAAAAAACACTTTTGAAACAATATACGCAATTGGAATACAAATATCTTAAATATCTCATGAAATATGAACATTTTAATGAAAAACGTTTTCACTGTGCATGCATGAAAGACAGAATTTTTTTTTAGTACATAGGTTGAAAGTTAGATATATTGCGCAACTTTTGTTAAAAGTTCATTTGAATAGAGTAAAAAATAAGCAAACTTTCGACAAAAGAATGAGCTACCTTTATAGGTATTTTCCAGAGTTTAAATTTCATAAGGGGTTTTCCACATGCTGCGTAATTAAGTTGAAGATCCAATTATTTCAACCACTTTGCAAAAGTTCTTTTTTGTGAAAAAACCCTTGTGATCTCATAAATCTTACAAGGAAACATTCAAAACATGTCATCTTCAAAAAATATTGAAAAAAAAATATATGTGATTCTACTTTTCATAAAACATCAGAAAGTGAAAAAAATATCAGCTGAAATGAATTACAGTGACCACAAAAAATTATCAAAATTAATCATATTTGGCGATTTCACACTGTTAGGCAATTGATTTTGAGTACTTGGCGGAGAAGCAAAACATGGTTCTGTTCGTATGCGGCAATCTCAGTGCTAGCGAACTTATCGCCTAACAGCACTAAATCGCCTAAAATGTTTAATTTTGATAACTTTTTGTGGTCGCTGTAATTCATTTCAGCTGATAATTTTTTCATTTTCTGGTATTTTATGAAGAGTAGAATCAAATATATTTTTTTCAATTTTTTTTGAAGACGACACCTTTTGAATGTTTCCTTGTTAGTAAATGAATATATATATATATATATATATATAATAGAGTTACAAGCTTATAAGGGGTTTTTCACAAAAAAGTACTTTTGGAGCGTGGTTGCAATAACTGGATGAGTAAAATTTCTCTATATAATTAGATTTTTATTTAATAGTTAGTCTTAAATATTTTATGAATGTAGCTACAATATTCAAATGGGGAATTAGAGGGACAATAGTTCTTTCACACAGGAATGTACAGGGCGAACCAAAAGTCTTGCTCTGAATATGAAAATTCATTACAAAATAATAGCTTAATATAATAATGTAACTTATGGTATCGAGTGATTCCATACCAACTCACCTAAAACAATAAAAGTCGGTTGCATGACCGACTCAGATTTTCTTTAAATTTGGTACACAGATTGATGATATAGAGGCATGAAAAAGTCCAAATTTTTAGCTACCTGCTCCACTTATTTATAGATATACAGGTCCTCGAAGTTTGTCTGCCCCCTCAAAATACCAAGAAATTGATGTTATTTAATTTTTTTTTTTTTTTTTTTTTTTAATAGTACTTATGTAATATGAAAGTGTTAGGTATCTCTGGAAACTAGTTATTCCAGGCATTCAGAGAAAAAATACTACAATGTTTATGATGAAAATTGTTAAGGTACAAAACTCTTAGAAGTTGCAACCACGAAAATTTGATTTTCCCAATTTTGCTAAAATTGAGACATCAATTCCGAAAAAAGGAAAATAAAACCAAAGGTTTACTCACTTTCTGATAGAGTACAGGGGTTCACCATAAATTGCTACACAATAAATTACTTGGGTTTCTCACTCCTTCTTGGAAATATTTAAGCTTAAAGACAGACCATAGGGCGAAAACATGCAATTTCGACCACCTTGGCAGCCATTTTTCTCATGAAGGGGGAGCACTAGAAACTTTTTTATTATTTTTAAATAAGCTACTGATGTGTTAACTGTTCACAGGAAAAGAGTTTACTTCTGGTTATTATTTGCATAAAGAGATATCTTGCTGATAGCATATGCATGTTTTTCTCTAATACCGTATGCTTGTGTTTCCCCTCTCACAGACCTAACATTAATAAAAAAAGATGTAAAGAAACAAAACTTATTGAATATTATATAAATATTGATTTATTACATGTATTAGACTTTATTTACCCTCTGAACATTATTTAGTTACCTTTTGAAATAGTGTTATTAGGTGAATAAAGCACTGAATAAGGGAGCAACATTCTGATTTTATGATATTCTGGAATTAAAACAAAACTAATGTTTACTCTATTTGTGGTATCTTAAAGAATGATGTAGGAAACCTTTTAATTTTTAAAAATTCAAGTTAGTATTTAGTGAAGAAATCAAATATTTAAAAAAACAGAAACACCTCATTTTATGTAATTTCAAAGAAGCGTACACACATTTTAAACAGGAATAGTATCCCAATCACAAGATTGAATTATCTAAATTTGCTGATTTGCGATCAAAGTGGTGTGTGTTAGCTGGTAGTACAGGAACTCATTCAGCCTGTGTCTGTATGATTAACCAAAATGACAAGCTAATTAACCCTTTTCGACCCGAAACATTTTTACCTTTAAACATTACATTCTTCTGTTTTTGCAAACTGAAAGAAAAATATGGACTATAACCGACACTTGTTGATTGAAAATTATACTTTACACTTTCTACTAATTAGCTCGATCGTTCATATCCTGATTTTATTGCATACAAATTCCAGATGCAAAAATGTAAGTGGATGTTGTGGATGTCTAACCCACACGATCATACAACCTGGGTTAGAAAGGGCTAAAATAATCTGTTAAACCATCTAGCAATGATATTTCTTTGTCTCATTATGATTATGTGGCATTAACAGATGAAGCATGTATGTTAGGACTTTGTACACAGTGTCCACTCCAAACTGCATTTGAAGAATTTTTAGATATGTTAATGGATGATTATGATTAAGAATCTGAAGTGACGTTTCGATGGTGGATAACTACAGTCCATTCAACACTCATTCAATTACTTTGTCTGCACCTGATTTTAAATCGGAACTTTTGTTGAAAATAAAGTCCTTGGCAAAACACCATTACATCGCAAAATCTCAATCAGAATGCATTTAAAAACAAGAAAAGCAGAACTAAAACCAGCGCATTTTATTACTTGATTTTTCTGAAAAGTTTACTTTTATAGTACAGGATGCAATACAGGGATATCACTGGGAAAACATGCAAGCTACACTCCATCCTTTTGTTCAGTCAAATGATAACCTAAAAATTATTTCTATGTGCATTATCAGTGACTGTTTGACACATGATACTTCGGCAGTAGTTTCTTTTCAAAGGCTTGTAATTCCATATTTAACATCACAGTATCCAGACATATAGGAAATAATTTATTTCATTGGCGGTAGCTCAACGCAGTACAAAAGCAAGGAAAACTTTTTAAATTTATGCCAACATAAAGATGATTTCACACTAAATGCTGAGTGACATTTTTTTTTGCCACATCCCATGGCAAAATCCTGTGTGATGCCATTGGAGGCACAGTCAAAAGGTCTGCTTACAGAACCAGCTTGCAACGTCCTTATAAGAATCAGATAATTTCTCCATGTGATTAGTTTCATTATTGCACAGGTAATTTTAAAAATATTAAGTTTTTCTTTGCATCTGAAGAATATGTAGCAGAAACCAGAGTATTGCTTCCTGAAAGATTAACTTTCACTGTAAGAATTGAGGGTACTAGGGATTATCATAAATTTATTTTTATTAGTAAATATATGCTTTTAGTTTCCATTGTATCTACAAACATATCGAATCAGATTGAGTATCTGCAGTAGGTAAGCAACATGTCAAAAATTTAGATCAGATAAATGCTGGATTCCATACAAGCATCTGTTAGATATAATACCAATGTCATCAGCAGCAGCAGTCACAGGATGCATGTTTTTAATACCAAATGATACTGCGAAAAAAATACAGGAACTTATGCTTGCAGTTGAATAAAATTCTGTACATATCAATTTTTAATATATTGCTGTATTTCAATTATATTGCTTATGAAATAACTATTTATAGCTCCTTTATTTTGATTGATTTTTAAAGAAATTATTTAATAATTTATAATTACGAATAGACAACTTTCAGCATTCACTTTTGGAAAAATTCTGTTTGTTTCCATCAAATATCTAATTTTGCTATAAAATGAAGAAATTATTATTTTATTATTATTATTAAATAATTTCTTGAATTCTTGTATAGATAGTACAGCTATTAATACAGGCATTATTATTTTTCTTTTTAATTGATGTTAAGTCTATGAGAGGGGGAATACAAGCATATAAGTATTAGAGAAAAACATGCATATACTATCAGCAGGATATTTCTTTATGCAAATAATAACCAAAAGTAAACTCTTTTCCTGTGAATAGCTAACACATCAGTAGCTTATTTAAAAAAAATAAAAAAGTTTCTAGTGCTCCCCTTTATGAGAAAAATGGCTGCCAAGATGGTCGAAATTGCATGTTTTTGCCCTATGGTCTGTCTTTAAGCTTAAATATTTCCAAGAAGGAGTGAGAAACCCAAGTAATTTATTGTGTAGCAATTTATGGTAAACACTTGTACTCTACCAGAAAGTGAATAAACCTTTAGTTTTATTTTCCTTTTTTTGGAATTGATGTCTCAATTTTAGCAAAATCGGGAAAATCAAATTTCTGTGGTTGCAACTTCTAAGAGTTCTGTACCTTAACAGTTTTCATTATAAACATTATAGTATTTTTTTTTTCTGAATGCCTGGAATAACTAGTTTCCATAGATACCTAACACTTTCACATTACATAAGCACTATTTTTAAGAAAAAAAAACTTAAATAACATCAATTTCTTGGTATTTTGAGGGGGCAGACAAAGTTCGAGGACCTGTATATCTATAAATAAGTGGAGCAGGTAGCTAAAAATTTGGACTTTTTCATGCCTCTATATCATCAATCTGTGTACCAAATTTAAAGAAAATCCAAGTCGGTCATGCAACTCTCATTAGGTGAGTTGGTATGGAATCACTCTATCATTGATAAGTCAGTTTTAGTAGTTGTTTTGAGCAATAGATGGCGTGAGTGCTTCTTCAAGAGTGACCCAGGGGAATATTTTTAATGAAGACATTACTTTTGGCCAAAATAGTGTTGATTTAAAGTGAAAGTCCAATGTGTGCTTTGGTTTCACAAAACGAAATCACCTATTAATGTTCAGCGTAAATTTTGCCATAGTTATGGACACAACTCTCCTGATGCAAAATCAATAAAATGATGGTATGAAAGGTTTAAAGAAACATAACAGCATTAAGGATCTTCTCAGAAATGGCACGCCTAGTGTGAGAAAAGCAACTGTTGTCGGCAATCGTGTCAGCGGTCTCCTACTAAATCAATACGTTAAGCATCATGTGAACTTCAAATACCGCAAAAAACTTTAATAAGAATTCTTCATAAAAGGCTTCAGTTGCATGCTTAAATGGATGGAGAAAACTCTGGCCTCCATGCTCTGTAGATATTACTCCTCTTGATTTTTCTCTTTTGAGGCTACATCAAGGACAGAGTCTTCGTCACGCTAATTGCTGACATCAAAGAACTGAAGGCAAGAATACAAGTTGCTGTGCATACTGTAAGAGAAGACATGTTAAAGAACACTTGGCGGGAACTGGAATATTGCTTAGATTTTCTAAGAACTACCAAGGGGCCACATGCTAAAATTTACTGATGTAAATGATCTTACAACAGTTTGAGCACAATAAATACTTATAATCATGGAAAGACTTTTGGTTTACCCTGTATATTAAATACACTGCTTAAAAAACTATTTTTAACATGCAATGGAAATATTCCAATACAGTATACTTCTCGTTTTACATTTTCAATAGTAGTAAGATGTCTATACTAATGTAAGATAAGCGAAAGTATTGCGTGTCACACATTACTGAAATTGTCCAAGATTGGCACCAAATCACATGGCCCAGTGCAGAAACAGTACAGCACAGCAGCAAGCATTTCAGATTTTTTAAAACTCTGCAGATTAATTTAACTTCTCAAAAAGAAACTAGACTTAAAAATACAAATATATTTATATCACCAGATTACAGTACTTTTTGTATATTCTTTTTTTTTTTTTTTTTTTTTTTAAGATACAAATTTTGCAGATGTTATAACTTGCTAATATTTTTTGTGATACCAGACTAGGTCCAGCATCCCTGAATTGCAGATAAATTTTGTTTTGCTCCAAACAGACACAGAAAATTCTGCTACTGGGGTCAACAGATCTTATATCAAACCTTAGCCAATATTTTTTGTGAATAAATGCTAATGACAAAGTAAATCAAATTCCCAATTTCATGTATAAAGAACAGTTTTAAAAAATGGAGTTTACAATATGAATTAGAAGAATTACTTAAAACAACGAGTTGCACAATTTGTAGTTAATGAAAAACAATACTTATATACTGTAATTCTAAAGTTATAAAGCAATTAACAAGAACCAAGCCAGAAAATTTATTTCAATTAAGTTTTTACAATATGAAATGCTCATTATTTTAATGCCTTACAATTTGAGGATGAATTAGTGTGATGATAACATGTTAAAGATATAAATGTTCATTTTAAAACTCCAAAAAAAATCAGCATGTTTTTTATTTATAATACAGAATGTTGATAATAAAGTAACACAATTGTTTTGTTTTATGAATTACATAAATATATATTTCAGAAGTGGATTTTAAAATACATTTAGAAAAAAATAGCACAATGATGACCTGTATAAATTACAGAACGAGCCATAAACAAGATGCTTGAATATAATCATTATGAAATTGTAAATCAACAAGAACCGTGCCGAGAAAAAAGCTATTAAGACCAATTTTTATCACAAGAATTATTTATTATTTTAATTTTTTGTTAGTCTGTCAGAATGTTCAGGGCTGGAGAATTTTTAAAAATTCTTATCAAAGAATTTTTTTTTTTTATCAGCCAGCAATATATGATATATAGTCTATAATCTTTACAGTAAAATTTATGGAAACAAAGTTAAGAGGGGACAATACCTAATCTCGCCGGAAGCCTTCGCCCATGTTATTCTATGGGAAAATTTGTTGCTACAATTACACATTACCTAATGAATATTTTTAAATTCTGTTTTCACAGTCAGAAAATTCATAACCGTTAAATGAGTACTCATTTTTCAAAAATTCATTTTTTTTAATTTTTATATTTTAATTTTGAGTTCAAAAATGCGATTTTTCACAAAATGCATTTTTCTCATTTTCTAATCGCAAAATGAAATACTAAAATTTTAAAAAATCAATTTTTGGAAAACAAGTACTAATTTAACGCTTATGAATTTTCTAAATGTGAAAATAGAATTGAAAAATATTCATTAGGTAATGAGTAATTATGTAAACAAATTTTCCCATAGAATAACATGGGCGAAGGCTGCCGGCGAGATTAGGTATTGTCCGCTCTTAATTCACCATTTAGTAGAATTCTTTCAAGTTTCAAAAAGAACCATTTCTGAAAATACAGTGTTCAGTATATAATAATGGCAGCTTAAAAAACTAGTATGTTGTGACCACCACAAGACTTTCTTCTATATTTTTCTGTACAAATTCACTAAGTGCAAATAATTTATTAAAAGTATTATTAAAAATATTTAACATGATGAATGCAAATGATTTTCATCTTAGGGAAATCTAACACTAAATATCCAAAGAAAGACAGTTTTATTGTCTATAAATAACATCTTAAAAATGAGTTTTTATAACGGTTATCTCACATATCAAGTTTCGTACAGTTATACGCCATAGACGTTGAGATATAACCATCCCGTTATCGAGGAAATTTGCAGTATAGCAGTGTCACCTATTGGCCAATAAGCATCCAAACTGAGTCAACATAATATCCCATAATGGCTTTCGCACATATTAAGTTTTGTTTGATGATACTCAATAGAACCTAAGATATAGTCTTCCTTTAAACTGTGGAAATTGCTGTGTAGCAGCTCCACTTGTTGAGCGGTTTACACCAAAAGTTGTCAGACACTAAATTATGTTAGGATGAATCTACATACAAATTTATAAGTAATTCTGTGCAGTGGTTAACTGAGATATAGCCTTTTTTTAAATTGCGGAAATCCCTGTATAGCAGCGCCACCTGTTAGCCGATAAGCATCCAAATTGAATCAGCATATCTCATAATGGTCTTCTCACATATCAAGTTTTGTTTGATTATACGCAAATAGAACCTAAGATATAGCCTCCCTTTAAATTGTGTAAACTGCTGTATAGCAGCGCCACCTGTTGGCCGATATGCATTCAAATTGAATCAGCATAATATCTCATAACAGTCTTTTCATATATCAAGTTTTGCTTGATTATACGCAATAGAACTTGAGATATAACCTCCCTTGATATTACAGAAATCGCTGTATAGCAGCGCCACCTATTGAGTGGCTGACACCAAAAGTTGATAGGCACTAATTTAGGTCGAGGTGCATCTACATATAAATTTATATGTAATTCTGAACAGTAGTTCCGGAGATACAGTTGCCACAAAATATTTGTCACACAGGCAGACAGACAGATGGACAGACAGACATTTTCTAAAAATGGTCAAATCGTGTTCTAGACCTCTCAAAACGTGTAAATCTGTCAAAAACCAGAAGTCGAAAATTTTTACGAATCCAATACTTTCTTCTATTGAATATAGAAGAAAGTAATAAAATCTAAAGTAGTTGCCTATTCAAACACTGTTTATGCTCTTGGAAAGAATTTTTTTTTACTGCTTTCACAGCCACATTGCTGTTTTACAGTTTTTTGGCTGTTTTACTATGTTGCATATATATATCAGCAACAAAATTGACTCACTTAAAATTCATGCACCATCTCTGAAAAATTACTTGCCGACGGTTTCATTCAAAACATTTCTCCACCTCTGAAAGTGAAAATGCTCATGAAGGAATTCAAATCTTTATTTTCATGGATAAAGGTTCTTATTTACCAATTTTAACAGATGTTACAAAATATTTTAGAAAAATAACACAAAATGATGATCTGCATAATATGCAGCAGCAAAAAATGAAAAACAATGTTCTAACCAGGGCAATGTTCTTAAACCTGGCAAAAAAAGTTTCTTTAGCATTTTATTTTATCTAAAATGCACAGGTGGTATTTTAGTTTTTTCAAAAGCTAATTGATTCTTTGGGTAATATCGACTTCTTTTTCAGAACTTGGTTATCCTCAATTTTGTTTTACATTTCTTTAGTACCAAGCTTCCATACTTGTAATTTAAGAATCATGAATCCATGAAGCGTTGTTTCAATTTCAACGATCAAAAAGCGTCAACTATTTCATATCCCTTTCCGACACAAAACATTATTTTCTTCTATTTTTGCAAACTGAAAGAAAAATATCGACCGTAAACGACATTTATTGATTGAAAATTGTACTTTACATTTTCTGCTAATTAGCTCGATTGTTCATTTCCTGATTTTATGACTGTTCCAGATGCAAAAATGTAAGTGGATGTCTAACCTGCACGATCGTATGGCCTGGGTTGGAAAGGGATATATAGAAAATGATAAATTGATTTAAAAGGAAATAATGGATAGGGGTAGGTCATTATGTAAATACTAGAGCTGAGAATGCTTCAATCCCAGTAGCAGAAATTTTTCTGTCAATCTGCGATAACTATTTTTGCATTAGAAAATAATCTTCAGCATAATTTCAAAGTGAGTTATGAAAAAAAAAAAAAGTTACCAGATTCAGTAAGCATATTTTTATCACAAGTTTGCATTTATCTAATGTAACAGGAGGGGGTGGGGTCACAAAAAAAATTACATGAGTGAGAAATATTGAACAGTTCTACTTCTTTATAGGTTCTAGAATTTAATAAAGCATGTTTAAAATGAATACAGACATTTATGTTGTATATGGAAAAAGATTGAAAATCGCTATCTTTCCTGCCAAAATCGGGAGATTTGGAATTGCTGCATAATGCTGATTTGGAAATAATCTGCAGACTAAATAAAAAATCTGCGATGTACGTCGCACGCCTCATATTTTCTGCTATGGGGGCTTCAATGAAGCAAATTCTGAATTCTGACATATTTTTAAATATTTTGGCATTTAAATTCAATCACTGAAAATCAAAATTAAATCCAAATATACTAGGTAAATAACAACAATTGCCAAAATTTTTGCCTGTGAATATTTGAATAAAAATTAGATGTTATTATACAGAGATATTTTATGAAATTATCCAGTTTTTGCTTTTAACGAAATTTTTACTGACATACTTTAGCAAAGAAAAATCTTTTAGCAAAATGCTAAAAAAAAAACTAATGGGAGTTTAAACCCTGGCTCCCTGTGGTTCAGCTCTGAAACTGTACACCACATTTTAGAGTCTGGAGGTCTATTATTCAATTTCTTCTGTATTTAATCTAATGACTTAACTTTAATCTTTCACCTCTAAAATAAAACAATAAACCAGTCTCAGCCTCCACAAGCCACCTTAGTTTGCTGCAGACAATGTTTTTGGTTACGTCTCTGATCTTTTCACTTTTTCAGTTATAATCAAAATAATTCAAATGTAGAAAACAGGCGGTGATTTGGCTACTATTGTGAAAATGTATGTTTTATCATGTTGGACTTTTCAACTCAACTGAAAAATAAGAAACACCTAAGGAGAAATTAAAAACAACATCATGCAGATATAATCATAAATCTCTGGTTTTACAAAAATAAATTACGCTGTTGCAATTAAAATATATTTTGATGGAGAAATTATGAAATTTTGTGTTTCTCAGATGTATTTTACATCAATTAGTTTTACTATGTAGACATATCAGTGGCTGATATGACAGGGCATTCGGGGCATGTGCCCTGGGTCCTCACACTGAGGGGGCCTCCAAGAAATTCCATCATAAATTTAAAAAAATAGTTAAAATGAAAAATTTCTAAATTTTGTTATAATGATCGGTTTTTTTGTCAATGGATGGAGGTATTACTGCACTGTTATTTAAATCGGAGGTATGATCTTATCAGTTCATTGAAAAAATTGTAATATTTTTGCCAAATGCAAATACTACTGATACTATATTTCAAACTCTTACTAAGGCTAACTAAATCCGATGCACACACCACAGTGCAGATACATGGGCCGATGTACATTGATCTGATAGACAAGCATCGGATCTAGTTAAGTCTAAGTCTAACCAATAAAATGAAAAGTAGAGAGAATTTTTAGACGCATGAATCAAAAATATGCGGTTTGTTTTGTTTGTTGTAAAAAGTACGAGGAAAAGGGGTCCATTGAACATGAGTGCCCTGGGCCTCTAAGTGAGTAAATCAGTCCCTGGACATAGTATATTATGAATTTATTTAATATCAATCAATAATGAGTAATACATTGCATCATAATCACTGTTCTATAGATTTTTAGTAATTTGCATAGTTTGAATTTTATTTTGATAAAACTTTTGTAAATATAAAACAATTAAAGTCGTAAAAAAAAAAAAGTACTTTTCCATTTTGCTGACGCAGGCGATAAAGTCGCCTTCTAAATTAATCTTTTATAAACTCTTTTGTATACATATACATATGAGGTAAACCATAAATCTCCTATATTTGAAAGACTAATATGTTTTATTGGTCTTTATCGCCTTTTTTATACCTATTTTATCACCTGTGCTGGGGGAAATCACCTACATCTTGTATTGTCGGTGCCTGCCATGTTCTAAAACAATTGAGTTTTTTTTTTTTTTTTTTGGTATGTATATGTGTGTGCATCATTTGTAACTTTATTGGTACCCACTTTAATTTTACAATGCATGACATATTTTTAATCTAATTTTTAGTCCAATGCATCATACTTAGATTAATACATTTTTCCATAAATATTTACGGAAAATTAAACTGAAAAATTTACATAGGAAGAACAAGTAAGAGAATAAGTGCAAACTATCATTATTCATAATTGACAGTATGGCATGCAAGTACTACTTAATATATATATTTATGTGTATTTTAATTCCACGGTATTACTTCAAACAAAATAATCCTTATTCATTATATTTATTCTATTTTTTAATTTACTTTTCTTGATTGAAAGTAAGAAAAAGTATCTCTTTTTTACTGAGTGGAAAATTGCATAATCACAAGTTCCATAAATATTAAGCAAATGCAGAAAACATTAAAACTGCAATGTATATTTAGATTGTTTACTATCACAATTTATCTTCTTTTTAAATGAATACCATACAAAATTGCTTGGAGTAACTGAGGGAAATTGAACGAATTCCGCCTAACACGATCGTGATTATTTGTTTACATTTACATTTCTGTTTCTAAACGACCCACGTGATTACCTTTACAACAAGTGCATGGGTGAGACATCAGACATATGGTTGTAAAACAATTTTTCTATAGAAATATAACGCTCAAGTAAACAAACTAACTAAGCAATAGAGAGAGAGCTCCGATCACAATTAGTTACAGATCTAAAAATTAGCAGAAAATTTATGTATTTGTAATAAAAACAGGGATTAATCTTTATCAGATTTCCCTGAAAATGAATTTTTAAAGGTAAAAATATTGTTAGGAATTGGGAAACAATAATGATCAGTACGTAAACACTGTACAATGCATGGAAAAAGTACCTACCTTGCAAGAAAGCTCCAAATTTATTGCGTAAGGACACCCTACCACCCACTGAAAACACCCACCCTGTAGAAGTATGGGCATTGCGTCAATATATCACGTGACACACAAGTCCCTGGGTTCAACTACAACCTCCAGAGGAGGAGGGAAAGTTGATTTCCGGCAGACAATTTTCAAACATTCCCATTTTTTGTTTTTGTTTTCCTTTACATGTCTACACTGATGCCATTTTGAAACAACTGATAATGAAAAGTTTCTAGCTTCCGAGTAGAACTCCTACTTCCGAGTAATTTACAGAGAAAAATGCAATTTGTAATCGAATTATCATTTTTATAGATGAAATAATTCATTGCTCTCTCACTTAGTGATTAAATCGATACTTTTACTCTTCAAATGTAAATGTGGATTATTTGGGGACAAAACATAAAATACCTTTATAAAACCTGCTGAGGGAGTTACGTCACCCAGTGCTGCACTACACGATCGGTTACGGTTTGGACTCTCCCGTAAGCCTAAGATAATCCATTTTCATCCTCCACAAAGGTCATGGCTGCCCACTACCCCTCTTATAAAATTAAAATAAGGTTGATGTTGAGTGGGTTTAACGTCACACTAGAATATGGTGTTCAGCTGTCTTCATTTTAGTAAGACGATACCGATAGTCCTTTTTTATAAGGCTTTTTCTAAGTTTCAAAAAATTGTCACAAGAATTTTACTTATCATAATTTGTACCTATTTGATCTTCATTCCCTAAGAATGTAAAACTACATCCGTAATTAAAGAATTGTTGTAATTATTAACGCTATTAAATTATAAAGATGGTCTAATCCCTAACAGCACATCTTCTCCCCAGGATAACTTCAAGATGTCTTCAGAATAAAAAGACATCCCAGAAACATCCTGAAGATATACTGTGGATAAGTGTGCTGTTAGAGAATGAGGTCACCACTATGTAATATATTAGAACAGAGGGATGCAGCGAGAAATTGGAGACAGTTTGGAATTCACCCTTATGTGTGATACGGAGGCATGCCGTCACAATTTCGATACTCCACTGTGGGTTTGTACAGTTTCCTTTCTTCGATAACCCCCACAGCCTTTAAAATAAGGTAAGTGAGTGGGTTTTACATTACACTTGTGACTATACTACGATGGGCAAATAGTTACGATGTGGGCAATAATTCCTATGACAATACTTCCGAACTGAGCTCTACGTCACGGATGATTGCATCCAACTTTGTCTTAAGATTGATCTTAATCTTACGATTCATCGTACGAATGGGCGTGTTTAAGAATGATCTTAAGTTGGTATTGCGGCGCCTCAAGCGTAAGTTCCCCAAGGGAGAAACAAGCCAGCCAATTGGAGACGCAGAGCGAACTATGTTATGACTGCGTGCGCACCCAGTTACGATTCGACTTAAGACAGCTCTGAGGTCGTCGTAAGGTAGTGAGACACTGCAATACGTCTTGTGTTTTGTTTATATCTTAAGACAAAAACTGCCCAGACATAGAACTAACCCCCAAACATCTTTTCAACTGTCCCGCTATTCTGGCGCAATTGCAGCAAATAAGCGACAATCCGTGGGCGGACTTATACGAAGAAAATTGCCTTCAAATTGCAGATGCTGTATACAGGACCTTCCCATTTAATTTTTTTTTTCTATCCATGACACGACACCAACCAACCAACAGAATTTACACTTACGATAGGCTTAAGCGAGGCACTGCAATCCCAGCCATAGGATGTAATGATTGGATGTAATTGTACAAACTTCCGTGGCGTTCATTTCAGTTCGAAAGCATTATTATAGGAGATCTTGGTTTGGGACGCAACCCTAAGCCTAGGGTAGTCTGGACGTTCGAAGACCTAAATAACAACATAGACTGATGTTTTGACTTCATCTAATATCAAAAATCATTGAAAAGTTTCTATTGAAATGAACTAACATATTTCTACTTTCATTCAGAGTGATTTTATTTACAACCTGTAAAACTCAAATATCAAGAAAGAGTTGTGCTAAGTAAACGAAATTTGGGAAGCGTGATTGCACATCAGAAAGGTGACGTCCATTCATTTTCCTCATTAGTCGAATAACAGCAGACAAATATACAAATCGCATTTGTTTTGAACTCACGATGTAAACTCCCTGAGGGTTATTTACCGTCCTGATTAGAAGACCATCCTTCGTAGTGAGTCCCAGATTGTTACCAATAGTGCAGCATTAACGCGATGTAAAACTTAACCAATGAACCATTCAGCCTGGAGCTGGTGAGATGACTAGATTTAAATAAAGAATAATTGCGATGGCATGTCTCCGGACCACCGTTAGTTGGACCGTATCTCAGACCTTACCATAGAGTAGCACTAATAAGGCGTAAACGTAAAACCCACTCAACCTCATCTGCCTCTAAGACGAATAAGAAGACAATATCAGCAGCTTAATGAATTTGAACGATTCCGTATAATTATAATAGGGCTACGAAAAGGTGGATTTTTTTTCAGTCATATTGTAGAAAGACAGTGCAAAGATATATTCACTGTACATGATTGTTATTAGCAGTGGTCACAGGAAGGCATCGTCTCAAGAAGACCGGGGCGCGGTCGCCCACGGGCCACGGTTGACAGAGGCTCATAATACTACATCTGCAGTAGAAATCAGAGCTTCTGTTGGCACCAGAGCGACGCATAAACTGTAACAAATCGATTGCTTGTACCTTGTACGACAACTGGAGATGCAAAAAAACCCGGGAATTTAAAACCAAGGGAAAAAACTGGGAAATTTAGGAACTTTGGAAATTTTGCTGGGAAAAAACAAATTAGAAATCTCTATAGCATATAATAAGTTGTTTACTTAATAAAAATGGCAATTTTAAGGACTTTGCTATACTGATAAGCTTATAACATTAATTTATCATTTTATTTTCAATTTTTCAGAACTGCAGCCAAATCAAAATTTGAAAAGAAACTTAAGCTTTCTTTATTAAATTAGCACTTAAGATAAATGTATCGGTGCAATGTTAGATACAATTTCCATATTATACAAGCTGAAGAATTAAGGAAAGCAATGTACATAATCCTGTAATAGTTTGAGAAGAAAAATAATTAAGATTTGAAAAGTTCTTTAAGAATTTCTATTTTATAAAACTAAAGAATTATTTGAAATAATGAAGTGGTTTTCAGAAAGAAGAGATGGCATTTTATGCAGGCCCTGATTAACGCCAGGGCATGCGGAGTAGTTGCCCTGGGCCCCCCTTCCGGAAGGGGCCCCCAACAGGCATAAGCAGAAATTTTGCAACTTAAAGACCTCTTATGCCACTGCAAGGCCCCCCCCCCAGAATAAGCTTGCCCCGGGGCTGGAGGTAGTCTAAGTCTGCCTGATTTTTATGCAATTACTGCAGTGATATAGTTTCTTTTACAAGATTTTTTCATAAATATTTCTTATTAGAGTTTGTAAAAAATTGATATTAAATTTCCTACAATGAAAATTTTTTGATAAAAATTTATACACATATTGTTTTTCTGATTTTCATACACACACACACACATATATATATATATATATATATATATATAAAGTTTCTGCATTTCTAACACAACAAGTGGAGAAATTTTTCGAATTACAGTCGGCTGCAAAATTATTCGAGCGCTAGCAATAATCCTTGCCAAAAAAAGTACACTTAATAGAGCTTTGTTAAATAAATCCTTGTCGAGTCATGTTCTTAATCAGTCTAAGAACATGATTCGACAAGGATTTACTTAGCAAAACAGTCTTAAGTGTACTTTTTAAACATAGGAATTATTGGCTAGTGCTCGAATAATTTTGCAGCCGACTGTACTTATATATTTCCCTAAAACATATTAAATTTCAGAACTCTTCTTTTTTTTTTTTTTTTTTTTCTTTGTTGAAATTTTTAAAATTCTTTTAAATATAGTTAAAAGCGGCGCTGGTAAAGCTCGCTAGTTTTAATATATATAAAAAAAAGTTTAACTTAAAAGAAAAGAATAATGAAGTTAAATATTTTTGATTACTTTATAAAAAAAAAAAAAAAAAGAAAAAAGAAAAAGAAAGAAAGAAAAAAAAAAAAAAAATGAGTATCTGCAGTTTTTTATTCACCTTTAGTACATAAATTATTCATATATTATTTTTGTTTGTTTGTTTGTTTATTGATAATATATACATCAGATTTGTATGCTTGACTCGTAGTCCACTTGTAAATCTTCGTCAGATAATTACAGATAGCACATGACAGAATTACAATACGGAGAAATGGAAAACACCCAGGGCCAGCGCGGCAGTCGAACCCGCTCTCCTACGCTCGAAGGCGATTAGCAGTGTGGTGACATAACCACTCGGCCACGGCGGGCCCATATTATATTTTACTAGCAGGCTTTGCCCGCTTCGCTGGGCACTATATTTAAATGATTTCTTTGTAACTGAATATTTTCGATTGGCGACTATTTTCGTCACAGCTTTAGTATGGGACCTCCTTGGCAACATCAAACATTTTTTGAACTTCTCGAATCTGTACAACAAAACTATAATTAAAACAAATATTTTCGAAAACAGTCCAATAGCTGGTGTTAATTCTTCGAATATTCTGGAAACAGTTGAAGCTGTTACTTTTTTGGATATGTAACTATTGATTTTACTGAATCCTCCGCATCTAAAAATTAATTAAGTCGTTCTTAAATTACAAAGTTTAACTTAAAAGAATAAAATAAAGAAATCAACGACGATTAACTTTCTCACCTACGCGATTTGCACAAAGTTGTTTACCTGAAATGAAATGGTCGTACACCCACTTGAAATGTAAACTGAGATTAGATAGAAAGGATATGTAATTAATTTAATGATTTAAATTGACAGAAAGAGACTAATTTTAAACCATTTTTCTGTCGAAATAAATAATGGGATTTACATAGTGGGCGTAGGTGTTATGATTTAATTTTACCATAAGTAAGATAATAAATGGGATTTATCAAAATATTTAGATTTTATATTTTAAAGGTTTTACAAACAATAACTCTATTATATTCGCATTCAAACGAAATTATATAAATTAAACATTAGTTGAATTTATTTTCGACAGTTTTATAAAAGTACTAGCAGGCTTTGCCCGCTTCGCTGGACACTATATTTAAATGATTTCTTTGTAACTGAATATATTTCGATTGGCGACTGTTTTCGTCACAGCTTTAGTATGGGACCTCCTTGGCAATAGCAAACATTTTTTGAACTTCTCGAATCTGTACAACAAAACTATTATTAAAACAAATATTTTCGAAAACAGTCCAATAGCTGGTGTTAATTCTTCGAATATTCTGGAAACAGTTGAAGCTGTTACTCGTACAGTATAAGTCATTATTCGATGAATGTTCTGGGACAATCCAAAAAATAGTCACTTGTTCTACAGGAGTAAAGCAAATAACACCAACTACACCAGAGCAAAAATTTTCGCTCACTCACGAAAAATGTCCAGTCGCTTAGAGCTCAATCCCTAAAGTGCAATGACTCAGAATAGGTCTCTGAATAACTCTGGATCGCAGTGACTACATACTGTTTCGCAAAAATCAACTCACACCTACTTATAACTTTTGGCGATGGGGCTTGGAGATGACTTCATCGAGAATCCCTTGGTAAGCTCAAGGTCTATGTTCCCGTGTGTCGGAGAGCTTCGAAACATCGGGAACCCTAAACTATCATTTTTCACCAAATTTGGTCGCCCACTCGCCAAGTTTGTCTCCAAGACTATGCTTTCTATTAAACATATCTTTATTTAGTTATTTAAATATTAATTTGAATTAATCAAATATTTCTGCCCGACAGCGTGCAAGTGCAGTCACACACAGCAGCTCATTTATTTGTATGTTAAATTAGCGTAGTGATTGGTATATAAAAAAATAAATAAATAACTAAACATTATCGTGCTACACAACTTTCTTATATCTCTCCCTTGGCGGCTTTTGAATTTTTGTCGCCATATTAGCGATTTTTTTTTTTTTTTTTTTTTTTTGGATAATTTCTTGCATAAAAATAGAAAGCGTTTTATCGGACACCTTTTCGTTAACATATAAGAACCCTTCATATTCTGTTTATTTTATTAATGGTTTTTAGGTTTAAAATAGTGCTTGATGAAATAAATTTTCTACTTTTAAAACTGCACTTTTTTTTCTATAAAATTATCTACTCAGATAAAAATAGATCATTTATGTGACTACTATTTCAGTTTATTTTTTTCGTTTTGTAATATTTTATAAATTTTACATTTTTCTTGAACTACCTAGATTAAAATCGCTGTTGCTAAATTAAACCTCTTAGCGAAAAATGTTCTGTGTACTTAAACGCAACAATTTAAAAAATCACACAGGAGGACCTATAAATAAAACTGATTTTAGTACAACATATATTAGCATCGTAAACTATATTAGCACTTTATCAATGTGTAAAAGAAATTTTAAATTAAAAATGACGTCAATTTTTGTGAGATGCATAATTTATTTATTTATTTATTTTTTTTTTTATTGTTCACGTTTAGATAAATGTATTTATTTTCCTGTTGGAAAAAAAAAATAAACTCGTATTTTTTTTTTTTTTTTTTTGGCAACAATTAAATTAAGGATACAATTTAAATGGCTAATTTTTTGCTATTATTAGCCTACAAAATTGCTATTTTATGCATAAAAATAACAAAAAAAAAGTTTTTTTTCGGAATAAAAGGCAGCCAACTTTGTAAGTTAGGGTATAAGCTATCTCCATTACAAATTTCATCGAAATCCGCCGAGCGTTTTGGCGTGAAACTCAGTCAAATAAATTCACGGACATTCACATTTATAATATATATAAGATTAATTAAAATAAGCCAAATAATAAAAAAATAACCTGGCAGTTAGGAAATCTATATATATAAAAATGAATTGCTGTTCGTTAGTCTCACTAAAACTCGAGAACGGCTGAACGGATTTATCTTATCTTAGTCTTGAAATGTTCGTGGAGGTCTAGGGAAGGTTTAAAAGGCGAGAAAAAATCGAATAATTTCCGGGAAAACCCTAAAAACAGCCCTTTTCTATTTCCCATACAAACGTTTTCTAGAGTCAATTTGAACTTTATTGCTATTCAATAAAGTTTAGGTGTGTTCCTAACGGCTGATGGCTGAGCTACAAAAATTTGCATGTTGATTCGTAATGACCTCCCCTGATGCACCTCGAAGCCGGATTTTCGAATTTTGTTTTAGTTTTCTTTTAATTAATTAAAATGTTAAAATAAAAACCTTCTAATAACTGATAAATTGGCCATTTAATTTTAATCCTTAATTTAATTGTTGCCAAAAAAAATTATTCTTTTTTGGACAGAAAAAAAGGAAAAAAAACGTGAACAATAAAAATTACATTTATTTAAAATATTTAATTTTATTCCTTAACTAGCAGGCTTTGCCCGCTTCGCTGGTCATTATATTGAAATGAATCCCCAAAACAGCATATCATTAATAATAATAAAATATCTTAAAAAAAAAAAAAAAAATTGAAATCCGTCAAAATTAATTTTAAGTTGCCCAATGCCTTCGGCAGTCCCTTACCTGCTTCTTACTCCCCCTCCCTCGCGGTTACAGTTGAAAGTTTTACAAAATCTCATCAAAGTGCATATTTCGCACACTTAATTAACACCCACACACCAAAATTCGCCATTCTTAGGTAATTTGGACGGATTTAAGCTTCAAAATGTGGTTTTTGCCCCGCCCGCCACAAGAGGAGGGGGGGGGGTAAATTTCCAAAATTACTTTATATTACATGTTGCATACACATACCTAACCGACACATCAAAAAATTGAGATCATGAAATTATTTAAAGCTGAGTTATGCTTTAAACCTTTTTTTTTTTTTAAATCTCTCCTCCCGTTCTTAAAGGAGGGAATTTCGCAAAATCTCTTCATACTATGAGTTAGATACATATAATCGTCCCTTACATAAAAAATGTCCAACCTTAGATAATTTAGTGCAGCGTTACGCATGAATACATGTTTTTGCCCCCCATTCTCCAAAGGGCGGTAGGGTGGAATTTCATAAAATCCCTTTGTAGTGTGTGTTCAGTTCGATTTCCTCGTGTGTTGAGTACCCTTCTTCCAAAACCTTTTCCCTTCCCTCCCCCCCCCCCCTTAAAAATCCAAAATTCCAAAATCGCAGAAAGTAATTTTTTTGTACTCAAGTCTGGTCTTTCCATCTGCAATTTCTTCACCGTTAAGTAATTTGGAGCCGAGTTAAGCCTTCTGCCCCCCAAGGGAGACAGGGGGGGGGAGGGTATTTTGCAATATTCCGTCTTAGATGGGGGTCAGGCTCCGAAAGCTAACCTGGTCACTAAAATGTGTGACCCTCTTTCCCACAGAATCGTCATGGCAGTGTTGAGTCAGTGAATCAGTGAGTTTACTCTTTTATATGTACAGATTTGTTTATATTTTTTATGGACTACTTGGCTTAAGGTTGCTGTCACAAAAATAGAGTCCTTGGCGAAAAATGTCCTATATACTTCAGTATTAAAACTAAAAATATACCCAGGATTATCAACTAATAAAGCTCTTTAATACAGATCTGAATTAGCTTTCATTTTCTTATTATTTAATTTTGGTAATGACGTCATGTTGTCATGTGCCTAAGCAAATTTAATATATTTTTTTTTTTTTTTTTTTATTATTATTATTCGCGTGAAATATTCTTTGGCAACAATTAAAAATTAAAATAAATTATTTTAAAGTTTTATTATAGAAGAAATATTTATATTATATAGAAGATTAATTAAAAATTTACATTTTTTCCGGTATAAATAGAAGCCTATGTCTTATTCCAGACTATTATCTATCTCTGTACAAAATTTCATCCAGATCCGTTTAGCCGTTGTGGCGTGATTGAGTAACAAACATCCATCCAAACTTTCGCATTTATAATATTAGTATAGATTAGTTATCATGTGCATGTGTTAGATTGAGTTATTTTGCTGTCAAATTGACAAAATTTTAATTTTAAATTTCAAAACTCTGTCGTTCTTGGCGCTTATTGTATTTGGTGATCAAAAACGTAATACGAAAATATGCATGCCAGATGTATATTTTCGTAATATGCATTGTACGAAATATTGTTTCATATTATTCAATAAGTTGTTAAAATAACCATGATTTTTGAAAGGAATTAAATTATGTTCGCCAAATAATTTGTCGATATTTTTTTATTTCTGCTAAGGATGACCGATATCAAATCTATTCCGCTGCAACATATTAGTATGTTATATCAGATACTTTATTTAGACATTTGAAAACAAATTTTACTTCAAATTATGATAGAATATTTATCATTTTCCTTTTAATTAGTATATTAGTTGGATATTTATTGTGTAAATATCATCTTTTGAAATGAAATGTTTGTGTTTTCAATCGAATATGGAAATTTTCCATTTTCCCCCCTAGAGTTTTGAAATTAAAAATTCAAATTTTGTCAATTTTACAACAAAAATAACTTAATCTAACGCATGGACATGATAATTAATACATACCTATACCTAAATATGGGGATTAAAATCGGGAAATAATTTTCCTCGATTTTTAATAATTTTTTACAAAAAATCCAATGGACGTTTAACATAGGAAATATTTTTCTTGCATCCATGAACGGCCAGTGACGTCATCACTTCGCTTGCGTATTAGCACTTTATCAATGTGTAAAAATAATTTTTAATTAAGAATGACGTCAACTTTTGTGAGATGCATAATTTTTTATCGTTCACGTTTAGATAAATGTATTTATTTTCCTGTTGAAAAAAATAAATAAATTCGTTTTTTTTTTTTTTTTTTTTTTTTTTTATGGCAACAATTAAATTATGGATAAATTTAAATGGCTAATTTTTTGCTATTATTAGCTTACAATATTGCTATTTTATGCATAAAAATCGCAAAAACAATTTTTTTTTTCGGAATAAAAGGTAGCCAACTTTTTAAGTTAGGGTATAAGCTATCTCCATAACAAATTTTATCGAAATCCATCGAGCAGTTTTAGCGTGAAACTCAGTCAAATAAACGGACATTCACATTTATAATATATATAAGATTTAATTGTTAAAATTATCATTATTTTTTCGAAGGGAAAAAAAAAAAAAAAAAAAAAAAAAAAACGTGAACAATAAAAATTACATGTATTTAAAATGAGGAAAGTAAATTAAAAAAATTAGAAATATCAGTTGTATCGTTACAAATAAGATACCAAATGAAAGATGCAATTTTTGTGAATCCAACGGATTAAACAGCTTATCGATCGGACAATTAGATTTTTTAAAATTAATTAATGTATGTATTTTATAAATTTTCTTTCACAAACACAAACGTGTAGTATACAGCCTGTACAACACTAGACCAAATTGAAGTTCAAATTTCATCAATATTTAAATAAATAAATGAAAATAAAAATATGCTTAATGGGAAATATATATAACCATTAAAAGTTTAGTTGTCTAAAATATGTCAGAAATAGCGCTCATAGCATATTGTTACAAGGTATTAAGTCTTATTTTTACAAGGGATAAAATCTAAAATGGTGACAAAAATTCAAAAGTCGCCAAAGAGAGCTATATTAAGGCGGTACTATGATCATGCTTACAAACCATGAATACTAATAACCACAAAAAATTAATTGTCTCATGCAACAGACGTAGCCGGTCATAGCATATTATAATATTTAGCGTGAAATTGTTATCATTTTTATGGTTGATCGGGGATAAACAAAATAAACATAGGAAATAACGTAAAAGCAAATATTATGTGCACCACGTATAGTGTTGTTCATATGTAACTGGGATTCAAATATAAAGGGGATACTTCATTTTTTTTTCGATACTATCTATTTCGAAACTGTTATCTAATAAGGACTTAATGCAAGCCTATTGGTAAACCATTGTCTCAGGTAATAGGGACAAGCGCCCGAGTTTTAGCGGATGACCAAATCGCTACCGAAGGCAGCAGGGATCCGAAGCGAGCTTTTGAGAAATTTTAGTATTTTATTTTATTTTTATAAAGCTATATAGAAAAGAGTTTCCTTTAAATTTAGTGACCAGCGAAGCGGGCAAAGCCTGCTAGTTTTGAATATAAAAAAAAGAACTTTAAATAGTAAGGAAGTTTAAAACTCTCGATTGACATAAGTTCAGTTGATAAGCCTGATACTAGGGTTAGCGAAATCCAGATGAACTTTTAGTTCAAACTAGGGAAAAATAGAATTTTGGATGGAAATACAAAGTTAAGTCACTCCAGAGTAATACTTCTACGGGGGGGGGGATGGGGGGGAGAAGTCGTCTCCTCTAGCTAAAATAGCCAAAGGCCGTTTCTTTCCACGCCCGATTCTAGGATCGTAACGATGAATTGAGTCTAACAGAGGATTTCCAACATTGGGATTGGGAAGGGATCTATGGAACTCCTATTGAGCACGTACGTATATGACATGATTGGACGAGAAATCATGCGTCATCCACAACCAACATTAACCGCTGCTGATTTGACTGACAGCTTGCAACAGATACAGAAATTCATTCCACAAAATGAATGACATATGGCATTTGTACGACAGAACAGAATGCATGCACGTTTGCATACTTTTAACCAAAATCGTGGTGATTAAAGCTTTTATTAACGTATTACATTTCACCTTTTGAAATGGTTCTTCTTGCACATACTCGTGATCTTGAAAATCTAAATTTTGAAACAGATGACAGACCTCTCAGTATTCCCTCCTCCTAGTGTTCTAACTTAGTAGCACAAAGTTCGCGCCAACAGTCAAAGTTAAATCTAAATTATGCCAACACATGGCAATATCGACAATATTAACCAGGATGAATTTTTAATCCCTGTTTCAACATAGACTTAAAATTACATGAAAAACTGACAATAACATCATAAACCCTACTTGTTCAAGTGCAACATTAAAATCCACTACTAAACTTCGATTTCAATAATTGATATTTTTAAATTTTTAATATTTATTAATTATCGTCAGAAGCTAAAGTTAAAGTTATTCTATGGGGAAATAATCCCCATTATAACTCATTAACTAATACATTCCGCTTTCACATTGGAGAAATTCACAACCGTTAATTTGGTGATCGTTTTCTAAAAACTGATTTAATGCCGAAACGTCAGTGGAGGTCCTCTGTTGAGACTCAAAACGGTTTTGCGTTCGGTCTGTGTGTTTGTTGGTATGTCTATCGCGTGATAGCTGCCGCAAAAATAACGCTATTGACTTGAAATTTGGTACACATGTTCATGAGCCCCATGGAATCAGCAGTATAGTTTTGAGTGTGTATTACATTTGTTGTTCGTGTACAGGGACACACCAATGTTTTTCTTACCATTACGGTCTACGGGAAGAATTTGTATGTACCGCGATAGCTGCCGCAAAAAACACGTTATTGACATGCAATTTGATATTCATATTCATGAGCCCAACGGAATTAGCTGTATAGTTTTAGGTGTGTATTTTACTTGTAATTCGTGTACAGGGACACACCAAAGTTTTTCTTATCATTACGGCCTAAGGGAAGAATTTGTGTGTACCGCGATAGTGGCCGTAAAAAACACGCCATTGAGCAATTTGATACACATATTCATGAGCCCAACAGAACTAGCTGTATAGTTTTAGGTGTGTATCTTATTTGTAATTCGTGTACAGGGACACACCAAAGATTTACTTACCAAAACAAAAACGTAAGTGGAGGTCCTCTGTCTGTCTAGACTCAAAAAGATTTTGGGTTCCGTCTGTGTATCTGACTGTCTGTCGCGCGATAGCGACCGCAAAAAACACGCCATTGACTTGAAACTGAAATTTGGTACACATGTTCATGAGCGCCACGGAATGAACTGTATAGTTTTGGGTGTGCATTCCATTTGTAGTTCGTGTACAGGGACACGCCAAAATTTTTCTTATCATTACGGCGTATGGGAAGAATTTGTATGTACCGCGACAGCGGTCGCAAAAATCAGGCTATTGACTTGCAATTTGATATACGTATTTATGAGCCCAACAGAATTAGCTGTATAGCTTTAGGTGTGTATTCCATTTCTAGTTCCTGTACAGGGACACACCAAAGTTTTTCTTATCATTACGGTGTGTGGGAAGAATTTCTATGTACCGTAGGGTGACCAGATTTTTTTGATGCAAAATGAGGTGAGGACAAATTATGCAATGTCCTCATTTCCATGAGAAAAATGAGGACAGTCTTCTTTTAAAATGAGGACATTTCTGAGGACATAAAATTTCATAAAATATAACGAAAAAATAGCTTATATTAACCCAACTTGCAGCCATTAATCGTCACTATGATAAATTTATGCTACTTATGAAATTATACGATAAACATTATGAAAAAATATTTATATAAGCATTATTAAATTTATCATAAACTCGTACACATTATACTTCTCTTCCTTTAAAAAAAATGGCATGCTATGCTGTTAATTTTAATTTCTGATATGTGGTTGACACGAAAGTACTAAACTATTTTATATCTGATTCGATTAATACTTTTATAAACTGTTTTAATACAATTGTTACTGTTTTATAGACCAAGTGTTTAGTATAAACGAAATCATAACTACTTCAGATGGAAGTGATCCAATAAATAACATTTTAAAAGGAAAAGACAATCTGAAGAATGTCAAAAACTGGCTAGGCTAGGAATAAGAATTGATCTACAAACTGAGTTATTATGATGATCTTCGAATAGCACTACTTACTCACTTGAGAGCAAAAAATCATGAGAAGTTAACAAGGTAATCTGTTTTCAGCTCCTATCCCTGATTAGCAGTCAATTTTCAATCTTACTAAAAAATGCTTTTCCATTTAAATTGTTATTTAAATTTAGTTAGTTATAAAATCTAATTAGTAATAAAATAACTTTCAGCTTCATGATAAATTTTTAATTTTTTTAAAATGCAAATTCAGCTTTTTTTTTCAAATCTTTATATTCTAAAGTATAATGTTGCAAAGACTAAAATCTCTCAATATAAAAATATATTCTGTGTAATAGGGTTGGATTAGATGGGTTTTAACGTCGCACAAGTGCTACGCAATGGGCAATTGGCGACGGTCTGAGACTCAACCCTAAAAGGTGGTGCAGAGACATGCCATCACAATTTTGATCCTCCACGAGGGATGTAATAGTGTTGGAATAAAGGTGGTATAGTGTTGGAATAGTGTTGTATATAGTGTTGGATAGTGTTGTAATAGTGTTGGAATAAAGGTTGGAATAAAGGTGGTGCAGAGACATGCCATCACAATTTTGATCCTCCACGAGGGATGTAATAGTGTTGGAGATGATTTAATAATAAATGTATAAATGTAATGAATCAAAAAATAGTTATTTTTTACTTTGAGTTGAGCTGTAGAATCAGTATTGCAAATTAACAAGGTCAGCAGCATCTCTAATGTTGAAATTTTAAGTAAAGGAGGAAGTTACTGAAAAATGAGGACAGATGAGAACAAACATCCGAAAATGAGGACAAATGAGGATATGAGAACTTCTGAAAACAACTGAGGACAGCACTTGGAAAATGAGGACTGTCCTCAGAAAATGAGGCCATCTGGTCACCCTAATGTACCGCGATAGCGACCGCAAAAATCACGCTATTGACTTGCAACTTGGTACAAATATTTATGAGCCACACGGAATTTTAACTGTATAGTTTCGGGTGTGTATTTCATTCGTAGTTCGTGTATAGGGACACACCAAAAATTTTCCTATCATTACGGCCTATGGGCAGAATTTGTATTTACCATTCCGGAATAGCGGCCGCAAAAATCCTCCGACAGACTTACAAATTGGCACACACGTTCAGGCTCTGTATAGAAACAGCTGTAAATTTTTTTATGTCTATATATATTTTTTTGGAATGTGTACAGTGACACGTCAAAATTCTTATCACTACAGCATATGTGGTGAATTTCGTTTAAACGCATTTCGGCATTTTTAATTTGCAATCAACAAAATTAAATTAGCGTACATTACTGAGATGCTTAAACTTATGTTTTGTGCAGCAAATATGTGCTGTAATGTTTCGTAATTAATATACAGGACCATACAAAAATGTTCTGACAATGCAACGTAATCAGCCAAATTAAGTGAAATTTCGAACAATTATTCATGAAAAACGTAGAATAAGCAGAACTGTTTTCACTTGTGTATGAAATGTTAATGGTTCGCTTACGAAGACACACAAAAAAATTTCATGACATTAGAGCCTATGAACAAATTTTTTATTTAAGCGCACTTTAATGCGTTTATGCTGCATTCAACATAATGGAATTAACATACATTATAAAGATGCTTAAAAGCATGTTTACTCAAAAAAAAAAAAAAAAAAAAAAAAAAGAAGTTATGTATAGACTAAATAATTTATTTATGGGATCCCACAAAAGAATTCTGATGACGTACTGTAATCATCCAAATGATGTCAATTTAGGTTGAAATATTAATGAGTAATTAAATAGGTGTATTCCTTTTCAGTGTATATAATTACTGTAGCTCCTTTTCTGGGATACATAAAAGAATTTAGTACTATTGTGGTCTATAGTCGTTATTTCTTAAAAGTGCATTTTAACATGGTTGCACCCCTTTAAATATAATGAAATTTTATTAGAATTTTAAAAGAATGTTTTTCAGTAGAGAAGTGGGGCCATAGATTTGGTAATTCATTTACATGGTTACACAGAATAGTTCCGGTATGTTATGTAATTATTTTGCATGAAATTTGGTATAAGTATTTTTGAATGACAGGGAATTAATATAAGACAATCAGTTATTAGGAATACACACACACACACACACATATATATATATATATATACAGATCGTTATAGAAAGAGAGATAGAGCGGGGGGTTTAGGAGGGCGGCAGCCTCCCTCAGAAACGTTTCTGCTTATGTAGCAAATCAATCGAATCAATATATATATATTATATAATAAGGAGTAAATAAAAACTATCTGCTGAATAATGCGTGATGTAAATAGGAAGTTGAGGTTGAGGCTCCTGATCTGCAGATTCACTTGTTTAATTTTTATTATTTCCTTTTGCAGCAGTAAAATCCAAAATTTCACTTAAGAGAAACATTTAAACATCACATTTACAACTTAAATAAATTAAAATTAGTGCTTAAAAAAAAAGAGAGAAAACAAGAACAATTTAAACAGCTGTTGTGAATTTCATGAATGCGAAAATGGATTTAAAAAAAAAAAAATTCTCTATAAAGTGTTTGTAAGTAGGAATTGACTTAAAATTTTTTTCTTTAAAATTACTTGTTTTGGTAAAGAAAAAAAATATAGTTAAATTTTTTGTCTACAAATAGTTAAATTTTTCGCACGGATGTGAAAAAAAAAAAAAAAAAAGGCTTTACCAAAAAAAAAAAAAAAAAAATCCCTTTCCCGAGAATGATTTTTTCGCAAACCGCTTTCAATTCATTTAATAGTTATGAATTTTCAAAATGTCTACAGACTTATGGGACATTCTGTATATATATCCTAAAATATGAAGTTGTGCAACTTACAACGGTTACTATATTTATTTCTTAAAATTTCTTTTGCTTAATTTTAATTTCGTATTTTTTTAAATCTTGTTGCCAAAGATAAAAACATCCTGACATATTCGAGATGAAACAGAGCCGATGATGACGACGCGAAATGCCTGACTGAAAGCAATAGTACTGCTGTACTATTCTTTAACCACGTTTCTTGCGACCACGGGAGCTTCTGCGCAAGTGCTGACTCAAAGATCCCAGTGTTAAAATAGAGGTGATAACTCTTGTGGTTGAGAGAAAATAGCGATAAGAAAACGCTGAATGATTGGATGTTTATTAAATCTCAACCTGCCGGTTAAATTGGCACCCCTCCAAGCCTTCAGAATCGTCCACAAAGCTGGGTGTGAGAAATGTGGTTACACTATAATAAGTAGGGGGGAAAAGTTAAATTATCCATTACTCAAAATACCTTTATATACACTTTTCTGTATTTGAAGGGAAACAAACAGCTATTATTGCAGCCGAACGAAACTACTAAAGTCTGGAGAAGAAAGTTTTCGATTGCAAACACATGCATGCTTACATACGGAAAATCATGCATCCCTGCTAAATTATGAAGCCCTGTTCCGTATTTCTAGAGAAAGAAACAGTTATTGTAGGTAAAAATAGTAAAATGCGTAAGTGACAGATTTTGAATCGAAAAAGATTCAAAGAGTAGTCTGAACGAATATTCTCTAAATAATTTGATATAAATTTTTAAAATTAATGTCCTCTTTAGTATGCCAGTACAACCCTGTTTAGTACTGGAAACTGGGTTCAAGCACTGAAAAAACTATAAAGGGGTTATTTTTATAAAATGTTAAATGATGTTTTATGCATCTGAATATTGCAAAGGGCTTCTTTTATGAATTTTGCGGTCGAGCGGTTCTGTGCTCAAAGATGGTAGACGTGAGAGGCCGGGTTCGATCCCAGGTCGCGCTCGTCGGCCTGGCCGTTCGAAGTTTTCCGTGGTTTTCTCTGAAACTTGCATAAATACGGGCTAGGACGCCTTAGAAAGACGTCCACCTTGGAAGGCACTCCCGTCAGACCTAAGACCCTAGAGCATCAATCGGCCTTATTCCCAAAACAAACAAACAAACAAGCTTTTATGAATTTGAATATTTTTTCATGAAGTGGAATTTTATAAAAGGGCAATTTACTGGCCCCAATTTTTGTTCGTATCGACCCATATTACCCCTTGGTAATTAATTTCGCACCCTTGGTATATCAGGTTTAAATACTTATAAGGTAACACTGAGCAGAATAATTTACCTTCTTTGAGGTGGAATTGAAAGATTTCTAAAAACAGAGGTGTATAAAAATAATTTCTGTAACATTTGATAAAACCTCTTTGTCAAAGCTCGAGAAGTTTTTCGAGTTTGTGTATTATGCATGTAGCACCATTACGGTATGACATCGGTATGACATGAAATATTGTAAAATGATCTTCGGTATGACATGAAATATTGTAAAAATATTTATGGGCTATATAGAATTAACAGTACAGTTTTTGGTGTATTAATTATTTGTGCCACGTGTACAGGGACGTACAAAAGAATTTTGATGCATTACGGCCCATAAACGGCTGGTCATTTAAGTACATTTCTAAAATGCCACACTGTATCCATCATAACGAAAGTAACATAAATTATTAAGATGCTTAAAAGATGGTGTCTAAAGAAAACAGAATTGTTTATACAGGCCAACATAAAATAATTTTTATTTATTATGTATTATATGTGGTGTTATTTATTATGCATTATACTATTACTAGTGCTTTCGAAAGCACAAGCTTTCCCTGTAAAATTTAAAAGGAACTCCAAAATGACTGAAAACAGGACGACGGATTCCTAGTTTCAGATTTTTCACTGAGATTCAATTCTTTTTTGATAATGTTCGGCTGAGGGAAATAGCAATTTTGTTTTGATTAAAACTTATTAGGACTAGTGAAATTTTGCAAAGTTTTAGAGTAGGTTAGATTTTATTAGGGTTAAAAGTTTGGAAATCTTCTGTTACTTCTATTCAGCTTAAAATTTAAAAAATGTGGTAATTATTTAAGTTTTAGTAAATTCGTTGGGAAAATTCTATTATTTAATCACAAAAATCTGAATATTCTGAATCAATAATCTAATAACAATGTACAATTTTGATAGTATGAGTAGAAAACATTCAGACTTATAAAAGCAAAACAACTGTAAACATAAACACACACTAATTTTTTGGTTTACAAAATTTTTATGTAGCAATGTGTTAGGGAAGGGAACTTTAATCTAAATTATGCTGCTAAGACATTTGAATTAAACTTATAGTATTAAGTTTGTTTATGTGTATGTAGAAAAAAAAAAAAAAAAAAAAAATCCCCAAATGAAAGAGAACCCTGAAATGATACCCCCCCCCCCCCCAGCATCAAAGCTTAATCAGAACTTTGTAATTACTAGATGCGCATACGAGTATTCGGTAGCATTCTATTTTATTTGGGAAAAGAAAGCAAATATTTAACTGGAGATTGGGATCCTGGACCCCCCCCCCCCACTTTGAAATTTATCTTATTATTAAGCTAGTTAATCTTATATACATATATATAATGCCAAATAAATATGAACTAACTGCTCAATAATGATAAATGCAAAAGAGATTTCGAAGCTCCTGATTTGTAGGTTCATTTATAATTATAGACAGAACGACTTGTTGCGTTACTTTCTCTTATCGGACTTATTGGAGGATTTCAAAATTCAGTAATTCCAGCAGAGTACTAAATTCCGAAAAAACATGGGTTTCGAACATCCCCCTGGCTAAGATTTTCCCACAATGGGACCCCTTACGGAAATCCATTTATCGTTCTTGCGAAATTTAGGTTTCGAAATTACGTCATTTCTCCTATCTAAACTTAGGGGGGACTAGGGATGCAAGCCCCAAAGGGCCCCCATAGAACGACAGCGAGTGTAGATATAAGACAAAAGTCTTGAGCAACTTTTGAGGGAGTGAAGAGAGGGCCTCAGAGAATCAGGGGTGCTTAGGCCCCCAAAAGAGCTTGTACCCCACGTGGAAAAAAGATGTGGGCACTTAAGATTTTTGAGGTCAGGGGAGTGCTGTGGGGAATAGCAGCTTGTATATGTAAAAATGTGGTAATTGGGGGCTTGAAAAAGAAATTTAGGTTAATATGAGAGTGATGAATATCTCCTACCAGGATATTTCCCCCCATGGAGTTCAAATCCTGCCACAAAGACATGATAGCGTTAAAGAAGAGCTAAGCCAGCTGCCCTTTGTCTCTCTATTTTAGGGGTTGATTTGCAGAGGGGCTAGTGTTTAGGGTTTCTCTAAGAAGTTCCCTGAAGTGAAAACTAATTCTGTGTGTCAGTAAATACTAGTATCACAAATTAAGATCTAAGGTCATTTGCATGTAAAATTTTCTTTTTATAAAAACTTGAGTGTAAATATACATAATACAATGAAAAAAAAAAAAGAAAGAAAGAGACATTTTTACAGAATTCTATTTTTTAAATATTTTTATAGGAAAAATTGTTTTAAAGTTTTTCCCCCTTAGGGGTGGAAAAGAATATCTTATTGTAACCAAATTGGGATTTTCACAATATCAGCGAGTGGGAACATGTTGTATGTTTGTAGAAGCGAGAGAAAAAGTTTTTTTTTACTACTCACATGAGTTTATTCCAAAAGAGTCTTTTCAATTTTACATTAGCTTTATTGTATTCTCCATTTTAAACCCTAGTCATTCTTTAAAAATTGGTCTAGAGGTACCATAACATATTTAATGTAATACCTATTCGGATGTTTCTTTCGTAATATTTCGCAATTGTTTAAAAAGTGAAAATCCATAAAATAATGTTTTTTGCATGTGTGGAAAAAAAAAAAAAAAAAAAAAAAAAAAAAAAACTTATCAGCCAGGATACCAATATTTGTCAGTAGTTTTTAAATTTATTTATATATTTTTTATTAATATTTGTACACTTAACTATTACATAGATTCTTTCTTTTCAATTTTTATTAGGGTCGAGGTAGACCAGTTGGTAGAGCGCCGAGTTCGTAATAAGAAGATTGCGGGTTCGATATACGAGCCGGCCCAAAACCATCGTGCACATTAATGGAATGGTGGTTGGGCGCGTAAAATCCGTCGTGGCCGCAATGTCCTCTATGGTCCCATCCAAATTATACATTTAGGGGTCACTGAAGCGGGGGAGAGCCACCCCCTCCACGGAGGATAAAAATTGTGATGGCATGTCTCCGGACCATCCTTAGGGGTGAGTCACAGACCATCACCAATTACCCATAGCGCAGTACTAATGCAACGTTAAACCCAACCAACCAACCAAATTCAAATTTTTATTTGAGTCCATGTACACAAAAATATTGTGTTATGTACGACTTTCAATCGATTCAATTTGGTTTGTTGCTCTACTTTCGTTTTTTTCCCATTAGGAAAAGAGACAGGGACCTACTGCTTAAAAAGTACTCCGAATAATTTCGAACATCTATGTCTGAAATGGGACTCGAAACCACAAACTGTTGACTGAAGTCCAGACGATTTTCAACGGGAAACGTTCTAGAAATAGGAAATAGTGTAGGAAACACTTCCTGAATAAGATATATCAGTTTGAAGGCGTTCTAAAAATATTTCTGGGAATAGGAGGGTGATCAGACAGTTAAAGGAATCGAAGTATCAAACACTTTTCAACTTATTTAATCAATGCTAAGAACGCATCTGAAAATGTAGTTTGAGTAATTCCTACTGATAACCTGTAAATATATGAATATTTTTCTGTACATCTGTGAAACAGTCATACACTGAGAAAAAAAATATACCGCCTTTCTTTAGAATGAATAACATTTTCTAAATCCCTTTACTAGAAATATAGATTTCCGAGCTATACGCATAAGGCACGCCAATAAACTGAATAGATGAAATTATCGAGAATTTTTAATCTATACATTTCTAGATGGTGAAACAACATTCTGAATACTCTAAATATTATGAATCATTTATATTACGAGAAATTCACGCTTGATTTTCTAGAATTGGGTCATAAACCAAGATTATATAGTTGCAGAAACCCGCCTCTTGTAGTCTCATTTATTTGCAGAGATTTTTAAATAACTTTACCCTCGAGAATATAGGCAAACGCTTTAGAATTCTAATAGGAGCTTCTAGAACTCGCTTTCCAAGGGGGACTAGAATTTATAAGGATGACATGGAACTATTTTTTCTAGAGCCGCAATTTAGATTCTATAGATGTCAGTTACTGAATTTTTTCTCTGTGAAATGCTAATTACACTATATTCTTCAAAAACAACGCTTTTGTGTATTTTTTAAAAAATGTTAATTTAGTTGTATTTTGTGTAGTATAAAGATATTTATTAAGAATTCTTTCATTTTCATTTCTCATGGACTGTGATGTATTAAAATTATTTTGCAAGTTCCTGTACATGAAATGGTAAAATTATTTACATCAAAATCATAAGGATGTCGTGTTAGAGAGTGATTAATTTTGCACTGTAGGTACGCAGAGAGTAATTTGCAGTGGTCTGGGATTCATCGCTAGAGGTGGTCTGGAGACATGCCATCATATTTTTTATCCTCAGCGGAGGGATGAATCCTTCGCTTCGATAACTCTCCAGAGGTATTATTTTTACCGATTATGAAGGACATTGCAACCATGGCGGATTTTACGTGCACCAGTCTCCAATATTTTCCATAGGTATCAGTCCTGCAATTTTCAGAATACGAGCTCGATGTTCTACCAGTGATGCCAGATGGTCGAAAATTATTTCCCCAAACAAGTCTCCAAATTTCCCCAAATCAGGGGCTTTTTTCGAAAAAATCCCCAACTTGATTTCTACCATTTTCTACTGAAAAATAAAAATAAAAATTTCTTCAAAAAAAAAAAAAAAAAATATCAGGCAGATTTAAGCTCAGATTTTTACCCAAATGAAGGCAATTTTCGAAAAAAATCTCCAAATTACAATAAAGCTATTGAAAGTACCTAATCGTAGGGATAAATCATTATGTTGCCAACATTGACAGAAAGTTGAACTCCCCAGATTTGTCCCCCAAAATTTTAGAATTCCCCAAAAATCTCCCCACAAACATTTGGTCCCCAAAATTGTCCCCAGAAGCCTCAAAAACCCCCAAAAGGGGGACAAAATCCCCCATCTGGCAGCACTGTGTTCTACCAACATATCCCCAATTTTAATAGGAATCATGCAGTAGTGATCCTGAATAACTGCTGGCGGCGATAAAGGGCTCACGAGGCATGGTACAGGAGGGTCCAAATAATTAAAAAGGTCTTCAACAGGGGACCAAGAAGTAAGTTTTTTCACAAGTTAAAAGTTTTTTTTTTTTTTTCCTATCTATGTCAACCACAATATTGAGGATTTTTCACTTTCCGAACACTATAGTGAGGAAAGTATTGTAATCATGTCAAAAATCCGAATTTGAGATTTTGATGTTTCTATACGTTTCGAGATCCCCTGAGTTCGTTTTCCATTATTTTTATGATGATGTGTGTATGTGTATGTGTATGTACAGTCGGTAACAAAAGTGTCCGAATACTAGCAAAAATTCCTATGTAAAAAAAGTACACTTCATACGGTTTTGTTCAATAAATCCTTGTCAAATCCTGTTCTTAGACTGACTAAGAACAAGATTCGACAAGGATTTATTTAACAAAACCGTATGAAGTGTACTTTTTTTACATAGGAATTTTTGCTAGTGTTCGGACACTTTTGTTACCGACTGCATGTGTGTATGTATGTGTGTGTATGTCTGTGAGTGAACACGCTAGCGTCTAAACGCTCTGTTCGAATAAGCTGAAAGTTGGTACGCATATTGTAAGTCACCATAGTACGAACCCTATTGATTTTGGTGAATCTAGCACTGATAGTTTCTTTTACAGGGACACCAGGAAAAATTCGTTATCATTAGGGCCTATGGGGCCAAATTTTTAAAAGTAAGATAGCGTCTAAACGCTTTATTAATCTGAGCAAAAAAATTGTACACATGTTATAGATCACAGTTGCACGAACTGTATAGATTTTGGTGAATTCACCACGGACAGTTTTTTTACAGGGACACAAAGAAAAATTCTTTATCATTATGGCCTATGGGGCCAAATTTTTAAAAGTGCGATAACGTCTAAACGCCTTATTAATCTGAGCAAAAAATTTGCACACATGTTATAGGTCACAGTTGTACCAACTGTATAGATTTTGGTGAATTTAGCACTTACAGTTTTTTTACAAGGACACAAAGAAAAATTCGTTATCATTATGGCCTATGGGACCAAATTTTTAAAAGTGCGATAGCATCTAAACGCCTAAATCATTTGAGCTGAAAATTTATATGAATATTATAAATCACTGTTGCACTAACTATAAGCATTTCGGTGAATCTAGCATTTATAGGTTTTTACAAGCACACAACGAAAAATTTTTTATAATTATGATCTATGGGCTCAAAGTTCACTAGCGTTAAATGAAACATCGTGTAATATATGGAGAAAAATTTTCAAACACTCTATTATGGTTTTCTCTCTTTTATTTTTTTAACAACTCCTCTTTCTTTACTTTATCTACAAAACTGTTAATTACTCAATGTTCGGAAAGTCGAGTGGAGTCACTCCAGATTTTTTTTCCTTTGAAATTTTGCTGTGCTAACAATGGATAGTCAAAAATAAACGTGTCCAATAAATCATCTGCATAATCTTGACAAGTTTAAGTTTTGTAATATTAACATTGAATTTAAAGTATAAGAATTTGTTTAACATATAGTTATGCTGATTTGTTTCTTAATGGGACAAGGGATGATGAAAATTGTACACGCAATTAACAATACCCAGATCGTTATTATAAAATGCGCAAAATTATACAATACTTTAAAAATATTATCACTCCGCATTTCCTCAAACATTATTTAAAAGCTTTTACAAAAATTTCAATTTTAAATTTATTTTGCTTCGGATTCAAATTTCGGTAATAACCAGTTACTTATAATATTCCATGTGAATTTGTTTTCATCCAATGTTTTACAAAATTTGTGAAATTATGAATATTAATCAATGTATTTGTCAAAAAACTGTGTATTCATTTAGAATTGAAGAAATTATTACCTTTATAACGAACTCTCAATTTCAATCATAAGACAAAAATTGATGAAAAATTCAAAATTTACTCATTTTACTTTCTTTTTACTCATAAACATGGCAAAAAAAAAATATCGTTTTTGGTCAAACTTTCGAAATTGAGTTTTTGTTACAGTTACACGTTTTGAGGTCTTCTGTATCCGAAAAACATGTTTTTAGCGGCTGGTCTGTGCGTGTATCTGTGTGTCTGTCGTCAGCATATCTCAAAAACAAATGATAGTTCAAACTCGGGATTCTAAATCTGTATCATATAGGGATGCTGCACAAAAATTTTCGTTGAAATTAAGCGAATGGTTCGTGTACAGAGACATCCAAGAGTATTCAAATACATTATGTCTATGAGCGACATTGCAGGTAAGTAGAGTTTAACATCCATAGGCTCCACTAAACAGTAGTGGCACCAGAAATTCCCCGACGGGGGGACATCACCTCAACGACAGGGGGCACTACATAAAGATAGTTTATTATATGAGTATTTATCAAAAACTGCAATACTGTTAATAATATTACTGTTAATATTTGTACCATTCCATTTGTTAGTACTCCTCGTGGTTTTGGAGATCATCGTGTCACAGACAAACATTTTCTAAAAATATCGTGGTCAAAACGTGTTCTGGAACTCTCGAAACGTGTATATTCATGGAAAATTGGAAGCTGAAAAATTTTACGAATCCAATACTTTCTTCTATTGAATATAGAATGGAAAAACTGGAATGCTCCAAACTTGTAAAAGGAAAGAAAAATGCTGCTAAAAGTAGAAAAACTGAAAATTTTGTATTTGTTTCCCCGAGAGATTTTAGGAGTATGTCCCGATGGGGGGTCACAGACTCCCCGACGGGGGGGCCTGTGCCCCCCCGGTCGCGTATCTCCGAAATGTTGGCGCGTACAGGACAGATTGGCGCATTTTCGTAGCTAACGCCAAAATCTCTCTACCGCAAAGCAACCCTTGATTCTACTTCATTCCGCATTCGTGAAAACTTCAATCTTTTATTTTTCTCCCTTTCAGAAGAATAAACTGCTGAAACTGTGTGTTAATGAGATTTAGCGTCGTTATTTTTAAATAATATACTTAATGTCTAAATTTAGTAGGAAACCTTCACCTTTTTTTTTTTTTTTTTTTTTTTTTTTTTTAATTATTTATTTAATTTTTACTTTTTCTGATCCATAAAAAGAGTAGAGAAAATATTGTTCTTAGGTCAAATTTTAGAGGAAAAAAAAAAAAACTATTTTTTGTCCAATTATTTAATTTTTACTTTTTTCTTAATCCAAAAAAAAAAAAAAGTAAAAAAAAAAATACTTTTACTATTTTTACTTTCTCTTACCCATTAGTTAGAGAAAGTATTGTTTTTGGGTCAAATTTCCGAACGCGAGATTTTGTTATATTTACACGTTTTGAGGTCCCCTGAATACGAAAATCATGTTTTTAGCAAACGGTCTGTGTGTGTGTCTGTGAGTGTGTCTGCCTGTTATCAGCATATCTCAGAAACAAATTATGGCAGAAAGTTCAAACTTGGTATTCTAAATGTGTATCATATAGGGATGCTACAGTAAGATTTTCGTTAAGATCAAGCAAATGGTTCGCGTACAGGGACAATCAAGAGAATTCTAATACATTACGTCTATGGGGGAAATTGCAGGTAAGTAGAGTTTAACGTCTGTAGACTGCACTAAACCAAATGAAACGAATATATATTTTTTGTAATAGTTAACTGGGAAAAAAATGTTTGTGTATGTAGGAGCCTCGCCACCCCCCCTGGGGGGAAGTCTCCCCTCGAGGAGAGTAAATTTTCATGATGGGTATCATTCAAAAGAGCCTTTAAAACGAATACCTTTAAAACGAATGGTTGAACTATAATAAATCTGTGATAATTTAAAACAAAGTTATAGATTTTTTTTTTTAACTTTTAATGAAAAAAAAACTTAGAAAAAAAATCGTTTTTTTTTTTTTTTTTTTTTTTTTTTCAATATGGCAAAATAGGGCAAAATTTCCTTTAAAAATCCATTAAGAGAAATATTTTATCTTTAGGATATCACATCACTTTAAAAATATCATTTATGTTACACCTCATAAAGTATAAACATTTTAATTTGAAAATTTCGCAAGTAATTTAAAATTTAAAAATTCTTTAATATGACAAAATAGGAAAACATTTTACGTAAACTTATGTTTTTGTCTTAGTGCATTGAAAATAGTGTTATCATCTCGCATTTGAAATTAAAGAACGAAAGCACGCCTAATAAAATTAATCAGCAAATAAGAATAAGTTAAATGTATTGGATCGGATTGAGATTAGCCTAATTAGAGGGGCATTTCAGTCTGCGAGTATGTTAGTTTCCTATCATATTCATTACTTTTTAACATGAAGCTTAACAGAATGTTATTATGTTCGCTCATTTCATCAGAACAAATATATGATGAGAAATTGAGCAGAATCCATCTATACCGACATGTTTCTTTTAGGAAAAGGTTGTAGATAGATTATGCATATCCTTATTACCTTGTTTTTATAACACATTACGATTAGATTTTTTATGACTACTGAGAAGGAACAAATAGAATAGCACTAACAAAATCTTGAACGTTTCACTTTTTAACTATGTACGTTGGAAGGTGCAAAGATTGTGATGTCTAAGAAGAAAATTATATGTAGAAGGTTTTATGAACTCTAACTGTGGAATTTAAAACAAAATATCGATATTTATTATGATTAAGATATTCTTAGAAATATACATAGTAGTTAAATATATAGTGAAAATTCAAGCTCTGCATCATAAGATAAATATTTTATAAAGTTAAGTCATACATTTAAAATAATAATAATAATACAAAATAATAGTTAAACAGAAATAGGGTAAGTGCACCAGTGATTGACACTTTTAGAGCAATTTCTGATGTTTTTAATGTTCTAGTCATCAGAAAATATGTTTAGAAATCTTAAGTTAGTACATATGGCATGAAAGACATTCAGAACCACATATATGTTAAAATATATACATTTGATAACAATTATATTTTTTTATAAATTTTATTGGACACCCACTCAGTGTTCCAGTAATTGACACTGCCAGTTTTTTATTTTACCAGTTTTATTTTACCTATGCTCCAGTGTTAGACATAAAATGTTAAAATTCTTATATGTAAAATACTATATGATTTCATAATTTTTTAATTATTTCCGGATAGATGTCAATTACTGCTACTGGAGCATGCCAATCACTGGAGCACCTACCCTAGTTAAAAAATAATATAACATTTTTAACTTACCGATTTGGACGGTGGAGAACTCTGTATACAATCCAATGAGTATTGGTTATTCGACCAAACACTTTGACAAATTTTTCTGCTTCCTTCTTACATGTTAAATTAGATCTTAAAGTTAATGCATTGTCATTATTAGAATGTATTATTATATGCGGAAAACTGCCTTTTAATTTTGAAATAATAGTGTCAGCTTCCATGTTGCGATTTAAAGCTTTAAATATAACATGATTCAACAATAAAAAACAAAAGCGGCAATGTTTATTTACACAAATTAAGTGCTGCGTAGTTTTTTCTCTTTGAACGTCCACATTTGGCGAAAATCGCACTGTTTGGCGAAAATTTGTCAATCTGTTCTGTACGCGCCAACATTTCGGAGATACGTCCCCCGGTCCCCTAGCTGGCGCCATCCCTGCCACTAAACCAAATGACACGAATCCATGATTTTCATATGCATAAAAGCAGGTTTCATGTAGAATATGATATGAAAGTCATTCATCGTTCGTTTACAGGACTACACAAAAGAACTAGAATTTAATGGGACAATACTTGGAACTTGAAGAAAGTGTATTTCGGGCTGAGCTACTGTTATTATTACAAGATACTATATAAGTGCACAATGTGGCGCGTACATAATTTTTAGAAGATATACACAGCTGGCAATAATTAAACAAAAACATTCTTTTTTATTGAATGTAGGGTAAGTGCACCAGTGATTGACACTTTTAGAGCAATCTCTGACGTTTTTAATGCTCTAGTCATCAGAAAATATTTTTAGAAATCTTAAGTTAGTACGTATGGTACGAAAGACATTCAGAACCACATATATAATATATACATTTGATAACAATCATTTTTTTTTTATGAATTTTTATTTGACACCCACTCAGTGTTCCAGTAATTGACACTGCCAGTTTTTCATTTTATCAGTAATTGGCCCCCTATGTTCCAGTGTTTGACGCTGATAGTTATTCATTTTACCAGTTATTACCTCCAGTGTTTGACATAAAATGTTAAAATTCTTATATTTAAAATATATGAATTTATTATTTCTCTTATTTATTAATTATTTCGGGATAGATGTCAATTACTGGAGCATACCAATCACTGGAGCATCTACCTTTCTTTAATATTTTACCATGTCTAGGAAATCTGCTCAGGAATTAAAATTAATACCACTCACCCATACGGTAAATAAAATACCTTTTTAAGCTAAATTTTCAGCATTTGTTTTTTGTATATTTAAACGTTTTGAGGTTCCGTGAATACTGAATTAAGTCTTAACATTTAAACTTTATGCCTTTTAGCAGAGTACCTTAAAAACAAATAATTTCTGGTAACTGAAATGTTCTGTTTTGAAGTTAATATAAGTCTGTTACTTGAAAAGTTTCAACGTGATTGATAAGTTTCAAAGAATGGTGCGAAGGAAAGTTGTTTGAATAATTTAAAATGAGCTTTTAAATTTAACAACAGATTTTGAATTCTATATAAATGTATGTACAATATTCAAACGTTGAGAGGGGTGGTAGCCCCTTCATACAGAATTATTTGTGAAATAAAGCTGTTCCGAAGCCTAATTTAAATAGTTTCTAATGTAGGTTTACATAAAAGTACTCATTACCCCTAAATCTCTATAATAATGAATTTCAGTGCAAGAGTAAGTCGTGCGAATGTCACACCAGATTATTTTGTTTGTAATCTATTTTGTAATTGAGATATAAATATCAAATACACAGATGTGTTCAGTGACATAACATACAAGAAACGCACAGTAAAAAAATTGGAGATTTAAAATAATTTGAAATTCTCATGGAGTATTTCGGAAATTGGGCACAATTTAATATTATTATCTTCCCCATATAAGAGGCCTTTGAATCTCTAGAATTATTTTTTATCCTTTAAAACATGATCTATGGATAAACAAGTAATATATATATATATATATATATATTTTTTTTCTTTTTTAAAGTCAATTCCTACTTAGAAATTCCTACAAAGAAGAATACAACCTTAGAAAACAATTCCTGCAATGAAAAATTTTATTTTAGTTATTTTTTTATTAAATAACTAGCAGGCTTTGCCCGCTTCGCTGGTCATTATATTGAAATGAATCCCCAAAACAGCATATCATTAATAATAATAAAATATCTTAAAAAAAAAAAAAAAATTGAAATCCGTCAAAATTAATTTTAAGTTGCCCAATGCCTTCGGCAGTCCCTTACCTGCTTCTTACTCCCCCTCCCTCGCGGTTACAGTTGAAAGTTTTACAAAATCTCATCAAAGTGCATATTTCGCACACTTAATTAACACCCACACACCAAAATTCGCCATTCTTAGGTAATTTGGACGGATTTAAGCTTCAAAATGTGGTTTTTGCCCCGCCCGCCACAAGAGGAGGGGGGGGGGTAAATTTCCAAAATTACTTTATATTACATGTTGCATACACATACCTAACCGACACATCAAAAAATTGAGATCATGAAATTATTTAAAGCTGAGTTATGCTTTAAACCTTTTTTTTTTTTTAAATCTCTCCTCCCGTTCTTAAAGGAGGGAATTTCGCAAAATCTCTTCATACTATGAGTTAGATACATATAATCGTCCCTTACATAAAAAATGTCCAACCTTAGATAATTTAGTGCAGCGTTACGCATGAATACATGTTTTTGCCCCCCATTCTCCAAAGGGCGGTAGGGTGGAATTTCATAAAATCCCTTTGTAGTGTGTGTTCAGTTCGATTTCCTCGTGTGTTGAGTACCCTTCTTCCAAAACCTTTTCCCTTCCCTCCCCCCCCCCCCCCTTAAAAATCCAAAATTCCAAAATCGCAGAAAGTAATTTTTTTGTACTCAAGTCTGGTCTTTCCATCTGCAATTTCTTCACCGTTAAGTAATTTGGAGCCGAGTTAAGCCTTCTGCCCCCCAAGGGAGACAGGGGGGGGAGGGTATTTTGCAATATTCCGTCTTAGATGGGGGTCAGGCTCCGAAAGCTAACCTGGTCACTAAAATGTGTGACCCTCTTTCCCACAGAATCGTCATGGCAGTGTTGAGTCAGTGAATCAGTGAGTTTACTCTTTTATATGTACAGATTTGTTTATATTTTTTATGGACTACTTGGCTTAAGGTTGCTGTCACAAAAATAGAGTCCTTGGCGAAAAATGTCCTATATACTTCAGTATTAAAACTAAAAATATACCCAGGATTATCAACTAATAAAGCTCTTTAATACAGATCTGAATTAGCTTTCATTTTCTTATTATTTAATTTTGGTAATGACGTCATGTTGTCATGTGCCTAAGCAAATTTAATATATTTTTTTTTTTTTTTTTTATTATTATTATTCGCGTGAAATATTCTTTGGCAACAATTAAAAATTAAAATAAATTATTTTAAAGTTTTATTATAGAAGAAATATTTATATTATATAGAAGATTAATTAAAAATTTACATTTTTTCCGGTATAAATAGAAGCCTATGTCTTATTCCAGACTATTATCTATCTCTGTACAAAATTTCATCCAGATCCGTTTAGCCGTTGTGGCGTGATTGAGTAACAAACATCCATCCAAACTTTCGCATTTATAATATTAGTATAGATTAGTTATCATGTGCATGTGTTAGATTGAGTTATTTTGCTGTCAAATTGACAAAATTTTAATTTTAAATTTCAAAACTCTGTCGTTCTTGGCGCTTATTGTATTTGGTGATCAAAAACGTAATACGAAAATATGCATGCCAGATGTATATTTTCGTAATATGCATTGTACGAAATATTGTTTCATATTATTCAATAAGTTGTTAAAATAACCATGATTTTTGAAAGGAATTAAATTATGTTCGCCAAATAATTTGTCGATATTTTTTTATTTCTGCTAAGGATGACCGATATCAAATCTATTCCGCTGCAACATATTAGTATGTTATATCAGATACTTTATTTAGACATTTGAAAACAAATTTTACTTCAAATTATGATAGAATATTTATCATTTTCCTTTTAATTAGTATATTAGTTGGATATTTATTGTGTAAATATCATCTTTTGAAATGAAATGTTTGTGTTTTCAATCGAATATGGAAATTTTCCATTTTCCCCCCTAGAGTTTTGAAATTAAAAATTCAAATTTTGTCAATTTTACAACAAAAATAACTTAATCTAACGCATGGACATGATAATTAATACATACCTATACCTAAATATGGGGATTAAAATCGGGAAATAATTTTCCTCGATTTTTAATAATTTTTTACAAAAAATCCAATGGACGTTTAACATAGGAAATATTTTTCTTGCATCCATGAACGGCCAGTGACGTCAACACTTCGCTTGCGTATTAGCACTTTATCAATGTGTAAAAATAATTTTTAATTAAGAATGACGTCAACTTTTGTGAGATGCATAATTTTTTATCGTTCACGTTTAGATAAATGTATTTATTTTCCTGTTGAAAAAAATAAATAAATTCGTTTTTTTTTTTTTTTTTTTTTTTTTTTTTTATGGCAACAATTAAATTATGGATAAATTTAAATGGCTAATTTTTTGCTATTATTAGCTTACAATATTGCTATTTTATGCATAAAAATCGCAAAAACAATTTTTTTTTTCGGAATAAAAGGTAGCCAACTTTTTAAGTTAGGGTATAAGCTATCTCCATAACAAATTTTATCGAAATCCATCGAGCAGTTTTAGCGTGAAACTCAGTCAAATAAACGGACATTCACATTTATAATATATATAAGATTAATTAAAAATTTACATTTTTTCCGGTATAAATAGAAGCCTATGTCTTATTCCAGACTATTATCTATCTCTGTACAAAATTTCATCCAGATCCGTTTAGCCGTTGTGGCGTGATTGAGTAACAAACATCCATCCAAACTTTCGCATTTATAATATTAGTATAGATTAGTTATCATGTGCATGTGTTAGATTGAGTTATTTTGCTGTCAAATTGACAAAATTTTAATTTTAATTTTCAAAACTCTGTCGTTCTTGGCGCTTATTGTATTTGGTGATCAAAAACGTAATACGAAAATATGCATGCCAGATGTATATTTTCGTAATATGCATTGTACGAAATATTGTTTCATATTATTCAATAAGTTGTTAAAATAACCATGATTTTTGAAAGGAATTAAATTATGTTCGCCAAATAATTTGTCGATATTTTTTTATTTCTGCTAAGGATGACCGATATCAAATCTATTCCGCTGCAACATATTAGTATGTTATATCAGATACTTTATTTAGACATTTGAAAACAAATTTTACTTCAAATTATGATAGAATATTTATCATTTTCCTTTTAATTAGTATATTAGTTGGATATTTATTGTGTAAATATCATCTTTTGAAATGAAATGTTTGTGTTTTCAATCGAATATGGAAATTTTCCATTTTCCCCCCTAGAGTTTTGAAATTAAAAATTCAAATTTTGTCAATTTTACAACAAAAATAACTTAATCTAACGCATGGACATGATAATTAATACATACCTATACCTAAATATGGGGATTAAAATCGGGAAATAATTTTCCTCGATTTTTAATAATTTTTTACAAAAAATCCAATGGACGTTTAACATAGGAAATATTTTTCTTGCATCCATGAACGGCCAGTGACGTCATCACTTCGCTTGCGTATTAGCACTTTATCAATGTGTAAAAGAAATTTTTAATTAAGAATGACGTCAACTTTTGTGAGATGCATAATTTTTTATCGTTCACGTTTAGATAAATGTATTTATTTTCCTGTTGAAAAAAAATAAATAAATTCGTTTTTTTTTTTTTTTTTTTTTTTTTTTTTTTATGGCAACAATTAAATTATGGATAAATTTAAATGGCTAATTTTTTGCTATTATTAGCTTACAATATTGCTATTTTATGCATAAAAATCGCAAAAACAATTTTTTTTTTCGGAATAAAAGGTAGCCAACTTTTTAAGTTAGGGTATAAGCTATCTCCATAACAAATTTTATCGAAATCCATCGAGCAGTTTTAGCGTGAAACTCAGTCAAATAAACGGACATTCACATTTATAATATATATAAGATTACAAATAATTGAAAGAACTGTATTAATATCAAGTGTCATCCACTACAAGTTAAAAAAAAATGTATTTGAACTTGAGTGGATGAATAAAAAGTATTTTATTGATTATTGAAAAATTGAACAAGGTATATAAATATATTTCGGGAGAGTGTGAACCAACGAGATGTATAAAGTAGAGTGATAAATGGTAACCCTTGAGAAGGTCCAAGATGAGTCATGTGACATGCTCTCCTTGCACCTGCGTATTCGGTGGTTTCCTTGGTAACAGCTCATTTTCAGTGCATTTCTATGGCAACGGTTTCAATGTTTTTGTTTACTTTACGTAGTTTAATATTCTTTTGTTCTAAACCATTTTGATTTTGATTTTATTTCTTTTTTATTTCGTGTAGTTGAACTTTAACCGACAAAATGCTTAAAAATAGTTGAAAAATTATTATTTGTTGTTAAATTTAGCTCTTTAAAAGTTTAAATTTTCTTTTATAAACAATTTTAAACTTTGTTGGGAAACGATGAAAAAAAAAAGGTATTTTATCATTTATTAAAATGTGAAATATGTGTAAAATTATTTTAAAAACAATTTATTTCGGTCATAGGACTGCCATGTTACCTAATAATAATGATAATTTGTCGAACTGATATTTTAAATGCCAAAATAGCGATAAAGGGCCAAAAATAGCAACCTATTGGAGCATGTCACGTGATTCATCTTGAACCACGGAAAGCTAATCCTTCATCCATTGAATCAGCACTCTAATTTATATATCTCGTTGGTGTGAACTAATAATAGGAATTGAATAATTATAAGATAAAAAAAAAACTTTTTATATACCATGTTTTAAATTTTCTGATGAATCATAGAGCTCTTATCAATGTGCAAAAAATTTTTAAAGTGATAATGACGTCAATTTGTGTGAGATGCATAATTTAACTTTTTATAACTTTTTAACGTTCACGATTAATTAAATGTATTTAGTTTTATGTCGAAAGAAAATGAACTCGTAATTTTTTTTGGCAACAATTAAATTATAGCTAATATTTTAATGGTTATTTTTACGCTATTAGGATGTTATTATTTTCCTATTTTAATTAATTATAAGAAAACTAATCAAAAATTCGAAAATCGGACTTCGAAGTATTGTGTTGTCATCGGGTTGCGAGCTATTCTAAAAGTTTCAAATGTCTAGCTAGTAGGGAAGCTAATTAAAAATAGATTGCAAGATTTTAACAAGATTAGGGAGAGTATGAATTAATAGTAGGAATTGAAAAATGATAGATTTAATGATAGTATACCTAATTTAAGAAAAGCGATAGAATATAAAACAAAAATAATTGATTTCAACGTTCCTTATTCCCTTTAAATATAAACCTATAGTTCAATAAGTTAGCTAAAAGTGCATCATTAAAACATCAGACATTATTTTTTGAGGAGCACCACCCAAAACACTCTGAGTAAGGTCCCTGAGTTGTTAGAGCCATCATTGTGAATGAAATACGTGAGTTTTGATATATTCTATAAATATTTAAAAAAAAAAAAAAAAAATGAGAGCATGGACAGACAGACGAACATAATTCATAAACACACTAAACTTTGTTAAAATCGTAAAAAAAGCCAATAAAAAATGCTCTTAATAAAAAAATCTGGAGTGACTCCACTTGACTTTCCGAACATTAAATAATTAACTATTGCATAAATAAATTAATGTAAGAGAAGTCGTTAAATAAATAAAAAATAAAATTACAATAGGGTATTTGAGTATTTTTCTCAATATAGAATGTTGTGCAAATTAACGATATTGCCCTTCAAATAACTTAAGCCCATAGATCATAATGATAAAGAAATTTTCATTTTGTCCTTGTAAAAATCTATAAGTGCTAAACTCACCAAAATCTATACAGTTCATGCGACGGTGACCTGTAACATGTACATAAATTTTCAGCTCCATCGGATGACACGTTTAGACATTATCACATTTAAAATTATTTGAGTCCATAAGCCCCAATGATAAAGAATTATTCTTTGTGTTTCTCTAAAAAAATTATAAATGCTACACAGTCTAAAATTCATACAGTTAGTGTGACGGTGATGTATAACATGTATATAAATTTGCAGCTCAATCCGATATGACGTTTAGACTCTATCGCACTTTAAGGAATTTGAGACCATAGGGCATAATGATAAGGAATTTTTCATTGTGTCCTTGTAAAGAAAAACTATACGTGCTAGATTCATCAAAATTTATGCACTTCCTGCAACGATGACCTATAGCATGTGTATAAATTTTCAGCTCAATCGAATAAATCGTTTAGATGCTATCGCAGTTCAAAAAAATTGGACCCAAGTAGACCATAATGATAAAGAATTTTTCTTTGTGTCCCTGTAAAAAAACTATAAACGTTAGATTCACCAAAATTTAAATAGTTTGTGGGACAGTGACTCATAACATGTGTATAATTTTTCAGCTCAGTCAAATAAGGCATTTAGACGCTATCGCACTTTAAAAATTTTGAGCACAGTGACCATAATGACAAAAAAATTTTATTTGTGTCCCTGAAAAAAAAAAAATAAAAAAAAAAGTAAAGGCTAGATTCACCAAAATCAACAGGGTTCATTCTATAGTGACCTATAACATACGTACCAAATTTCAGCTCATTCCAACAAAGAGTTTACACGTTATCGTTTTCACTCACATACATACATACATTCATTACATACATCATTATAAAAATAGTAAATATGAATTCAGGGGCCTCAAAAAGGGTAGAAACGCCAAATTTTCAAACTCAGATTTTTGCATGATTACAATACTTTCCTTACATATGTATGTTCGGAATGTAAAAATATTACATTAAGCCGTTCCAGCACGATTTGATCATGAACAATTGTGCATGAAATAACCGTTTAATTACTTTCTTCTATACATATAAGAAGAAAGTACTGAAGTAGCGAAAATTTTTTATCTGTGGTTTTCGATGAATCTACATATTTTTAGATGCCCTGAGCAGGATTTGAACGTTTTTAGAAAATGTCTGTCTGTCTGTGTGTATAATAAATTTTTTGGACGCTGTATCTCATGAACTAATAAACGAAATTTGACGAAACTTGGTATTTAGTTGGACCTTGACCTAAACTGGCGCTGATTACATTTTGTAATCAATCACTCAACAGGTGGCTCGGTCCTCCTTTTTTTTTTTTTTTTTTTTTTTTTAGAGTTGTATAGGATACATTTGGTATAAATGTACATAATGAGAGTTATTTTTAAGGAATGATTACGGAATTAATATAAATTATTGATAAGAGTGTTAACAAACTAGGAAAAAGTTGTTTGCATGTAGGAGCATTGCTCCTCCTCTTCCTCGCTGGGGATATGAATTTTCAGGGTCGGTATCTTTAAAAAGAACTCGTCAATATCTTTTAAACGAATGCTTAAACCATAAATATATAATAATTTAAAAGAAAGAATTTTTTTCAATCATAAAAAAAAAGAAGACATTTTTCTTCAGATGTTGGCGCAAAATTTGATCTTTAGTGTTATGCTTCGCTGATATGAAATTTGTCTGCATTTATAATGGAAAATAATTTTAATAAATAATTTGTACTGTGTGAATTCGTAAAGGAAAATACAGAAGAAAGTCTTGTGGCGGCCACAGAAGGGTAGCTTTAATTTGAAAATAATATGTGGTTGGTTGCTTGTGTGGCTTAAGGCCTAGTGAGTTGACTACACTAGGGCCCTGGAATAATATGTGATCTGCGTGTAATGTAATGCGATCTGTGATAGTTACACAAGTTAGAAGGCAGTTGCTACTTACACACGCCTTCTATTTTAAATTCTGGAATTTGCTAAATTTTTACTCGTCAACATGTAAGCTGAGCCCGATCAAGCCAAAAGTGGGCCCAGGGTGAAATGCGTACTCTGCCCTACCCATCATTCCCCCCCCCAAGGTTTTAATACTCTTATAAAAAAATAATAATAAAAAAAAAAACTTAGGGTAACTGTAAAACCTACTCAACCCCAATCATAACTAGATGTCCGCGATCGATATAATTTAGCGATCTGGAGTAATAAACAACTTTGTAATTTACACTCTATTTTATAAAATTTAAAATGTGTGTGACCCTAAATGTTTTCAAAATTCAAAATTTACGGTGTGATCGTGTAGGTGTTAACGTTGATTGAGTACTCGAGGATTTAGACCTGGGTGAGTTGTGCCTCCCTTGGAGGTCCTTTCTAAGTGATCATATCCCGTATTCACGCGAGTTTCGAAGAAATTCACGGAAAACTCTGAATGACCAAGACAAAGACCGCGACTTTGGTTCGAACTCAGCCCCACCTACCTACCAGCTCGAGAGGAAAACCTCTGTGTCATAAGTGTGTGTGTGTGTGTGGGGGGGGGGGCTAATAATTTACGGAATGATGCAAATGAAAAAGAAAATATAGCTTTGTGCTCTTTCTGTCATTCATAAATAAATATCTTGAAAAAATGTTTGGTGCTGCCATCTGCTGTAAATAATCAAAAATATTAGTTATTTGTAAATGTGTAAAAGGGCATACTAATAACTGCAAATAACGTTACCTTATTATTATTAATTGTATGGTTTTAATGCTAAATCGATTATTGTTTGAATTATAATTAATCGCAATCATTAAAAAACATCATAAATACATTTTAAGAAAATAAAATACTGTTTCACTTTGGCGCTTGTTTTGAAATTCACTGAAATAAATTAAGCATATTTTTAAGATTAATAAAACAAACATTTAAAACTGTAATAGATATTTGAGCTACTTCACCACGAATGAATTCAAGGTCTTAGCCAGGAAAAAAAATTCGGAGGGTTTCAGGCATTAGGACATGAAATTGAGAGTTGTAAATGTATAACTCAAAGATGTTCAACAAATTTTCAAAGTTGCAGCCTTGCGTAAATCTGACAATGCATGAAAATCAATTCAGAAGCAATCATTAAACAAACAAATAGTAAATAAATAAATAAGAAAAAACATTGTATACAACTAATTCGTTCAGCACGAATCTGAAAATGCATGAAAATCTATACTGCAGCGGTCAGTATTCCGATGTATACTCGCTTCGTAACTATTAAATCGAAGGAAAAAAAAAAAAAAAAAGTGGTAGTTCAGGATTATCAAAGTTTGAAAACTCTAACTTCAATAGGAGTCAATTTCTGAAATTTTTTGTAATGATTCATTGGTTTCTAGCACAGAATTATCTCGAAAATTCTATAAACATCTGACAATACTCTCGGTGAATTCAAATTCCATTTAGACTTCGAAATTTTCGATTGTTCCTCAATTAGCGAAATTTCTGCTCTGTAGTGCATTTAACAATGTTTATTTAATTTCTGCACTAAGAATGACTGTTTCACTGGATTGTTTCGAGAATATTCATTATTGATTTTTGTGACACAAAAAGACTTTTATTCAACTGTTTCTAGAATACTCACTAAATAACGTGCATTCATCGACTAGAGCCTGCTTATGTCTTTAAAAATTACTTTCTACATGCAAAAGTGTCGACAACTTTCATAACAGTATCATTTCCGGTTCTATCTAGGCGTTGAATATTCATTAAATAAAGTGCATTCGTCGACTAGAATCTACTTATGTCTGTAAGAATTACTTTCTATACGCAAAATTTCGAAACTTTCATAACTATCATTACGGGTTCTACCTACGGGCTGAATATTCATTTTTAAAGTGCATTCGTCGATTAGAACCTGCTTATGTCTTTAAAAATTACTGTCTACATTAAAAAATGTCGACAACTTTCATAACCGTATCATTACGGGTTCTACCTACGAGTTGGATATTCATTAAATAAAGTACGTTCGTAGACTAGAACCTGCTTATGTCTTTAAGAATTACTTTCTACACGCCAAATGTCGACAACTTTTATAACAGTATAATTACGGTCTCTATCCACGGGCTGAATACTCATTAAATAAAATGCATTCGTCTACTACAATCTGCTTATGTCTTTAAGAATTACTTTCTACACGCAAAAGTGTCGACAACTTTCATAAAAATATCATTATGGGCTCTATCTACGGACTGAATTAAGTAAAATGCATTCGTCTACCAGAACCTGCATATATCTTTACACATTACTTTCTACACGCAAAAATGTCGACAACTTTCATAACAGTATCATTATGGGCTGTATCATTAGCTTCTTTTGAAATCTGTATGATGTTGATGGCAGGTCATATATAATGGCCAAAAAACTTTGTATTTTTGATTATTATGAATATAATTTTTATAAATATCTCCAAAACGAAAAGTCAAAAAGAAAAAATCAGAGGTGCACAACTAGATGTTATAACGAACCTATATATCAATTTGCAATGTTCTACGTCCAACTGTTTTTGAGGTATGCGATATACACACATACACACTTACATAAGTACGCCACGAAAAATCGTATAAAATCGTAGATATCTCTAAAACGGAAGCTTGTAGTAAGCAACGATATATATATATTAGAGTGCTGATTCAATGGATGAAGGATTAACTTTCCGTGGTTCAAGATGAATCACGTGACATGCTTCAATAGGTTGCTGTGTTTGGCCCTTTATCGCTATTTTGGCATTTAAAATATCATTTCGACAAATTATCATTATTATTAGGTAACATGACAGTCCTATGATCGAAATAAATTGTTTATAAAATAATTTTACACATATTTCACATTTCAATAAATAATAAAATACCTTTTTTTTTCATCGTTTCCCAACAAAGTTTAAAAGAGTTTATAAAAAAAAAATATTAACTTTTAAAGAGCTAAATTTAACAACTAATAATAATTTTTCAACTAATTTTAAGCATTTTGTCGGTTAAAGTTCAACTACACGAAATAAAAAAAAGTAAAATCAAAATCAAAATGATTTAGAACAAAAGAATATTAAACTACGTAAGTAAACAAAAACATTTTCGGCTTATGCGAAGAACAATCTCCAAACCGTTGCCATAGAAATTTACTGGAAATAAGCTGTTACCAAGGGAACCACCGAATACGCAAGTGCAAGGAGAGGATGTCACATGACTCATCTCGGACCTTCTCAAGGGTTACCATTTATCACTCTACTGTATATATCACGTTGGTAGTAAGATTAAAGTTACAGGTGTACAATTAGGCATCATGACAGTCACAAATACTTTGCAATATTCTACGATCATTCGTTTATAGCTATGCGAGATACAAAACCCCTTCGTAAATCAGGATTACAATATTTCCTTATATTTCGTACTAGCCGCCTTCGGCGACTAGCTGGTTCGCGATCCCTGAAAAATCCGACTTTACGAAACTCCCGCTCGGTGGCGCCTGCGGCGCCTTTTTCCCGTTTCAGGTCTAATAACAACTTATTGATATATCGTGAAAATAGCTTATTGAAATCGCAGTAAATTCCCGTGCGGTAGCGCCTTCGGCGCCCTCTTCCCTTTTCAATATCTGAAACAGCCTGTTCGCTCACCATGTTATGATCTTTCAAATTTCTGACTTTAGCTAAGTCCCGCTCGGTGGCGCCTGCGGCACCTTTTCCCCGTTTTAGAACTTACAACACCTTCCTCGCTCATTAGAATTTGAAATATTGAAATTTTAAAATATAGCAGCGCCATCTGGCGGTAGAAATTTCTGTAATATATTGTTCAATTCCAAATCAACAAAGCTTTCAAATGATGTATTACTTGTGAAATTATTTTAATTAGTAGCTGAGATACAAAAGAAAACCTAATCAGGACATCTTAAAACGTGTAAATCCGGTGAAATCTCGAATCCCACTTTCGATAATATAAAAATGAAATTATACTAATTAGAAGCTGAAATACAAATATAATACAAACATTTTTTTTAAAGATTTGTGTCTGACTTATCTGTGGTTTTCTCCAAAACGTGCTTAATTCCGGGCTATATACCGTTAGAAATTATTAGTACGAAATGTGAGCGAAAATCTGAATTTGAAACTCTGTAAAATATAAAAGAATAAAAATTTTCTGGTTTTTCCGTAATTTTCTCCGAAAGTTTCGTACAGAATTTGAACGGCTTATATCATTTTAATAGCCTGCAATAAAAATACTTTAAAATATCTTTTGAAAGATGTATTATGTATCACAATGATATATTTTTGACTCAAAATGGCTAATCTATCAAGGGCGATAATTTAAATAAATATAATGTCTATTTATTTTATTTTTAAAGCTATACTTTAGATTTTTTAACAGCATACAGGTGAGTCATAATGACGAACTCATGGAAGTTAGCCCCCCCTCAGTGAGAAAAGGATATCACTAATATACCAAACGTTTGATCATCGTTAGATCGGATTTGATCGGCAAAATTTGACGTTTGATCGGTCAAAAATATCGAGATATATAGAAAAATAGCCAGGGGGGGCTAACTTCCACAAAAATTAAAAGGTGTTCATAATTAAAAAAAATTATACCTAAACAGTGGAAAATCGTTAGATCGGATTTGATCGACCGTTTCCGACGTTTGATCGGCCTTTAAACTGCCCGAAAATGCCCTTTGAAAGTACCCAAAAGGTGGAAGTTAGCCCCCCCTCGCAAATGTAAAAATTTTTTAATGCCAATCGACGTAGAATCGTTAGATCGGATTTGATAGACCGTTTCAAACGTTTGATCGGGCATTAAACTGCCCGAAAATACCCCTTAAAGGGCCCCCAAAACGTGGAAGTTAGCCCTCCCTCAAAAAAAAATCAAAACAATTTTGATGTCAATCGACGTAGAATCGTTAGATCGTATTTGATCGACCGTTTCCGACGTTTGATCAGCCTTTAAACTGCCCGAAAATGCCCTTTGATAATACCCAAAAGGTGGAAGTTAGCCCCCCCTCAAAAGCAAATCAAAAAAATTTTAATGCCAATCGACGTAGAATCGTTAGATCGGATTTGATCGACCGTTTCCGACGTTTGATCGGCCTTTAAACTGCCCGAAAATGCCCTTTGATAATACCCAAAAGGTGGAAGTTAGCCCCCCCCCCTCAAAAGCAAATCAAAAAATTTTTAATGCCAATCGACGTAGAATCGTTAGATCGGATTTGATCGACCGTTTCCGACGTTTGATCGGCCTTTAAACTGCCCGAAAATGGCCTTTGAAAGTACCTAAATAGTGGAAGTTAGCCCCCCCACAAAAGCAAATCAAAAAATTTTTAATGCCAATCGACGTAGAATCGTTAGATCGGATTTCATCGACCGTTTCCGACGTTTGATCGGCCTTTAAACTGCCCGAAAATGCCCTTTGAAGGTACCTAAATAGTGGAAATTAGCCCCCCCTCAAAAGCAAATCAAAAAAATTTTAATGCCAATCGACGTAGAATCGTTAGATCGGAATTGATCGATCGTTTCCGACGTTTGATCGGCCTTTAAACTGCCCGAAAATGCCCTTTGATAATACCCAAAAGGTGGAAGCTAGCCCCCCCTCAAAAGCAAATCAAAAAAATTTTGATGTCAATAGACGTAGAATCGTTAGATCGGATTTGATCGACCGTTTCCGACGTTTGATCGGCCTTTAAACTGCCCGAAAATGCCCTTTGAAAGTACCCAAAAGGTGGAAGTTAGCCCACCTCAAAAGCAAATAAAATTTTTTTTGATATCAATAGACGTAGAATCGTTAGATAGGATTTGATCGACTGCTTCCGACGTTTGATCGGCCTTTAAACTGCCCGAAAATGCCCTTTGAAAGTACCCAAAAGGTGATAGTTAGCCCGCCCTCAAAAGCAAATCAAAAAATTTTTAATGCCAATCGACGTAGAATCGTTAGATCAGATTTGATAGACCGTTTCCAACGTTTGATCGGGCATTAAACTGCCCGAAAATACCCTTTAAAGAGCCCCTAATACGTGGAATTTAGCCCCCCCCCTCAAAAGCAAATCAAGACAATTTTGATGTCAATCGACGTAGAATCGTTAGATAGGATTTGATCGACTGCTTCCGACGTTTGATCGGCCTTTAAACTGCCCGAAAATGCCCTTTAAAAGTACCAAAAATGTGGAAGTTTGCCCCCCCCCTCAAAAGCAAATCAAAAAAATCTTGATGTCAATCGACGTAGAATCGTTAGATCGGATTTGATCGACCGTTTCCGACGTTTGATCGGCCTTTAAACTGCCCGAAAATGCCCTTTGAAAGTACCCAATAGGTGGAAGTTAGTCCCCCCTCAAAAGCAAATCAAAAAATTTTTAATGCCAATCGACGTAGAATCGTTAGTTCTGTTTTGATCGACCGTTTCCGACGTTTGATCGGGTACTAAACTGCCCGAAAATACCCTTGAAAGATCCACCAAAACGTGGAAGTTAGCCCCCCTCAAAAGCAAATAAAAAATTTTTTAATGCCAATCGGCGTAGAATTGTTAGATCGGATTTGATCGACCGTTTCCGACGTTTGATCGGCCTTTAAACTGCCCGAAAATGCCCTTTGAAAGCACACAAAAGGTGAAAGTTAGCCCCCCCCCTCAAAAGCAAACCAAAACAATTTTGATGTCAATCGACGTAGAATCGTTAGATCGGATTTGATCGACCGTTTCCGACGTTTGATCGGCCTTTAAACTGCCCGAAAATGCCCTTTGAAAGTACCCAAAAGGTGGAAGTTAGCCCCCCCCTCAAAAGCAAATAAAAAATTTTTTAATGCCAATCGACGTAGAATCGTTAGATCGGATTTGATAGACCATTTCCGACGTTTGATCGGGCATTAAACTGCCCGAAAGTACCCTTTAAAGGGCCCCCAAAACGTGGAAGTTAGCCCCCCCCCTCAAAAGCAAATCAAAACAATTTTGATGTCAATCGACGTAGAATCGTTAGATCGGATTTGATCGACCGTTTCCGACGTTTGATCGGCCTTTAAACTGCCCGAAAATGCCCTTTGAAGGTACTCAAAATGTGGAAGTTAGCCCCCCTCAAAAGCAAATCAAAAAATTTTTAATGCCAATCGGCGTAGAATTGTTAGATCGGATTTGATCGACCGTTTCCGACGTTTGATCGGCCTTTAAACTGCCCGAAAATGCCCTTTGAAAGTACCCAATAGGTGGAAGTTAGTCCCCCTTCAAAAGCAAATCAAAAAATTTTTAATGCCAATCGACGTAGAATCGTTAGATCGGATTTGATCGACCGTTTCCGACGTTTGATCGGGCACTAAACTGCCCGAAAATACCCTTGAACGATCCACCAAAACGTGGAAGGTAGCCCCCCTCAAAAGCAAATCAAAAAAATTTTTGATGCCGAAATAAAGTTTTGGCATCAGACAATAGGGAGTATAAAGCTCGGAAATAGTAATCGAGTAGAATGTTAATGAATTTTTAAAATGCCGAAATATTGCATGGCTTTTAAGTGTTATAATAAATATATGAAAAGAAATGGGATAAGTTTTCATAAATAAATTATATTCAAGTAATTTATGAAAAACATAATTTTTATAATCAGTTCTTTGTTATTATTATGAAACAATTACTGTCTTGATATTTAATGAAATACTCTCTTTACATTTTTATATTTTTAAATATTTTATATTAGTAAGTAATATGAAATTTTCAAAATTCTTTTAAATGTAGTTAGCAGCTGCGGAAATTTTATTATATAACTAACATGTTGTGTCTACCACTAGGCTTTCTTCTATATATAATCTTACATAAATTTACGGAATATAAATTATTTATTATTATAATTCATTAATTAACTTAATAATTAATTTATTAATTATAATTTCTTGATTATAATTTATTAAAAAAATTTTCCCTGATGCATGCAGACGATTTTTATCTCAAAGAAATATAATAATAAATTCCGAAAGAAAGTCAGTTTTGTGCAGGTATGAGTATACTAGAGTATAGTTAAAAAAAAAGGAAAAAGAAATGAATAAAACACGATTATCTAGAGGTTTTCTTTCTGTTTTAGTACATAAATTATTCATAAATTTTATTAGCTAAATTTTCTGTGTGTATTCCCGTGTATATGAACTCGAGGAAAACTATCCATAAGAAAGTAAAATGGCCGAATTTTCCCAAATGAAAAGGAATCACTTTTTCATCCTCGATGATCAATCTATGTCTTATTACTATATCTATGATAAAATAAAATATGCTTTCACGTGAAAAGTAAAAAAAAAAAAAAAAAAAAAAAAAAAAACATTAAATAATAAATTTGCTCATGCCTATGTAAACACGACGTTTTTATGGCTTTAAATTTAAATAATAATAATAATTTTAAATTTTAAAGGTTACAAAGAAATAAAGTGCGAAAAATTCGCACGGGCTTGCTAGTTAGTAATATAATAAAACATTTTATGACGATACATGCATATTTACCTCAGTCAGTGCAGAGACATACAAACAATTCACAAAAAAAAAAAAAAAAAAAAAAAAAAATGAATTTTGCTTATAAGAGTTTATAGAATTAACCTTTGTCAAGATAAGTCATGATGAATTCAATCGTGCTTATTAATTTTTTAATTTATAATTCAGGTTTTTGAACCGTGTTCAGTTTTGTTGTGAGCAGTGAAGTAAAATATTTTTTAACACGTTGAGCGCCATGTCAGCCATTCTAGATTCTAGACATTTTGTCATATATCTCTAAGTACTGAAGGAATCATCTTGAAACTTTAGGTGTGTGCAGCACATGTTATACTTCAAACATTTCAGTGAAAGTTTTACCCCGAAAGTAAAAGCAGTATTAATAAAAAATTAAAACGTTGAGCGCTCTGTCAAATATGATATAAAGAAGCGTCAACGATCGGTGGCGGGTATAAAATACGATATAAACTAAAAATATTACATTTAATGATTGAAAATTTCTTAAAAATTTGCTTAATTTTTTTTATTATTATTATGGGAGGAATCATTATAGAATTTTAATGGATTATAAGAGTTTGCGTGGCGCTCAACGTGTTAAAAGCATTTTGAAAATCAAATGATAACTTAAAATTAAATATAAATAAAATAATGAAATTGCACTCTATAATATATATATTTACATTTACAAGGCTCTACCTGCCCCCTTGTATTTTTTTTTTTATAAACGCAGTCACAGACTGAAATCTCTCACCTAGATTTCTAGCTAAGGTTTATTTCTATACACTTAACTGATTCTAATTTATTGATAAAATTTACAAGGATTAGTTTACTGTTTTAGTTTGTATGTTGTTTTAAACCATTTCGAATGCAATAATCTCTATAATGCAAAATTGTATAAAATATTGCTTTACTCTGTTACCTTTAGAAAATATCAAATAATTTATGAATTTTTCAAAGTAAAGTCTTTTCAGTTAAAATTGCTCGTGCCACTAAATTAATTGGGAAGGGAGGGGTCTAACTTCCACAATTTGGAGTCAAACTTTGTTGATTTGCTTTTTAGTGGAGGATAACTTCCACGTATTGGGGTACATTAAAAGGGTATTTTCGGCAGTTTAAAGACGGATCAAATTCGACCTAACAATTGAACGTCGATTGACATCAAAATTTTGCTGATTTCATTTTGAGGGGGGGGGGGGGGGGAATTTCCACGTTTTGGGGTTCCTTTAAAAGGTATTTTTGGGCAGTTTAATAGCCGATCAAACGTCGGAAACGGTCTATCAAATCCGATCTAACGATTCTACGTCGATATACATCAAAAAATTTTTTGATTTGCTTTTGAGGGGGGGGGGGGGGCTAAATTCCCCGTTTTGGGGTGTTTAAAGGGTATTTTCGGGCATTTTAATGGCCGATCAAACGTCGGAAATGGTCGATCAAATCCGATCTAACTATCATACGTGGCTTGATATCAAAAATTTTTTGATTTACTTTTGAAGGGGGGGCTAACTTCCACGTTTTGTGGTACCTTTAAAGGGAATTTTCAGGCAGTTTAATGCCCGATCAAATGTCGGAAACGGTCGATCAAATACGATCTAACGATTCTACGCCGATATGCATCATTTTTTTTTTTTTTTTTTTTTTTTTTTTTTTTTTTTGCTTTTGAGAGGGGGGTGTAACTTCTACGTTTTGTGGGACCTTAAAGGGTATTTTCGGGCAATTTAATGGCCGATCAAACTTCGGAAACGGTCTATCAAATCCGATCTAACGATTCTACGTCGATTGGCATTAAAAAATTTTTGATTTGCTTTTGAGGGGGGGGGGCTAACTTCCACCTTTTGGGTACTTTCAAAGGGCATTTTCGGGCAGTTTAAAGGCCGATCAAACGTCGGAAATGGTCGATCAAATCCGATCTAACGATTTTCCACTGTTTGGGTATAATTTTTTTTAATTATGAACACCTTTTAATTTTTGTGGAAGTTAGCCCCCCCCCCCCCCCCTGGCTATTTTTCTATATATCTCGATTTTTTTGACCGATCAAACGACAAGTTTTGCCGATCAAATCCGATCTAACGATGATCAAACGTTTGGTATATTAGTGATATCCTTTTCTCACTGGGGGGGGGGGGGGGGGGGGCTAACTTCCACGTTCTGTGAAACCTAACTGCAACGTTTCCGGTTGCAATCTTTAAGAGACAGTGTCCGGAAATGAGAGAAGTCGTGTAGAGCCGAACCAGATTGTAAAAACGTGAGAAAAATGGCAGCTTTGGGCTTTCTCACGGTTCTGTGAGGTCTAACTGCAATAGAGACAGTGCCCGGAGATGAGAGAAGTCATGTAGAGCCGCACCAGATTTTAAAACAATATAGAGTATATAATTATTAACACTTCACATTAGCAAGTTAATTGTATGATACATTATTTGTATCATATACAAGGATGGAAAGCGTTTGCTGATGATGACGCAAATTCAATGATTTTTGTTCACCCAAAAGTGCTCAACGCGCCTAAAGAAGTTTACACTTCAAAAAAAAGTTTTGTGAAATAGTATATTAATTATTATTGGCACCACAATGATTTATATCTAAATTTTGCTTGTAGTATAGTGCTCTTTTGTATTTATTATTAATAGCAAACCCATGCGAAAATTTCGCATTTTCTTTTCTTTCTTTCTTTTTTTTTTTCTCTTACCTCTAAAATTTGAAACTTATAAGACTTATACCAATTTGACTATCCAATTAATATTTTAATTTACCAGAAGCCAAATTATTATTTATTTTTGTGAGATGAAACGCTAATGACAGTTAAACCAAATCATTCAAAGGAAAGTTTCAATATAAAATTCATGTTTGACGACTCAGTTTTCATATTTTCTCGGACAAGACAGCTTTAATAAAGGACCCCTAAGGGGATTTTTAAATTTTTGCCCCCATGTTGGCGAGATCCCTTTTATTATTTTACTGTTTATTCATTTTGGCCTAAATTTTTTCTTAATAACACTTAGTACCCATTTTGATTACGCTTTTTATCATTGCGTTTTTCAGTCAATTTATGAAAAAGTTCATATTTTGTTTATATATTTAAAGTATTGCTGGGTTTAAAATGACGCTTGGAAGGATTGTAAAGATGCAAACTTTAAAAATAAATTTTTCTATAATATGATCTAATCAGACAAATGTCGTCATTTTTTAAAAATTGATTTATTTCATTTTATTATATCACTGAACTGAGTCCGCGAGCTTAAATATTACTTGTATATTATTTTTTATCCTCGCGCATTTTATTTTCACTATCGTATCGTTTCTAAAAAATATAATCGTAACTTTAGAGAAATATTATATAGAATATAGATTATTATTTGTTAGTCTCAATTTTGCAGATAAATAATTGATAATTTCTACAGATTTTGAAGTCTCATAAGATCTGTTTTATGTTCAAATTCTTGATAACTACGTCTTAGCTCAGACACTTTAAAAACAAGGACCTGGCATCTTGTTTCTACACAAGTAACAACTAATAGCACTGTTTCTGCTTCTATAATTTACATGAGAGAAAAGAGAAACCAGCCGGTCCATGCTCTTTGGAAATTTATTTTATTTATTTTACGAGTCACCTTCTATCGTACCCAGTGATGCCAGATTGGGGATTTTGTCCCCATTTTGGGGATTTTTGAGACTTCTGGGGACAATTTTGGGGACCAAATGTTTGTGGGGACTTTTTTGGGGAATTCTAAAATTTTTGGGGACAAATCTGGGGAGTTCTGCAACTTTCTGTCAATGTTGGCAACGTAATGATTTATCCCTACGACCAGGGATTTTCAATAGCTTTATTGTTATTTGGGGATTTTTTTTTCAAAATTTGCCTTCATTTGGGGGAAAATCTGAGCTTAAATCCACTTAAATCTGCTTGATATTTTTTTTGAAAAAAATTTTATTTTCCCTTTTTAGTTGAAATCAAGTTGGGGATTTTTTCGAAAAAAACCCCTGATTTGGGGAAATTTGAAGACCTGTTTGGGGAAATAATTTTCGACCATCTGGCATCACTCGTATCGTGTCGGGACAGGGTACAAAGGCGTTCGCTGGTCATAATTTCGGTCGGTGATTTTTTTTATCAGCTGTCCTGTCTGACGATTTTCAAATAAATTCTCTTGCTGTGTGTGGGAGGGTAGTATAGTGATAGTTTGCCAGGTGTCCACGTTTTGCTGTTTCTCACGGTAACCAGAAGAAGGAATTTGCTGTCATTTATAAAGAGTAAATAGATAGATAGATTTTTTTTTAAAAGAACTTTTCGTTTTTAAAGTATTCGTGATTTGGGAATGTTATGTTTTTGAAGAAATATCCAATTATGAATTCATTGCGATCTATCCCACCTATATATATCTGAGCTGCAATTTAATATGAGCTATAGCACATCAACAGAAATTCATATATTGACAAGCAAAGCACTATGCCCGTTCTTCGAACAAAGAAAATTTGAATAAATGCATAAAGCACCTAGATTATCCTAGAAATGCATGTGTACAGTTTTCTTGCTTCTTATACATGGATTTCTAATATTATTCGAATGGAGTATTACTATCTTTGTATTGTTAGAAAGTGATTTATAACCTTAATAAGTGATTTATAACCTTAACAATGATTTGTGCTTACTTCTACTTAAATTTTAGGACTAGTTAAGAATTTGACATACAGATAATGTTTTGGCTTCTTCTTAACATTTAAAGGGAGTAAAATGTATTTCTGCGATGAGATTGTTTTTACACAAGGCCAAAGAAGGGGAAAGGAGTTGGAGATCCAAAGCCCCCCCCCCCCTCCCTTCAAAATTTTCCAAATTTGTGAAAAAATGTTTGAGTTATGTTTCATTTTTAACATTTTTTTCTCGTGTGTGACAAAAACTTTGTGACAGCTGTAGTTTAAGAGTTAGGATTTCATACACAGAATTTCATAAAACTTTATGCTTAGTTTCACCTTGTGTCTGGCAACTTTTAATGTAAATCGCTTATCAGGCAGTGCTTTCATCCCGTTTTTTCATAATTTTTAAAATAGCAGCACTGGATAAAATTTCGCATGAATTTTACACAATGAGAATTATCTTCAGCCAATCACTGGGCAAATTGAAAAAAAAAAATTATAAAAGTAATAGTCAATCAGGTTAGAAGTTTTGTATATATAGGAGCACAGCTGCCCCCTCCCCTTCACACACACGTACACATACCAGGAGTGTAAATGTTTAATATATTTTAAAAGAACTCTGCAAAACCTTTAAAACGAGTAGTTGAATGTGGCAATTGGAAACAAAGTTATCGAATTAAAAAAATAAAGATAACAATGACTATAAAACACCATGAAAAGAAAACATATTTTTAAAGATGTCGTCTGTAGGATAGAAAATTGATTTTTAGCGTTCGACACATAAAAATACGATTTTCTGAGATGGTCATCGATTGCATTCAGCATAAGGAGCGTAGCAATTCAAAAACCGTGGATGGGGCTCAAAAAATTTCACTTTACGACAAATTCAAAATTATTCCAAAATAAATTAATTAATAATTCAATGTTTTTTTTTTTTTATTTGCCAATTATTATAATTATTACACAAAATCATTAATGAATATTTGTAAGACTTAAATTTTGTTTTACAAAGGTGATTCTTTTATTTAGCAGACGTAAGAAATAACCGAATGACCCGCCACTTTCATTTTATTGAGAACAGAAAGGAGTCCTGTCCAGGACAGGACACTTTTCTGCCCAAAACTATTCTTCGGATAATTTTTTTCTCCCATACATACAGTGGCGTAGGTACGATGGTTGACACCCGGGGCGGTTATAAATGGTGTCACCACTTACATTGATATATATGTATTACTTTCCGAACATACATATGTAAGGAAAGTATTGTAATCATGACAAAAATTCGACTTTGAGATTTTGGTGTTTCTATAAGTTGTGAAGTGACCATTGTTCATTTTTGGACCACCTTTAAAGGGCATTTTCGGGCAGTTTAATGCCCGATCAAACATCGGAAACGGTCGATCAAATCCGATCTAACGATTCTACGTCGATTGACATCAAAAATTTTTTTAATTTGCTTTTGAGGGGGGGGGGGGGGGTAACTTCCACCTTTTGGGTACCTTCAAAGGGCATTTTCGGGCAGTTTAAAGGCCGATCAAACCTCAGAAACGGTCGATCAAATCCGATCTAACGATTCTACGTCTATTGACATCAAAATTTTTTTTATTTGCTTTTAAGGGGGGGGGGGGGCTAACTTCCACCTTTTGAGTACCTACAAAGGGTATTTTCGGGCAGTTTAAAGGCCGATCAAACGTCAGAAACGGTCAATCAAATCCGATCTAACGATTCTACGTCTATTGACATCAAATTTTTTTAAATTTGCTTTTAAGGGGGGGCTAACTTCCACCTTTTGGGTACCTTCAAAGGGCATTTTCGGGCAGTTTAAAGGCCGATCAAACGTCGGAAACAGTCGATCAAATCCGATCTAACGATTGTACGTTGATTGACATCAAAATTTTTTTGATTTGCTTTTGAGGGGGGGCTAACTTCCACATTTTGGGTACTTTCAAAGGGCATTTTCGGGCAGTTTAAAGGCCGATCAAACGTCGGAAACGGTCGATCAAATCCGATCTAATGATTGTACGTTGATTGACATCAAAATTTTTTTGATTTGCTTTTGAGGGGGGGCTAACTTCCACATTTTGGGTACTTTCAAAGGGCATTTTCGGGCAGTTTAAAGGCCGATCAAACGTCGGAAACGGTCGATCAAATCCGATCTAACGATTCTACGTCGATTGACATCAAAATTGTTTTGATCTGCTTTTGAGAGGGGGCTAACTTCCACGTTTTGGGGGCCCTTTAAAGGGTATTTTCGGGCAGTTTAATGCCCGATCAAACGTCGGAAACGGTCTATCAAATCCGATCTAACGATGCTACGTCGATTGGCATTAAAAATTTTTTGATTTGCTTTTGAGGGGGGGCTAACTTCCACCTTTTGGGTACTTTCAAAGGGCATTTTCGGGCAGTTTAAAGGCCGATCAAACGTTGGAAACGGTCGATCAAATCCGATCTAACGATTTTCCACTGTTTGGGTATAATTTTTTTTAAATTTTGAACACCTTTTAATTTTTGTGGAAGTTAGCCCCCCCTGTCTATTTTTCTATATATCTCGATATTTTTGACCGATCAAACGTCAAATTTTGCCGATCAAATCCGATCTAACGATGATCAAACGTTTGGTATATTAGTGATATCCTTTTCTCACTGAGGGGGGGGGGGGGCTAACTTCCACGAGGTATAATGACGGGCAATTTCGAAGTTCTGCTTTTGATCGATTTTAAATTGAAAAAATTCAAAAACTGCTTTATTTATTTCCAATACTTTGTCACGTGGTTGAAAAATGAAAAGCAATTTTTTCCCGACCGGAAACATAGTGAGCCAGCATGTCTAGCACCTGGCAATGGACTGAAGAATGTTTGATAAATGAAATAAATGCCTGTTTCCAACTAAGTTTCATACTTTAGTTATATTTTAAAAAATCTAATTGCTGTAGAGATAAGCCACTTGAACTCTTAGATTCGGAAAAAAATTCCCTTTCATTTGGTACCAATTTCGTAACGAACGGACATATATTTCTAATTTATTTTCCACTTTTTCTGTTTTTAACTTCGTTGAAATATCTATTTTTATGCAATCGCGGTGAATTCTGAGTAATTGAGATCGCTTTTTGATTAGACATGGGTCTACATTTTAATTAATATCTCCGCAACTAATTAAAATTCTTAAATTCTGTTTTCACTATGCATTCGGGCAGGCTTCGGAGCACCCGTATGTCAAATTTTATACTTCTGCGTTCAATAGGGGCTGAACGTATAGATACTCAGACAGACAGACAGACAGACAGAGAGACAGACATCTTCCTTTATTATTATAGACTAGCCGCCTTCGGCGACCAGCTGGTTCGCGATCCCTGAAAAATCCGACTTTACGAAACTTCCGCTCGGTGGCGCCTGCGGCGCCTTTTTCCCGTTTCAGGTCTAATAACAGCTTATTGATATATCGTGAAAATCTGAAAATAGCTTATTGAAATCGCAGTAAATTCCCGTGCGGTAGCGCCTTCGGCGCCCTCTTCCCTTTTCAATATCTGAAACAGCCTGTTCGCTAACCATGTTATGATCTTTCAAATTTCTGACTTCAGCTAAGTCCCGCTCGGTGGCGCCTGCGGCGCCTTATCCCCGTTTTAGAACTTACAACACCTTCCTCGCTCATTAGAATTTGAAACATTGAAATTTAAAAATATAGCAGCGCCATCTGGCGGTAGAAATTTCTGTAATATATTGTTCAATTCCAAATCAACAAAGCTTTCAAATGATGTATTACTTATGAAAATATTTTAATTAGTAGCTGAGATACAAAAGAAAACCTAAACAGGAAACCTTAAAACGTGTAAATCGGGTAAAATCTCGAATAATACTTTCGATAATATAAAAGAACTTTAAAATATCTTTCGAATGATGTATTAAAAATAATATAATCAATATTAGAATTTGAAATATTGAAATTTTAAAATATTTCAGCGCCATCTGGCGGTAGAAATTTCTGTAATCTACTGTTCAATTCCAAATCAACAAAGCTTTCAAATGATGTATTACTTATGAAATTATTTTAATTAGAAGCTGAGATATAAAAGAAAACCAAATACCTTGCCTTAAAATCTTAATATGCCAACCAATTTCAAATGCTGCAACTCTTTTTTTTTTTTTTTTTGCCTTTTTTCCCTGTCCCTCAAGCCCTCCCTAATAATCGTACTCTTTCAAAAATATTCACAATCGAATTATTGGGCAAATACTGCAAAATATAAAAGAAGACAATCTTTTTCCAATAAATATGTCATTTTTTTAATTATTCATATATTTTCATGAAAATTGAACAGTAGCTTTATAATATGCTGTCTAGGCCGAATATTAATTCAAATGTAACGTGAATGAAAATTTGAAAAAAATTTAAAATTGCAAATTTTCCCCCCAGTATAAAACACATGATATCTTAATTGATTACAGCCATTTCCGTTTTTATCACACAGTTGTCTCCGATCGAGACCACTTAGAAAATCGTCTGCCTGAAAATATCTATTTTTATGCAATCGCCGTGAATTCTGAGTCATTGAGATCGCTTTTTGATTAAGACATAGGTCTACATTTTAATTAATATCTCCGCAACTAATTAAAATTTTAAAATTCTGTTTTGACTATCCCCTCGGGCAGGCTTCTGAGCACCCGTATGTCAAATTTTGTAGTTCTGCGTTCAGTAGGGGCTGAACGTATAGATGCTCAGACAGACAGACAGACAGAGAGACAGACAGACAGACATCTTCTTTTATTATTATAGACTAGCCGCCTTCGGCGACCAGCTGGTTCGCGATCCCTGAAAAATCCGACTTTACGAAACTCCTGCTCGGTGGCGCCTGCGGCGCCTTTTTCCCGTATCAGGTCTAATAACAGCTTATTGATATATCGTGAAAATAGCTTATCTAAATCGCAGTAAACTCCCGTGCGGTAGCGCCTTCGGCGCTGATATTTCAAATTTCTAACTTTAGCTAAGTCCCGCTCGGTGGCGCCTGCGGCGCCTTATCCCCGTTTTAGAACTTACAACACCTTCCTCGCTCATTAGAATTTGAAACATTGAAATTTAAAAATATAGCAGCGCCATCTGGCGGTAGAAATTTCTGTAATATATTGTTCAATTCCAAATCAACAAAGCTTTCAAATGATGTATTACTTATGAAAATATTTTAATTAGTAGCTGAGATACAAAAGAAAACCTAAACAGGAAACCTTAAAACGTGTAAATCGGGTAAAATCTCGAATAATACTTTCGATAATATAAAAGAACTTTAAAATATCTTTCGAATGATGTATTAAAAATAATAAATTTGAAATATTGAAATTTTAAAATATAGCAGCGCCATCTGGTGGTAGAAATTTCTGTAATATATTGTTCAATTCCAAATCAACAAAGCTTTCAAATGATGTATTACTTATGAAAATATTTTAATTAGTAGCTGAGATACAAAAGAAAACCTAAAAAGGAAACCTTAAAACGTGTAAATCGGGTAAAATCTCGAATAATACTTTCGATAATATAAAAGAACTTTAAAATATCTTTCGAATGATGTATTAAAAATTATATAATCATAATTAGAATTTGAAATATTGAAATTTTAAAATATTTCAGCGCCATCTGGCGGTAGAAATTTCTGTAATCTACTGTTCAATTCCAAATCAACAAAGCTTTCAAATGATGTATTACTTATGAAATTATTTTAATTAGAAGCTGGGATAAAAAAGAAAACCAAATACCTTGCCTTAAAATCTTAATATGCCAACCAATTTCAAACGCTGCAACTCTTTTTTTTTTTTTTTTTTGCCTTTTTTCCCTGTCCCTCAAGCCCTCCCTAATAATCGTACTCTTTCAAAATATTCACAATCGAATTATCGGGCATTAAAACTACATACTACGAAATTTCGACTACTGCAAATACTGCAAAAAAATAAAAGAAGACAATCTTTTTCCAATAAATATGTCATTTTTTTAATTATTCATATATTTTCATGAAAATTGAACAGTAGCTTTATAATATGCTGTCTAGGCCGAATATTAATTCAAATGTAACGTGAATGAAAATTTGAAAAAAATTGAAAATTGCAATTTTTCCCCCCAGTATAAAACACATGATGTCGTGTCAGGAAGAACACACATCTACTACACCGAAGAAGGAAGACCCCAAGTAGAATACGACCAAGGAAGAACAGATGAAGAAGGATACAAGGTCGTAACAAGGAAAAGAACAACGTATAGAAGAGGAGAAAATAGGAACAGAAACCACAATGGCCGGAACAGGCAACAACCTTACAGAAGCCAACATGGAAGGTGAAACCACTGCTGATACAACACAAAACACAGAAACCCAAAGGGACACAGACAACACAACGAGACCATGCGCCATCAGATTGCTACAAATTAACCTGCACTCAAGTGCTGAGGCAACCAAAGACCTCTTTGGATATCTAGCGCAGCACAAAATCAATATAGCCCTTATACAAGACTTCCATATTAATAAACACTCGGGCAAGATCTCAGGCCAGGGATCGGGATGGCAAACTTTCAAAACACCAAACAATAGAGCAGCAATTATAACTAACGTAGGCACAAATCCGCTCGAACTAGAGAGTACAGAACACGCGATTGCGATACTAATCGAAAATGTTAGGGAAAAAATTACATTAATAAACACCTATGCCCCCCCTAGCTCAAACTTCACAATGGTCCTAGAAGAACTAGATCAGATTCTACTTAGAACACAGGGTAGTGTCCTGCTGGCAGGGGACTTCAATGCCCACTCCACCCAATGGGGATACGGAGACATAGATACACGGGGAAGGCAACTGACAGATTTCCTTGCGCAGCACTCGCTGCTAGTAAGAAACGATCCGGGAGCACCTCCAACGTTTCAGGCGGGCAGGTTTAGGGGCTGGCCAGACCTCACCATCACCACGGCCTCACTACTAAACAACATCAAAAACTGGGAAGTGAGTGACGATCACTCTGGCAGCGACTATAAATTCATTAAATATACACTAGACTATAGCAATCATAGCTACCGCCGACACAGGCTAGAAACCAAACACGGCAAACATTCTAAATTCGAAAAGCAAGTTAAAAAACTGAGTAAAAGGTATATCGTTCAAATAGACAGCACAACAGATAGAGCCACGCTAGACAAAATAACGGAGGATCTCCTTAGTGAAGTGAAATCCCTAGCCTTTACCTGCTACAAGTGCGGAAAACCCCAGACCTAAAAGAGCCGAAATGGTGGACGGACAAGATTAAGGCAGCCAGGAATAGGGTGAGGGCGTTCCGCCGTAGGTATCAATCCCAGCCAGACCCCAGCATTAGAAGCCAGCAACATATCCTATACAAGAAAGAGCGAGCAATATACAAAAAACTAATCAAGAAAGAAAGGTCGAAGGCATGGGTAGCTTTCTGCGAGAGCGCCAAAGATACCTACGGCCCTCAATACAAAATCGCCTCAGGCAAAATGTCAGCCCCTGCTAAACTCTGCAACATACTAGAAAACAACGACCACGTAACAATAGATCGCACTCTAAATAAATTCTTAGACTCGTTATACCTAACGAATGAACACACCCCGCACAGGTTAAGCACTCTACCCCCCCCGCTTCGACGAAGGCAGCCCGCGCAGAATCATTTCACAGGAACTCAACAGGATAATCAACCACATAAAGCAAAACAAAACCCCGGGTCATGATTATGTAGACTACAGATTAATCAAAAAAATCAACCACGTGAGCCAGAACCTCCTCCTCACACTATTTAATAAATGCCTCCAGCTGGAACATTTCCCCAAACAATTCAAACACGGTATAGTAGTTCTGTTCCACAAAGAAGGCAAGGATCCCAAAGACCCAAAAAATTATAGGCCAATATGCCTCCTACCAGCTATCAGCAAAATACTAGAAAGAATTATTCACGGCAGAATTAACCATCACCTAACAATTACAAACTATTGGAACCCAAATCAATTCGGCTTTAAACAAGGCACTTCCACAGAAAATGCACTACAAAAACTGATAGACAACATAAACAAGGACAGAACAGATAGGAAACAAACATTGCTAATTTCAATAGACATCAAAGGTGCCTTTGACAACATTCGTTGGCCGACTCTGATCAATAACCTCAAAAACTCCAGCTGTCCAACATATCTCGTTAACTGGATAGTAAGCTTTCTGGAAGACAGGTATGTGACACTGGAGGAAAATGGAATAATAGTCACAAAACAAACATTCGGAGGCTGTCCGCAAGGAAGCTGCCTATGGCCCCTCCTTTGGCTATTAATAGCTGAGACAGCACTCAACCATAGCTGGGGGAACAACACAAAGATCCAAGCCTTCGCAGATGACTTCATACTGACAATCTCAGCAAAAAACACAGAAACACTCATAAATACTGCAAATACAGCAATACAAAAATTCTGAACATGGGCAATAGAAAACGACCTAACCATTAACTGGAGTAAAACGGAACTGCTATACCTTAACAGACCACGACTAGGAAACCTCCCGACTGCATGCTCCCACAAACTAGAAGGGATACACTATAATGGGACAGCGCTAGAGACTCAAGAAAAAATGAAGTATTTAGGTGTAACTATCCACAAAAACCTCAGATGGCAACCCCACATAGAGAACCAGACAAAAAAAATCTACAAGTCCTTCAATCTGTTTGGACGTATGGTCTCAAGGGGATGGGGACTAAAGCCAAACCTGGTAAAAACTTGGTACAAAACAGTAGTGGAAAAGACACTGATCTATGCATCCCCGATCTGGGGGAACAATCTAACGCAGCAGAACAAAAACAAACTGCTCAGCTGCCAAAGGCACTTTGCGCTGGCCATCGTAAGGGCATACAGAACAGCCCCAACATCGGCACTTCTGGTTCTCTCTGGCCTGATTCCAGTACACCTCCAAGTACAATACGAGGCAGCATATGGCACAATCACAAGACTTCACAAGAACTACAACCTACACAACAAAATGTTCAACCACACTGACTATGTCGCGAAGCAAAACATTTGGCGCAAGCACCCAGCCGACACACCAGAACCACAAATCGGCTCTTCAGCAAACGACATACAAATTTACACGGATGGTTCGAAGCTGGAATCAGGAGCTACAGGCTCGGCCTATGTAGCCTTTGAAAACATATCCAAAATCTATGAATGGTCAGCGCCCCTAAGAAAGTGCAACAGTGTCTTCCAGGCCGAACTACTGGCTATACTCAAAGCTGCGGAGTGGGGAAATACAAAGGGCATTTCATATAGTATCCACTCGGACTGCATGTCAGCCATACAGGCCCTCTCTAAACCATTTACGACAGATAACATGGTCCATAAAATCCATTCGGAAATCAGAAGATCTAACAACACCTTTAAAATAGAATGGGTTAAAGCCCACGTAGGAATATACGGGAATGAAGAGGCAGATAAACTAGCAAAAACAGCAGCGGAAAACAATACAAACCGCAATTACTTCCACCTTGAAAAACCGATTTCCCACTTAAAGAGAAGCCTTAAAGGGTTAACAATGGATCAATGGCAGTTCGAGTGGGACTATGGGGACACGGGTAGGCTAACACACAGATACTTCCCAAAAGTGGACACTAAAACACTGGTCAGCTGCAAGCTATTGACACAAATCTACACAGGACATGGGGCCTTTCCGGCTTACCTCCATCGCATTAAGAAGAAGAGAAGCCCGGACTGTGCCTGTGGTGCAATAGGCACAACAATTCACTATCTAACAGCCTGCCCTCTAACGGATCAACACCATCTGGCCCAAATAACACAAGCAAATGAAACACTATGGTACAAACAGCTAGCACAAAACACACACGTACAGAACAAGGCAAAACACATAGTCAGATGGCTCACGAACAACATAGACGACATCTCACAATAACAACAAGCAGTGTCAGCACCTCCCACAACTAACACCTTCTACTACTGTCTACAACCTTCAGAGGAAAATAGTAACAAACAACCGAAAGAAGAGGACCTCCCAGCCAATAGAGGCACCCACCGCTACCGCCACTTTTTGTTTATTTTAGGTCATGAACGAGGCCCTTGTTGTTAAAGCGGCTAGCATCGATATTACTTGAGGCCCGGTAAAAGTAAAAATGTTAATATTAAAAAATCTTTGTAAAATAAAAATTATTAAAAAAAATAAAAATGTATAAAAAACTATTATAATAAAAAATGTATAAAAAATTATAAAAAAATAAAAATTGTATAAAAAATGTGCATATAAATGTAAACGGTCCTCGGTCTTAATTGGTCTGTAAGTCCGCACCACGCTCATGACCGCGCATGAATGGGTTATGGAACCAAAAATAAAGGAAAAGAATTTTTTTTTTTTTCTCTCATAAAATCAACATTAAGTAACTAAATTAATTAATCTCAGTTAAGTACAAAATCCAATATTTTTTTTTTTTTTAATTTTTTTTAATTTTTTTTATTTATTTTTTCTCTCATGAGCTGTATGAATGGCGTGATCAAGAAGCTAGGCACTACCGCTCAGCACACCGCTTTGGATTCACCTATCAGCATTCTTAGGTCCGAACAGAAGAAGTACAAAACTCCAGAATCCCAGGAAGGGACCCAAAGGTTGAATCCTCGCATCGGGCCTCGTAAGCCACCTTACGTCCGTAGTGCCTCATTCGAATCTTGATCATGCACCCCCCCCCCCTTTTTTTTTTTTCTCTCTCTCTCTTCTTTTTCCTCTCCATAAATCAATTATAACTGAATTAACTAATTACTAAACTGTTATTTACCAACATTTTTTTTTTTTTTTTTTTTTTTTTTAATTCTCTCCTCCCTCCCTTCGGCGGGTTAGTTTGGATTAGTGCAGGGAGGGGTCAGAGCTGTAGTTTCCAGCTCAGGACCCCGGGTCCGCCCCCTCGAGGGTGCCTTCCCCCCCCCTTTTTTTTGTTTTTTGGGCCCCTTGGTTTTCCTGAACCGGACCCTTAAGTGGGTAAGGCGACCGGGAGCCAAGCTTGTGCGGCCCTCCCCCCCCCCAATTTTTTTTTTTGAGCCCCTTGGTATTCCTGAACCGGACCCTTCAGTGGGTAAGGCGACCGGGAGCCAAGCTTGAGCGGCTCTTCCCCCCAATTTTGATTTTTTTTTTCCTTACCCGAGCCCCTTGGTATTCGTGAACCGGACCCTTGAGTGGGTAAGGCGACCGGGAGCCAAGCTTGAGCGGCTCTTCCCCCCCTTTTTTTTTCTTCTTCTCTCGAGCCCCTTGGTATTCCCGAACCGGACCCTTGAGTGGGTAAGGCGACCGGGAACCAAGCTTGAGTGGCTCACTCCCCCCTTTTTTTTTGTTTTGTTTGGAGCCCCTTGGTATTCCTGAACCGGACCCTTGAGTGGGTAAGGTGACCGGGAGCCAAGCTTGAACGGCTCTCCCCCCCCCTTTTTTTTTTTACTTTCGAGCCCCTTGGTATTCCTGAACCGGACCCTTGAGTGGGTAAGGCGACCGGGAACCAAGCTCGAGCGGCTCACTCCCCCCCCTTTTTTTTTGAGCCCCTTGGTTTACCTGAACCGGACCCTGGTGTGGGTAAGGTGACCGGGAGCCAAGCCAGAGCGGCTCTCTCCCCGTTTTTTTTTTTTTTTAGCCCCTTGGTATTCCCGAACCGGACCCTTGAGTGGGTAAGGTGACCGGGAGCCAAGCTTGAGCGGCTCTCTCCCCCACAATTTTTTTTTTTTTTTTTTTCTCCCGGCTCCCTGCAAGCTCCGCTGCTCTCTTCTCGCCTTCCTGCAGTTCTCCGAAGCCCTGAAGGTTTGGTTAACAAACAACTAACCGTAATAATAATTATATATATATATCTTTTTTTTTTTTTTCATCACAATATTATTATTTATTTTTATTTACTATAATTTATCCATAATTATTATTAATTCACTAAATTAATTTTTATTAGTATCATTATTATTATTTTACTTATTTACTTAATTTTATTCTAATTTTAGTTTTTTTTTTTATTATTAATTAATTAATTAATTAATTAATTAATTTACTTATTCTTATTTTCATTTTTTTTTCAACGTTCCGAGGGTGTGGCGGTGTCAGGTCCTCGTAAAAATGTGCTGCACCGTCAAGTGCTCGATGGGGTCGTTAAGCAGTCGTCGGGCTACCAACGCGGGGCACCATCCCCCCGTGGTGGATCAATTATTATTATTATTATTATTATTATTTATTTATTTATTTATTTTTTTTACTTTCCTCTCTCGTTGTCGTTCAGCAGTTTTGGTGTTTAGCTCCCCCCCCCTTTTCTTATTTGGCCTCCACATTTTGGCATAAATCTGAGTGCACAACTTATCATTTTGGCTCCCCCTGCGTTTCCCCCCTACCCAAAATCCAAATTTTTTTTTTTTTTCTCTTTTTCTGGCTCTCCGATAGTGTGCACATTTTCAAAATTTCTGCACCCAGGTAGCGTGACTGTGCGCTTCCTACCTTGTGCGATCTGGAGGTGTGGTGTGTCAGTCGAGCATAATGTGTCCAGAAGCAGAAGTCGCAACCCTGCCTTACCAGAGCTGTCTTGTGATGTCACCTTGTTGCCTAGCAGAAGAGTGGTCCTCTCTCGATTGAAGTTAGAAGTCTGAACGAGCCATCGGACACAGCTCATTCTCTGTTGCGTCTAGATTACTGCCTGGCAGTAGGCAGCTATCATGCAGTGATCCGGCGATTTATTCGCTCCGGCGGACAGCATCCAACCCGTTAAGCTTGGCACGTCCAGGCAGGCAGGGGCTGTCCAAAGGTTTCAATGATATCTTAATTGATTACAACCATTTCCGTTTTCATCACAGACATCACAGACAGTTGTCTCGTATGTGTTTTGTTTCGATTGAGACCGCTTAGAAAATCGTCTGCCTGTTGCCAACTAAATTTCATAGTTTAGTTAATTTTAAAAAAATCTAATTGACGTATCGATAAGCCGCTTGCACTCTTAGATTCGGAAAAAATTCCCCTTTCATTTGGTACCAAATTCGTAATGATCGGACTAATATTTCTAATTTATTTTCCATTTTTTCTGCTTTTAACTCCGTTAAAATATCTACTTTTATGCAATCTCGGTGAATTCTGAGTCATTGAGATCGCTTTTTGATTAAGACATAGGTCTACATTTTAATTAATATCTCCGCAACTAATTAAAATTTTTAAATTCTGTTTTGACTATCCCCTCGGGCAGGCTTCTGAGCACCCGTATGTCAAATTTTGTAGTTCTGTGTTCAGTAGGGGCTGAACGTATAGATGCTCAGACAGACAGACAGACAGACAGACAGACAGACATCTTCTTTTATTATTATAGATAGATAGATATAGAAGTAAAATGAAATTTCGCGTAGGGTTACGGAGGGGTGTTATTTCGTTATACGCTGGGAATTATGCACCACAAGAGTGGCGATTTTTTGAACTCGTTGGCAATTTTGTTGGCGATTATTTTATAGCCTCCAGAATCGGAATAATATCTTATTATTATTTTTATTATTATTTACACTTTTATATAGTTAGTATTTATTATATACATTACAATTTAAAAAATCCCTTTTCGGCAAGCTTAAAGGCAAAGGTAGATTCCTTTACGTTGTATTGAATTACAATTTCAACGTCCAATTATATCATTAACATTAACATTAGTTAACATTGGACAATTTGGGCACCATTCAATTTCAATGTTAATTGTTACGAATTTAGTAAATTGTATGATTTGGCGAGATTTTGGCGACAAAATTTGCGACTTAGCAATGAAATTTGTGATTTGGCGGCAAAATTTGATAGCTGACGACGAAATTCGTTCATTCACGACATAATTTGGCGAGCTTGGCGATGGAGAATTGCAGCTTTGGCGTCATTATATTTCCTTCTCACGCGAAAACCTCAAATCTCTTCACAGATCAATATCTTGTTTCCAACAACATAAAAAGTCAAAGAAAGCTGTAACGTATTATTCTCAATTTCAATCGTAAATTTTAAATTCTTCCTAAGCCAGCGTTCTAAACTATTCACCACAAACTATATTTTTATTAAGACTGACATATTATTTTAATTTTATAATTTTAAATGATTAATTAAAGCGGTTACCATGCTTTTTATTTTTTCAGTGATCTTTTTTATTATCGTTTGCACGTGACGTAAGCATCAGATTATAAACTTAAGGAATTAAAGCTATAGAAAAAGATACATACATACAACATATTCTTAGTCAATGGCTTGGTTCCCACACATTGCATTATTTACGTCGCTATACTGTTTTTAAGAAATTTAATTATAAACTACTACTATTTATTCTACTTAAATTTTTAGGCTAGATTTATTGGTCAGTAAATGATTCAATTTTTTAAAATCCAAGTTCATAATCATTCAACCAATAGAAGCCATAAAAATATACAATTTGGTGACAAAACTTGCGATTTAGCAATGAAATTTGTGATTTGGCGGCAAAATTTGATAGTTGACGAGGAAATTTTAGACTTTGCGACGAAATTCGTTATTTGATGACAAAATTTGGCGAAGTTGGCGATAAAAAATAGCAGCTTTGACGTCATTATATTTTCTTCCCACGCAGAAACCTCATATCTCTTCACAGACCAATGTCTTGTTTCCACAAGATAAAAAATCAAAGGAAGGCTGTAACGTATTACTCTCAATTTCAATCGTAAATTTTAAATTCTTGCGTAAATCGGCGTTCTAATCTAAACTATTCACTAAACGACATTTTTACCAAGACTAACGTATTATTTTAATTTTACATTTTTAAATGATTAATTAAAGCTGTTACCATGGCTTTTATATTTTCAGTGATCGTTTTTATTATCGTTTGCACGTGACGTAAGCATCAGATTATAAATTTAAGGAATTAAAGCTATAGAAAAAGTCGATTTCATCACGAAAAATCACTTTTTAACATGTAACTTTTACGCAATTGAAGCTATCGAAAAAGTTTAAATACAAAAGTTGTTCTTTAGGGTAAGGCGGTAATTTGCCTGATTTGAAGTATTTTCCTATTTTCAATATTAAAGAAATTATGGGCAAATGAATATTTCCACCCCCCACCATTTCCACCCCCTTTGAGCTGGATGCCCCATCTACGAACTCGACCGAGATTTTTACTGTCCTGACAACATATCCCAAGTTGGTTAAATTTAAATAAAAATTACTCCAGTTATCGTGTTCACAACATAACATGGGAAAAAGCGTTATACATATATATATATATATATATATACCTATATATATATATATATATATATATATAAACTTTTGAACGGAGGGTGGTTTTGGGTTCTAGGGGTCATGATCGGTGAAGATATGAAGAAATTTTCCAGAAGTCGTGTCATGAGAACTATTGCAATAGGTAGATCTCCTATAAGGAATCTACCTAAAACGTTTTTCCTTTTTACCCTTTTGCACTAAAATCTGATGTGGACACATGACTTCCTTTTTACCCATTGGAATATGTATATTGTTGTGAACACATTGATATTTTTGTGTGAAATAACTGATTCGTAAATAAATAAGCAGATTCTATTCCATCAACATTCCTGAAAACAAGGAAAAAAAAAAATTGCTACTCCAACCACGAGAGTCACGATAATAGGATCTCATATGACAATGAAACATATTTAGTAGATTTTTCCACGGCCTATTACAGAATTTCTCATTGGCAAATGCACAACTTAGAGTTCAATGAAAATCATTCGAGCATATATGGCCTATTTTTGTTCTATTTGGCGAGAATTAGTGGCGAGAAACGATACATTTTACGAAAGCAATTAACTCCGTTAAAATTGAGAGAGAGTTTACTAAATCTGGCCGCCAAATTTAATCGCTAATCTCGCCAAGCCTCCAAATTTGTAGACGATGAAGATTTTGGTTTTGGAATCGATTTTGGTGATTTAGCAATGGAATTTGGCGACAATTTGTAATTTAGGGTTACTAAAGTTCGGAAGCTCTAACTTCAACAAGAACAGAGTTCTGGAATTTTCCGGAAAGATTCATTGGTTTACAGCTCAAAACTCAATACTTCGAAATTTCTATAAATTCCTAAGAAGACTATAAGAAAAGAAGAGTGATTATTGATGATTATAGACTAGAACATGCCTATATCTTTACGTGCAATTTTCTATATGGTATTATAATAAAAGTGGAAAAGATGGTAGATTTTTTCATTTCCACGAAGGTGGGCGTTGACTTAGTGTCAAATTAGACATTTAAAGGTGGCAAAAAATTGTATTTCAGGATTCGTAAAATTTAGAAATTCTAACTTTAATAGAAGTCGAGTTCTGGAAATTTTTGTGACGATTCATTGGTTCACAGAACTACCTCGAAAATTTTATAAACTATTAACAATACTCTCGATGAATTCAAATTCCATTCAGATTTCGAAATCTTTGGTTGTTCCTGAATTAGCGAAATTTCTGCTCTGTAGTGTATTTGATAATGTTATGTAGTAAAATTTGTTGTAAAAATGACTATTTCATTGGATTGTTTCGAGAATATTTATTGATTATTAAATTTTTGACACCAAAATGGTTTTATTTAACCGTTTCCTGAATATTCATTAAATAAAGTGCATTCTTCGACTAGAACCTGCTTATATCTTTAAGAATTACTTTCTACATGCAAAAATGTCGACAATTTTTATAACAATATCATTACGTGCTTTATCTATGTACTGAATAATTCCTTAAATAAAGTGCATTCGTCGACTAGAACCTGCTTATGTCCTTAAAAATGACTTTCTACATGCAAAAATGTTGGCAAGTTTTATAACAATATCATCACAGGTTCTAACTACGATCTGAATACTCATTAAAAAAGTGCATTTGTCGAGTAGAACCTGCTTATGTACTTTTTACGCCCAAAAATGTCAACAATTTTCATAACAATATCATTACGAGCTCGATCTACAGAGTGAATCATTAAATAAAATGTATTCTTCGACTAGAACCTGCTTATGTCTTTAAGAATGAATTTTTTCACGTAAAAATCTTGTCAACTTTCATAACAATATCATTACGGCCTCTGTCATTAACGTCTTTTAAAATCTCTGTGATTGTAGATCATATATTATGACCAAAACATTGTATTTTTTATCATAATGAATATAATTTTCATAAATATCTCCAAAACGGAAAACCACTGGAAGACCAGAAAGAGAGGTACATAACTAGATGTTATAACAAACTTATATACCAATTTGCAACGTTCTAATACGTCCAACCATTTTTTAGTTATGCGAGATATATATATGCACACACACATACGTACATACAGACGTCACAAAAAATCGGGAAAAGTTATAGATATCTCTAAAACGGGAACTCTTATTACGACTAAAGTTGCTGGTGTATATGACTTCCTTATACACTTTTAGATATATACATAATGTTAAAAAACATTGACATTGGACCCGAAACAGTTGGCTAAAAATATTTAAAAAAAAAAAAAAAAAATGAATTATCACCGTGTTCTGAGCTTTTCTGAAAGTTAGTTAAAAACCGATTGCAAGAATTGTATTGGTAACGCTGACGAAGGCAGCAGAGACCCGAAAAAATTGGCCAAAAGTATTTAAAAAAGGCATTTTCACCGTCTTTTGAACTATTCTGAAAGTTTCAAACGTCTAGCTAGTCGGGAAGTTAGTTAAATAAATTTTCTGTTGAACCATATAAACGCTGCCGAAGGCAGCCGTGACCCGAAACAATTGTCTAAAAATATTTAAAAAATGCATTGTCACCGTGTTCTGAACTTTTCCGGAAGTTTTAAATGTCTAGCTAGTCGGAAAGTTAGTTAAAAATCCATTGCAAAATTTGTACTGGTTACGCAGCCGAAGGCAGCAGGGACCCTAAACAGTTGGCTAAAAGTATTTTAAAAAATGCATTTTCACCGTGTTCTGATCTAGTCTGAAAGTTTCAAATGTCTAGCTAGTCGGGAAGTTAGTTAAGTAAATTTTCTGGTGAATCACATAAACGCTGCTGAAGGCAGCCGGTATCGGAAACAGTTGGGTAAAAATCTAAAAATATTAAAAAAATGCATTGTCAACGTGTTCTGAGCTTTTCGGAAATTTTCAAATGGCTAGATAGTCGGGAAGTCAGTTAAATTGCAAGATTTGTCCAAACCGTTTTTGAGTTATTACCGTTTTTTGATACGTTATGGCTAAAACCTATGTATTTTTGGTCATTATGAACCTAATTTTCCTAAATATCTCCAAAACGGAAAATCATACAAAGTTCAAAAAGGGAGGTGCACAACTAGATGTTATAATAAACCTATGTACCAATTCACAACTTTCTACGTCCAACCGTTTTTGAGTTATGCGACATACACACACACACACACACACACATACATACAGACGTCACAAAAAATCGTGTAAAATCCCTTATATCTCTAAAACGAGAGCTCGTGTTAAGACGACACTTGCAGGTGTATAACTAGACATCATGACAGTCACACGTATAAATTGGCAACATTCAGCGATCATTCGTTTTCGAGCAATGTGAAATACAAAATCCATTTCGCAAATCGGGATTACTATACTTCCTTTGAAACCTTTGGACGGCCCCTGCCTGCCTGGGCTCGGCCAAGCTTAACGGGTTGGATGCCGTTCGCCGGAGCGAATAAATCGCTAGATCACCGAATGGAAGCTGCTGGGCAGCAATGTAACTAGAACGCCAAAGCTCCAGGAATTGCAGGGTATCGACTTCTGCTTTGGACACATAGCTATTTGTACATCACACCCTCCAAGATAGCCTCGGTGGAAACGCACAGACACGCTCCTGGAAGTTATGGAACTTGGAATAAGTGCACTTACTAGCTGAGAGCTGAAAAAACTGGAGATCAACAAAAATTAAAACAATTTTGAATTAAGCAGGGAGGGAGGAAAAAAAAAAAAAGAAAAAAAGCCGCTGGGGGAGCCGCTAAAGGTAATAGTGCACACAATAATTAAAACCAAAAGTGGCGGTCATTTGAAAAGGGGAGGGGGACAACACTCAAGATTTAAGCAAGAGAAGCTGAACGAGTTAGCAACAATGAGATTATTGGAAAAAAAAAAAAAAAAAAAAAAAAAAAAAATATTTTGAATACGTGAACCACTGGGGGATGATAGTTTTTTAAATACTTTGTATAAGGAAGTAAAAAGAAGCTTCTTAAAAAACTAATTAAAATTTTTTAGGATACTGTGTAGACCATAAAAGGTTTTCTTTTAACAATTGACATCTTTTCTATTAATTATCTGAAAAAAAAAAAAAAAAAAAAAAAAGCACCATGACGGCCTTCGAGGACCATCGTTATCAACATGACGCTCTAGCCAAGTGAGCCAACCATCGACATAAAATTTTTTTTTCATTTACTTTAATGTGGAGGTGCTTGTTTTTTAGCGTGACACGAAGACGGCATGACAAAACCCAATTTCAATAAAAGGCTTCTAAAAATAAATAAAATTCTTACTGAGGAATTTGGTTATTGTTTTCGTTTCATTATTTTTTGGTAATTTTCCATTTCGTCGGCGCAGGCGAAAAAGTAGCCAAAAATGATACAACCGACGCCAGTCATTAAGAACCTGAGAAAGAGTAATTGTTTCAAAACACCTCGAGTAAATTTTAAGAAGAAATTTAAGAAAACACGACCGTTAATTTAATTTTTCTTTATATTTTTAAGAAGTAAATTTTCTGAAATTTTGCTTAAAGCTACCTTTTAAAAGTGTTGTTCCATAACAAATATAACATTTATTGGAACAACTTCAATATAACCCCACAACAATATTTGGCGATTTTTTGTTGGCGATTATGGCTAAATCATAAATCTAAAAATCATAAATGATAAACGATAAAATCATAATCTAAATAAAAAATCATAAATGATAAATGATAAAATCATAATCTAAATAAAAAATCATAAAACATCATAAATCCAAAATAAACAACATATAGGCTGTCATATTATATTGCAAACAGCCCAGAACAACATCGTTATCGTTCAAAACGGCGCCAAAGAAAAATCGCCAAATTCAGCTGTGGGGTTATACTGAAGTTATACCCATTTATTTTATCAAATCCATAATAACGGATGTAAATTAACTTTAAATTTGGAAAGAAGAAAAAAACTGTATCTAAGTTACAAATTAACTTTTAATCCATTAATCCTTTGTTGTCGCCAATAAAGTTTGCTTGGTGAGATTTGCGCCGGCGAAATAGAAAAGTACCTATTTTGTTTTTCAGTATTTTATAATTTGGTACAGTTTCAGTACATAGTTAAATTTTTTAGTGGTACCTGACGACTTTTAAAATTTGGCGACAAGATAGCTCGGATGTTATTCGCCAAGGACTGTACTTCCTTTTCGAATAGCGGAAGCGATCGGAACAGTCATCTCAAATCTAGCTGCAAGTTAAAAATATGAATAAATTATAAAATGCTGAAAAAATAAATAAATAAATAAATAAATAAAAATAAATGAATAAATAAACGCAACATTAAAAATAATCACGTAAATTATCTACATTTAACGTGACAAGAATTTTAATGTGACTAGATTATTTAATAGAAAAATGGAATTTTAAAATCTGCCTCTTTAACGTATTAAGTCTAGTCAAGAAAAAGCGACGGTCATCAAAGGGGTGACAATGGTGATGGTGATTCTCACCAAATTGCATACGAGGAAAACAATAAGACTTCTTGTAGGCATCGTTCTAATTTGAAATTTCGCCAAAGCCGTCACTTATTTTTGAACAGACTCCCCAGAAATTATCCAAAGAAAATTCACTGCCAAGATCGTGACAAAATTTAGTCGCCAAGTAGGTCCTATACAAAAGTTGAACCTATAATTTATTTACATTTTTATTTCACAGCCTAGGTTTGTAATAGCTGTAGCGGAAGTAAAATCCTTGGCATAAAACAACAAATGAGTTACTTCAGCGTCAAAATTTTAAAAGTTGCCAAAGGTGTGCTATATTTAAGCTACTCCATTAATATAAATAATTTTTGCAATGAAACAGATATATCCTGTTACAATTTTTATTCAAAATTTACAAAATACTCTTTACTAAAACATCTCAAAAAGGCTTAGTGAATATCATCAAAAATTTTTTTACAATAATTTTAGTTATTTCTTTTCTTTCACCTCTTTTACCTTTTCATCAATTTTTTCTGGAATTTTGGATACAGTTTCAAGAACGCCAGATGAGGCTTCATCAACTTTCTTCGGCTTGAAGAATCCTTTTTTCTCAACGCACATTCCGAGGTAAAAACTTGGGAAGAAAATTGCAGCTATCTTCAGGCCCGTCACGACTCTCTTCTGAGTGACTTCAATGGGAGCTTTTTCAGGATCAATTGTTTCTTTTTTAATCTGTGATGAAATATGTAATTTTTTTGAATTTTTAGGATAAAGGAATCCCTTTCTGATACATCTGAAAGCAGAAAAAGCCATGACGATTTTGTAAATAGTGGATCGTTTGTCTTCAAAAATAATTGCTGCTCAAGTATTAGTTAGAAACTGATTATATAAAAAATTGGAATAAGTCTAACCTGTTGCCAATATTTTCCAATAAATCTTTTACTTATTAAAAGAAAAAATTAGCTGTTTTGCAGATGACACGTGAATAATTTCCTATTTCAAAATTATGACGTCTGCGTAATTTTTTGAAATCAAATTTTTATTATTTCATTCCAAAGTTAAATATTAAACTTAATTCAGCTTTGTCAATGCACTTGGCTTCTTGCAAACTTACAAGGAATACTTGCGAATTGTTACACTGATCGTAATCAAAATTAACAAATTTGCAGGTAGTTAAAGGCAATGAGATAAATAAAGTAGAGTCATGCTTATAGAGCATTTCCTCGTGACGTCTGGTGGTTGGCAAAAAAGCGCGCTCGACTTTCCCGCGCCCCGCCCACCATTGCTAACCGCACAGCGATCCGCCATCGCTATGCTTTTCCCATAGAATAATAATAAGTAATATTAATATTACTATTAATAGTAATATTAATAGGAGTTGAAGGTCCAATGGGAGAAAGCTACGAAACTGTGATCTAAATTTTTGGTAAGTATTGAGGGCGCCACTTGTCATTACTCCCTACCTCGGCGCGGATATACTGTTGTTTTCAATGGAATTTTGCTGGAGTACATTTAATTTTTTTTTTTTTTTAAGCAATTTAATTTATTTGTAAGTTCTTAAAACTGCATAATTCAGATGTTTCAAATAAATGCTTCGTTCCTAGTTGTAAAACAGGCTATGATAGTGATAAGAAGAAAAAAAAAAAGCCCTAGGAGAAAAATAAAGTCCGAGTTCGTGTTTTCTGCACCTAAAGTAAGTTTTTTTTTTTTCTTTACAAAGTTTCATCCATTCTCCTTCCTCCCAATTGTCTGTTTTTGTTGTCTTCGGTTCATAAGAATCGTCATTTTTTAAAAGCTTTCTTTCAAAGTAAAATTAGTATAAAATGGTTCTTAAAAAAAACATGTTGGTTAGAATACTCTATTTCATGAAATTTGCTTTCAATCGAATTTTTTTCAGCTTGATATTATTTAAAAAAAAATAATTAAAACGAGACATTTCCCCATTGAATAACATTGCGGAAGCTGGAGAGAAGGAAGGATTGCACGCTGGCGCCATCTGTAAACATTAGAAAACAACATCACAAAATTTCAGCATTACCTTCTTCTCCTGTCTTTTTACTCCGTGCTCTTGACCATAGAATAATAATAAAGGAAGAAGGAGCATAAGGTTTCTACATAAGCTGTTGTGTTGCCACAAAAAACAGCGATTATTAACAAGCCTTTATTAACAAACTTCAATATTGAGAGGAGCAAAAGTTGCTTTCGCTGGCATTTCACTAGAAGGAGTTTGTAAGCATTAAGACTATCCGCGATTGTAATGAAATGCTCGCCCTCTGGTGGGCTACGGTGAAATTACAATAAACATGGTTTAATTCGAATTCCATATAGCCGCCATTGCTAGCCGATGTTTAGTTTCACATATATTTATTGAATAAAAATGAATAAATACGGTAAAAAAGATAACACATACTTTTGTGTGCCACAGTGTAAATCCAAAGCATCAAGAAATCCAGAATTGAGCTTCCATTTATTTCCAAATGACGAATTTAAAATTTCAGTTGCTTCGGCTAATGGAAGTAAAGAATTAATCAGATGATTTGAAATTAATATTTGTTCAACTTCAGTTAAAAATCTACTTCCGATCGAACTTTGAATAAACTGAAGTATTTTTTCCAAAAACAATCAATTTTCCATAATGTAATGGCGGAGAAATTATAGTACGAATATTAAGTAGAATAACAAGAACACTATTGGAACACACGTGGCTAATGTTTACTAACAACTGCAGTGTTCACAAAGCGCCGTCTATCGATCATTACAAACGCGGATTGGCGTGCTCCTTCTTCCTCTATAATTATTCTATGCTCTTGACACGGTCCAAGGATATCAAGATATACACCAATCAATCGTTACTTCAAAACATAGATATCAAAATTCTAAAATTTTTTCAAACTCAAGCTGTTTTTTTATGTATTTAAATTTCATTTTATATTACTTGCACGAAAGGCAGGTGTATGATTTTTTTGCTTTAGACGTTAGTTTTAAAAATAATTGGAAAAAAAAAATATGTTTCGGTTTTTATATGAGAGATTTTTGGCACATCTTTAGTATGGGAAACCTTTGGCGAAATTTGAAATTTGGCATCGAATAAGTTCGGACGTTCCTTACCAAGGCCTTTACTTATACAGTTGCGACAGCCATTTTAATTCCTCGTCAAAATGGCAAAAAATATTTAAGATCGCCAAGGAGGTCCCATACTAAAGCTGCGCTGAGATGGCAATGAGTTTTAGAAATAGTTTTAACGTTTTGATATTACAGTATCTGGCAAGCTATCTGATTTTTCACCTTTAAACTCTAATGCAATTCATCAATAAATCTGAAATCTAAATAAATAACAGTAGCTTCTCTGTAACCTGTATGGTAGTGATGAACGAGCATAGAATATTTAATAGTTTATTGAGTTAGGAATATATTTGCGGCTAATTTAAGAAAAGCGCGTTATTTTTTATTTATTTATTTTTTTAACGCTTTTCACTTAATATACAATTTTTAATATACAATTTTCTCGGGGTCGATTAGTGAGTTCACAAGAGAAACAAGAATGAGAAATCATGTGGTACGCACTGATTATTAACATTTTCCAACTGTACACACACATTGTATCGCACAATCTTCAATGTTCTTTGCGTACGTTAGGGGACAGAAGGACATAAACACAAGCACAGACAGATAGTCTAACTGAATTCATAATCATTCTTAACCATTGTTGGAAAGTGTAAAAAATGCTTATAACAAAAAGAAATTCAGCCCTTAATGTATCTGAATATTTCAGTGTTATCTAGGAAATCTGAACACTGAACACATCATATTCTATACAGAACATTATTTTAGTATAGTGACAAGAAATGTCAATTTCCTTATAATTTTTGTAGTAGAAAGTTATTTAAATGGGATTTATAAAAATGTTTCTCCTGAAATGCAATGCACTGGCTTTTTTTTTTTTTTTTTTTTTTTGAGTGTTCTTGTACACAAACTAGTTGTAAAGGACATATAATGTCATTTTAAATGGGGAACACTCCATAGTGAATTTTGAATAAAATATATAATTTTAAATAAATGCTGAAAATATTTACGGATGCTGGAGACGGGCAGATGGACAGTCGGGCAGACAGACATACTAATTCAAATCATATTCACACTTAAAAATTGTTAGAAAGTGTTAAAAGCGCTTAATGTAAATGAAAATGCAATTCCAGCAAATTTCCAATAATAACCCATAATGTAACTGAATATTTTTGTGTGGCTCTTTAAATTTTAGGACTAATTCACATACAATATTTTATAGAAAAAAATATACTTTTGTGCATATATGAATAACATATTTCGATTTCATTAAGATTTGTGTAAAGTAAAGGTACTAAAATATGGTTTATAGAAAGACATCTCATAGAACGCAGTGCTATGGAACACTTTCGGATATCCCTGTACACAAACTATTATTGGTATTTACTCCATTTTCAGTATGAAACGTCCGGTGGTGAACTTGAATAACATATATCAGTTTTAAGAAATCCCATGAGTATTTATGGTAGTTAGATCGCGGACAGACATACAAACCGAAGTCAACACTTTTCAACGTTGTTGGAAAGTGTTAAAAATATATAATGTGGACATTATAAGACTTCCTTATACACCCATTAAAATATACTAAACGTGCTACTGTTAAGTACTAGAACTCCTACATAGATAGGCTAACGCATCCACCATTTTCTAGCCCACAAGATCGGCTGACGGTTTATTATTGGTGGTTTTCCGGCAATAAATTGCACGAATAACTCCAGAAAAGGACACCGCCCGTTTATATTTTCATCTAATCCAGGAAGAAGGAAAAAAATCCCTTTTCAGCAAGCTTAAAGGCAAAGGTAGATTCCTTTACGTTAATGTTACAAAAGTAAAGTAATATTACATATGCATTAACACATACTTAGCGAATGGCTTTGTCCCCACACATTGCATTATTTATGTCGCTATTATTCTATTTTTAAGAAATTTAACTATCAACTACTACTATTCATTCTACTTAAAATTTTAGGCTAGATTTATTGGTCAGTAAATGTTTCAATTTTTTTAAATCCAAGCTCTTAATCATTCAACAAATAGAAGCCATAAAGATATACAATTTGGTGACAAAACTTGCGACTTAGCAATGAAATTTGTGATTTGGCGGCAAAATTTGATAGTTGACGACGAAATTTTTGACTTGACGACGAAATTAGTTAATTGATGACAAAATTTGCGAGCTTGGCGATGAAAAATGACAGCTTTGGCTTCATTATATTTTCTTCCCACGCAAAAACCTCATATCCCTTCTTAGACCAATAGGGCAGTTCCTTGTTTGTAAACAAACATCTCAACTTTTATGAGTGGTTGGCAAAAAGGCTTGGGATCTCTTGATTACTACCCATAGAATAATAATAAAGGAAGAAGGAGCATAAGTTGTTTCTAATAAGCTGTTGTGTTGCCACAACAAACAGCGATATTCTTCTTCTTCTATGGCCCTGCTTTAAGGTTTTGAGTAGCAAAAGTAGCTTTCGCTGGCATTTCACTAGAAGGGGTTTGTAAGCATTAAGAGTATTGTCATGCTCCTTCTTCCCAATTATTATTCTATGTTACTACCAACGGAAAATCAATGGTGGGCGGGGCGCGGGAAAGTCGAACGCGCTTTTTTGCCATCCACCAGACGTCACGAGGAAATGCTCTATATCTGGTTTCCACAAGATAAAAAGTCAAATGAAGTTGTAACGAATTACTCTCAATTTCAATCGTAAAAATAAATTCTTGCGTTAACCGGTATTCTAAACTATACGCAAGCGAAGTGTGACGTCACTGACCATCTGTGGACGCAAGAAAAAGATTTCCTATGTTAATCGCGCTTTGGATTTTTTCTAAAATATTATTAAAAATCGTAGAAAATTATTTCCCGATTTTAATCCCAGTATTTGGGTATAGATATGTATTAGTTATCATATGCATGTGTTAGATTGAGTTATTTTGCTGTCAAATTGACAACATTTTAATTTTAAATTTCAAATCTCTGTCATCCATGGCGTTTTTTTTAATTTGGCGATCAAAAACATAATACGAAAATATACATGCCAGATGTATATTTTCGTAATATGTATTGTACGAAATATTGTTTCATATTAATCATTACCCTCTGAATATAAGTTATTAAAATAACCATGATTTTTGAAAGGAATTAAATATGTTCGCCAGATGCCATTTTTCTTTTCCGCCAAGGATGACAGATATTAAATCTATTCCGTTGCAACATATGAGTATCTTATATCAGACACTTTATTTAGACATTTGAAAACAAATTTGACTTCAAATTATGATAGAATGTTTACCCCTTTTCTTTTTAGTATATTTTAGTTGGATATTTATTGTGTACATATCATGCTTTGAAATGAAATGTTTATGTTTTCAATGGAATATATCTATTACCTAACGCATGCACACGATAACTAATACATATATATATACCCACATATGGGGATGAAAATCGGGAAATAATTTTCCTCAATTTTTAATAACTTTTAAAAAAAAATCCAATGGGCGATTAACATAGGAAATATTTTACTTGCATCCATGGACGGCCAATGACGTCATCACTTCGCTTGCGTATTCACCACAAACAATATTTTTACCAAGACTAACATATTATTTTAATTTTATATTTTTAAATGGTTAATTAAAGCTGTTACCATGGTTTTTATATTTTCAGCTATATTTTTTATTATTGTTTGTACGTGACGTAAGCATCAGATGATAAATTTAAGCAAAAATCCCTTTTCGGCAAGCTTAAAGGCAAACGTAGATTCCTTTACGTTAATGTTACAAATGTAAAGAAATTTTACATATGCATTAATACATAGCCAATGGCTTTGTTCTCACACATTGAATTTTTTACATCGCTATTCTGTTTTCAAGAAATTTAATTTTCAGCTAAAAAAGTATTTTATTCAATCTACTTAAAATTTTGGGCTAGATTTATTGGTCTGTAAATGCTTCAATTTTTTTTTTTTTAATTCAAGCTCATAATCATTCAACAAATAGAAGTTTTAAATATATACAATCCCAGCAATGGTGTATCCCGGAGGGGGCTATTGGGTTACACCCCCCCCCCCCACCCAAGCTTAATCAAAATTATAATTTTCATTTAAATTCCATATAACTGAAGTTCAGTATCTTTCTTTTAAAGAAAAAAGTAATAGAAACGTGAAAATGCACTTGTGACCTTACTATGGTCAAGCACTGGTAAGGCTGGCGTTACTATGGTCAAGTCAAATACAGTTAATTGGTAGCGGTTTTTAGATAGTTATTTCATTGTAATTTTTATTGAATTATTGAAAGTTTTGTATTGTGTTTTTGTGATTCTTATTGTCAGATGAGTAAAAATTGTAAAGTGAAACTGTTTTGGTTCACATAAGCTGGAACATTAACATTAACATTAGTTAACATTGGACCATTTGGCACCGCTGAATTTCAGTGTTAATTGTTATGAATTTAGTAAATTGTATGATTTGGCGAGATTTTGGTGACAAAACTTACGACTTAGCAATGAAATTTGTGATTTGGCGGCAAAATTTGATAGCTGACGACGAAATTTTTGACTTTGGCGACAAAATTTGTTGTCTGACGACAAAATTTGGCGAGCTTGGCGATGGAGAAAGGCAGCTTTGGCGTCATTATATTTTCTTTCCACGCAAAAACCTCATATCTCTTCACAGACCAATATGTTTCGACAAGATAAAAAGTCAAAGGAAGCTGTAACGTATTACCCTCAATCGTAAGTTTTAAATTCTTGCCTAAACCGAAATTCTAAACTATTCACACAAACGATATTTGTATTAAGATTGACGTATTATTTTAATTTTATATTTTTAAATGATTAATTAAAGCGTTTAACATGGTTTTTAATTAACACACTTTTATTAACTTGATATGATGCAACTATTAATGTATGTAACGGAGTTTTGTAATTCAATTTTCGGTAACTTCTTGTCGTCCGAAGAACCTGAAATTTTGCACACGACCTCATAATCAATGACAGTACTAGATACAAGTATTTCCAGACACTTTTCTCATGAGGGGCAGGTTCCAGGGGCAAACAAAAAATCTATACTTATACAAAACTATCGTATGTGACACAGGATTTGGATGCAATTTATCAAAATAAGGGAATTCGAGTAATGAAATACTTTAATTTAAATTTAAGTTTTTATGAAAGTAAACTTCAACGGAAAATTCATTAAAATCGTCCCTAGTTTATTTGTCAAAGGGATAATACCTAAATGTCCCCAAATTTATTACTTTTTCTATCATGCCAGTTTAATTCGTTTAGCATCGATTTGCACGATTTTTTTTTGTTTAAACGATGACATTTATCTTTTACATTATAGCATCTATGTCATAAAGCTAAATTTAAATCTTCTTAGCCCTAAGATATGGTGATTTTATCATAGAATAATAATAAAGAAAGAAGGAGCACGCCAATACTCTTAATTCTTACAAACCCCTTCTAGTGAAATGCCAGGAAAGCTACTTTTGCTCCTCTCAACGTTGAAGTAGGTCACCCATCCTCAGCGCATATATCGCTGTTTGTTGTGGCAACACAACAGCTTATGTAGAAACCATAGAATAATAATAAAGGAAGAAGGAGCACGTTAATACTCTAATGCTTACAAACCCCTTCTAGTGAAATGCCAGCGAAAGCTATTTTTGCTACTCAATACCTTAAAGTAGGGCACCCATGCTCGGCACATTTATCGCTGTTTGTTGTGGGTGCTGCCTCGCTGACTGATTGACAGAGAGATCAGACGATTCAAAAATCTCGCCAACAAGTCGCCAACGAATCAGATTGAAGCATTGATACAACCCTATCCGCGATTGTAATGAAATGCTCGCCCTCTGGTGGGCTAAGGTGAAATTATCACACCACTGAAAGCTTTCACGCTGAAACAATGATAGAACAACAAGAAAGAACAATAATATATACACGTGTGGCTATTATATTTACTAACAACAGCAGTTGGGAAAGCGCCATCTATCGATCATTACAAACGCGGATACCCTATTCCTGGATTTTACAAACCGAAACCAAAACATATATGCTCCTTCTTCTTTATTATTATTCTATGGATTTTATTTACAGATTTATTTATTAACTTTTATTTTATTTGTTTAAAATCACGGATAAAATTTTATTTCATTTTTCTCAGTACATTGTTGTAATTATGACGTCATTTCTGTTAAATTTAATTTTTATTTTTATTTTTTTTTAATCAGATTATTATATCCGCGATTGTAATGAAATGCTCGCCTTCTGGTGGGCTAAGGTGAAATTATCACACCACTGCATATCATCATATTATGCAATCGATTTTCCATGAGGTAATGGCGGAGAAAGAACAATAATAAAACACGTGGCTATTATATTTACTAACAACTGCAGTTCAGAGAGCGCCATCTATCGATCATTGCAAACGCGGATTGTTTAAAAACATTATTAAAATTTTATTATATTTTCAGTGATCTTTTTTATTATCGTTTGCACGTGACATATGCATCAGATTATAAATTTTTGCCATGAAAGCTATATAGCAAATGTCGGCTATATAGAACAATTGACGAAAAATCACTTTTTAGCTTGTAACTTCTAAGCAATTGAAGCTATCGAAAAAGTTTAAATACAAAAATTGTTCTTTAAGGTAAGGCGGTAATTCGTCTGATTTGAAATGTTTTCCTATTTTAAATATTAAAGAAATTATGGGAAAATGAAAATTTCCACCCCCCCATCATTTCACCCCCTTTGAGCTGGATACCCCATCTACGAACTCGACCAAGATTTTTACTGTCCTGACAACATATCCTGAGCTGGTTAAATTTAAATAAAAATTACTCCAGTTATCGTGTTCACAACTTAACATGGGAAAAAGCGTTATACATATATATATATATATATATATATATATATAACTTTTGAACGGAGGGTGGTTTTGGGTTCTAGGGGTCATGATCGGTGAAGATATGAAAAATTTTTTCAGAAGTCGTGTCATGAGAACCATTGCAATAGGTAGATCTCCTATAAGGAATCTACCTAAAATGGATTATAAATTGCAGATGTAACTCGTGGATACCCGGAGCAGGAGCACAACTTTGTAGCGTAAGATTTCCTTTATTTTCAAATTATTTCATTTTATTTTCAAAGTTGTTTGACAAATTTAATATGAATGTACTGTTTTTTTAAGTTCTTGTTTTTGAATTCTTTTAAAATTAACTTTACTATTACATTTCTTTTAACGTGAAGTGTTGCAGTTTTGAGAATGTTGGCGATGTTCTTAAAATTGCCAACTTGTTTGTTTCGTGATAAGAAGTTCTAGCTCACTTGATCTGTATAGAAGTTTAAAGGCGATAACAACGCTAATCAGTAACTTAGTTTTTCTACCGCCAACACTTTCCCAGACGGTCTAGAAAATGGCGGACCCTGCGCCAGCTCTTATCGTATAGGAGTCTTATTAAGTACTATATACTACTATATACCACTATTAAATAACGAAAACATTGACATATCTGTGTGTGGTGAGTGACTCTTAAATAAACGGACAAGGTTTAGTCTATAAATATTCCCTAAAACAAAAGACAAGAAAACTGCTCTTCAAACCCCAAAAGTGACGATAATAAGATTGATTATGTACCGCAGAGCCTGAATATCTCCTGTTATAGGCATTCTCTAGTTTTGGGCACCTCACCATATCTTTTAATAGAAATAAAATATGGTTGATTTGAGAATTGTCACACTTGTATTGTGACAGTACGCAGTTTTTGTGCTGCACCGAAGTGAATAAACACATTTTCTTAGTAAATGCATTAATATTTTAAGGTATTTTAAAGACATTTTAGTCATGTTAACCCATAGATATAGTAATAAGACATAGATTGATCAGCGAGAGGGAAAAAGTAATTCCTTTTTACTTGGGGAAAGCCACTATAATGGATGCCTTTCCCCGAGTAAATCACGCACAGGAATACACGCGGATAATTTAGTAAATAAAATTTATGAATAATTTATTTACTAAAGGTGAATGAAAAACTCCAGATACAGTTTCAAATTCATTTTTCTTTTTATTCTTTTTTTCAGTACTCTCTAATGGCTGATTTTAGAACTTTTTTTCGGCATCAAAATTTTTGCTCGATAACATGGGGATGATAGATATATATATATTACTATATCTATGTGTTAACCTCGGAAAAGTCAACCGATCCAAAAGAAATGGATTTTAATGAGCTGGTCAACCCATTAACCGCCAAAACTAGAAATAATTATTTTTTCTAAATACAAACAGTAATACTCATTATTTTGATCATATATAAAAATAATTTAAAATAAAATTATTAAGATTATTCTTATCTTACTAAATACAGGGTGTTGTATTTGTACAATTTCAGTGGTATAAAATTGAGACAAATAAATGTTTACGGAAATTTCCTTGCACGAGTATAAAGCAGCAAACACTACAGATGACTTCAAAAGTAATTATTTTATTGTGAAACATTTTCATTACAAGTTATGTAAACTTATTCAAATATGATAATTTTCAAAAGTTTTGCATTGATTAGTGCTTCAAGTTTGAAATTTATTTTTAAATATAAAATTATTTTACAAATCAAATTTTTTTGTAATAAAATAAACATATATCCTTTCCTTATTTAAAAACAATACTTAATATAAAATATCTTTTTTAGTTTACTGTTAAACGCAATTATTTCTGGTGTTGCGTTCACGCAACACCAGTGGGTATAATGGGTTAAAGCCATTTAGGATTGCTTAGTAGATAAGAAATCGATAAAATCGACTGCCCGAGAATATGGACTTTCTTGAAGCATCTGTGTCCCTCCAGAAGAAGCCTAGAAAAAGTAAGGCAACTCCACCTGTCAAATTGCCGGCCAAGCGCGATAAAAATAGGAATATCCACAATGTGATGATGATGTCGATTTCTGCATCATCTGTTTGGAGCACCTGCTACCATGTCTAACAAGAGCCCGCTCAATCAAATGCAACGAGTGTGGTCGTCTGGTGCATTTGAAGTATGCCAATATACATGCAAATTATTTTACTTGCAAGCATTGCACCTCTGATCTGGAGGATGAAAAAGATGACGAATAAAATTTGAAAAAATTCTATTTCATGTTGTTATTTTGGCCACTAAATCCTTACAAAATGAATGAATTTTGTTATTTTCTGTATTTATGGTGTTTTTTTTTTTTTTTTTTTTATTATTATTATTATATTCTCAATTTTAGCGTATTTTTCAAGTGTGCCCCTAACCGGGTACACATTTTTTTTGGCCAAAAATGACTACTTCACAAAATTGATGATAAAAATTTTCTGGTTGAAGAAATCGATACGGTTACTTTATCAAACATTTGCTTAGAGTGTTCTAGCTTTAAATTGGTATTCATATGTTTGCATAATATTTACTCTGTCAAAAGTTATAATCCAAAATCAAAACTGTGCCCACAACCGGAGACATTCCCTACAACTTACAATTCAATGGGATTCAATCGAGTGTAGATCGTCTACTTTTGCACTCTTTGGCAAAACTTAGTGGCAAGAAATTATACATTATACCAAAAACTTTAATTGAATTGAATTTGAGAAAGGGCTTGTTGATTCTGGCAAGTTCGAATTACTATACACTCTAAGACATAAACACGAACGAAAAATTATGCGGTACGCATTGATTATTAACACTTACCATCTGTACGTACTTAATGTATCGTATAACTTTCAATACTCTTTGCTTACATTATTACACAACGGAAATACAGAAGGACTGAAAAACATACAAACAGTCTAACTGTATTCATAATCACTCTTAAACATTCTTGGAAAGTGTCAAAAATGCTTAACGTAAAAGAAATTGCAGCTCTAAAATTCTAATTGCAGCCCTTAATGTAGCTGAATATTTTAGTGTTGCTCTGTTACAGAACATTATTTTAGCCTATTAACAATAAATGTCGATTTCTTTATGATTTTCACAGTAGAAAGTTATTTAAAAGTGACTTATAAAAATGTCTGTCCTAAAATGCAATGCATTGGAATTTTTTTTTTTTTGGGTGTCCCTGTCCACAAACCAGTTGTACATCACCCAATAATGACATATTAAATAGAAAACATACCTTAGTAACATATATCAATTTTTAAAAATTCTAAAAATATTTAAGGACGCTGAGAGCAGACGAACAGATAGAAAGATGGACAGACAGCTACACAAATTTAAATCGTATTCACAGTTAAAAATTTTTAGAAAGTGTTAAAAACGTTTAATATAAGCGAAAATGTGATTCCAGAAAATCTCCAATAATAGCCCTTAATATAACTGAATATTTTTGTGTGGCCCTGTAAATCTAATGCTAATCACACTATATTCTTAGAAAGCATTCTTTTGTGTATATTAATAACATATTTCAATTTCATTAAGATTTGTGCAAAGTAAAAATGTTAAAATATGGTTTATATAAATCTTTCTCACAGAACATAATGCTTTGTAATATTTCGGGTGTCCCTGTACACATCCAGTAGAGGTATTCACTCCATTTTCAGTGAGGAACATTCGATAGGGAACTTGAATAATATATTTCAATTTCATTAACGTTTATGTAAAGTAAAGGTATTAAAATATGGTTTAGAAATCTCTCTCATACAACACAATGCTTTAGAATACTTTCGGATGTCCCTGTACTCAAACCAGTAGAGGTATTCATTCCATTTTCAATAGGGAACTTGAATAACATATATCAGTTTCAAGAAATTATATGAATATTTACGGGAGTTAGAGCACGGATAAACAGATACATCGAAGTCATTAACACTTTTTAACTTTGCTGGAAAGTGTTAAAAAGTAAAAACGACGTATCAAGGAGTCATTCGAATAAGGCGAAAATCGGTAGATGTGATGTACACACACACATGTACAGTAAAATAAACGAATTGTGACGTCTCCGATAAGTAGCGTGACATTGAGATTATCACAACTTTAAAAGATTACAATTATTTATTTTTAAAATAAACTAAATAGTCGTCTAGATTAAATATAGGTTCAACATTAAAGATAGGTGATGGAGTCCATACAATAGTAGAGTTCTGAACTAGTTATTTTTGCACAAATAAATTTCGCCTGCCTTACAAGGCAAAGTCTCTGATATTGAAGAAAGCTCCGAGCCTCAGCTCATACACCCTTAATTAATTTCACTGTCTTCTCTCTCTTCCCAAGAAGACTCGGTTTTTGGAGGGGGGTGAAATTGTCCTTTAGATCTCCAATAGTATCTAGAAGGAGGTGACCCGTTCATCTCTCATTTGCCAACTTGTGGCGCCAGGGCGGAGAAATCTGTCGTCTGCAATCCTTCTTCCAACATTTCTCCGGGAGGTGCAACACCCGTCAGGGGCGTAAACAGGGCGGCTATCCTTTGTTCAATAGTGTCAAAAACGTAGACTTTCTGTCTACTCTGTTTGTGTGGTTCGAAACATCACAGAATAAATCAACCAAATTTTCTGAAATTGTAATCAAGAGAAAGAGCTTCATAAAGTAAGTAGTTCAATAACGCGTTGGACCATCTCTGGTCCTTATGCAAGCAGTTATTCGGCTTGTCAGTGATTGTTAGAGTTCGTAGGTGTCTTCTTGCAGGATATTATGCCAAATTTTGTCCAATTGGTGCGTTGGATTATCAAAATCCTGAGATGGTTATAGGGCCCTTTTCACAATTCTTGAAACATTCCCAATGGGGAAGCGATCCAGCAACCTTGCTGGCCAAGGTACTGTTTGGCAAGCATTAGAAACTATCGCCGTGTGGGCGATACATCGTCGTGCGGGTGATACATCGCCGTGTGAACTTACATTATCATGCTGAAATGTAAGCCCAGGATGACATGATATGAAAGGAAACACAACGAAGCACAGAATATAGTCGATGTACCGTTGTGATGTAAATATGCCGCGGATATTACCAAAAAGATCCTGCTATGAAACAAAATGAAACCCTAGATCATCGCTTCCAGCTGTCGGGCCGTATGGCAGACGACAATCAGACTGGTAACCCCCGTTGTCCCTGGCGTCTCAAGGAACGTCTTTGCTGGTCGTCAGGGTTCATTTCGAAGGGAGACTCATCACTGAAGAGAATTCTACTCCATTCAGTAACATTCCAGGTCGAACGAGCTCGACATCATTCTAAACGGGCTTGTGGGTATACAGTTGAATAGCAATCGGCACAAAGGGCGCCGTGAGCTCAACCCCCTTTCGTTGAGCTGCCTATTAATGTTCTTTGAAGTCACTGAAGTACCAGTTGCACCTAGGATCGATGATAATGATGATGGGGCTTCGAATACCCGTCTGACGACTCATCGATCCTCGCGTTTTGTCGTCTTCCTAGTACACCGCTTTCTTCTTGATGCTGTGTCTGACCATGGTTCACCCATTCCTGCCAACATCGTCTAATAGTGACATCGCTCCTATCCATATGTTTTTCTTGCATTTTTTTTTCTTTTTTAATCTGAATATTTCAGCCTCTGTTGAATGGAATTACCATATTATTTTTACGAGATATTTATTCCAAGAAGCTACATTCAAATTGGGTAAATATAACGGGGGCGAAGGGGGGGGGGGGAGCTTCTATGATTTTTTTTTCCTCCTTCATGCTTTTACGTTAATTTAAATTTTTGTATTCTTCTATTCCTAGCATTTATAGTATGGACATGCACTTAATACTAGATGCTTATAATAAGAAAACATGCTATCGAAATATTTCCGTTTCTGTTGAATGGAACAGCCAAATTAATTTTATACGAGATATTTATTTTATGAAGCTTCCTTCAAATTGTGTGAATGTTTATTCATTATTTGAAAGATGGCCGCCAAGCCCATCTTGCATAAAAAAAATATTAAAAAAAATTCGAAACATGCTATGATGTATTTAGTATGATGTATTAAGAAGAATTTCTATCAGCATATCATGAGGCACTTGACTTACTTGTGAAGATTTAGTTAAAAGGGAGTATTAATAAGTATTAGAATGCAAGCTTGGAAATTTGATATCACACACTTTTTAGACAAAACTTTAATCCATTCTCTTTCTTTGAGCTTTGCTTTTTTGTACTTTTTAAATGTCTTTTTTGTAGATATATATCAAGCAGAAACGGTCGATTTGCCAAGCCAAGCTAAACTCAAACATATCCCATTCATATTTTTAACTAACAGGCTTTGCCCGCTTCGCTGGCCCCTAAACAGAATCACACATTTTTAATCTTTTTTACTTTTTAAAACTAGTATGTTGTGGCCACCCGTGACTTTCTTCTATATTTTCCTACACAAATTCACTATCATTTAAAAAAATTATCTTCCATGATAATGCAGACGATTTCCATGTTAGAGAAGTAGTATAACACTGAATATCCAAAAAAAAGTCAATTTTATTCTCAATATTACACAGAGGGATTTTTTTTTTTTTTGTTAAAAAGGAAAAAAAATCGAGGACTTTATTTTAAATTATCGCAGATCGATGGTTCAACCATTCGTTTTAAAGGTATTGGTGAGCTCTTTTGAAAGATACCCATCATAAAAATTTACCTCCCTCGAGGGCGTCCTTTCCCCCAGGGGGGGGGGGGGGAAGGCGAATCTCTTACACACACATTTTTTTTTTTTCGCAGTTGACTATCCCTATTACTAATAATTCTTTTAAATTTCATAACGATTATTAAAAAACTAGTATGTTGTGGCCACCACATGACTTTCTTCTATATTTTCCTATACAAATTCACTCAGTAAAAATAATTTATTAAAATTATTATTTAAAAAAAATTATCTTCCATGAAATTGTGGACGATTTCCATATTAGAGAAGTAGTATAACACAAAATATAAAAAAAAAGTCCATTTTATTCTCAATATAAGAAAAAAAATTACGGTAAATTTAAAGGTATTAACGAGATCTTTGGAAAGATACCCATGTTGAAAATTTACTCCCCCCCGGGGGGGGGTACTTTCGCCCAGGGGGGAAACGATGCCCCCAGATGCACATTTTTTTTCTCCTAGTTAACTACTACTATTATCAACAATTCATATTAATTTTACAATTACAAGTTAAAAATAAATCTCATTATGTACATTTTTACGAAATTTTGTCCTATACCGCCATGTTAAAAATTTAGAAAAAGTGCAATTACAGCGCCACCTGTTGAGGAATTGATACCCAAATCTAATCAGCACCAGTTTAAGTCAGGGTCCAACAAAATAACAAGTTTGGTTTAATTTTGCTCCTTGGTTCGTGAGATACAGCGTCCACAAAATTCGAGATGCACACAGACAGACAGACACACAAACGGACATTTTCTAAAAACTATCAAATAGTGCTCAGGATATCCCAAAACGTGTAAATCCACCGAAAACCAAAGTTCAAAAATTTTCACGAATCCAATACTATATTACATATAGAAAAAAGTAAAAATCGTAATTTTTTTTTAAACTTGGGATTGTAAAATTAATATGAATTATTGATAATAGTAGTAGTTAACTAGGAAAAAATTTTTGGGCATGCGGGGGGCATCGCTCCCCCCCCCTACCTTGCCCTGGGGAGTAAATTTTCAAGATGGGTATCTTTCGAAAGGTCTCGTCAATACCTTTAAAACGAATGGTTGAACTATACATCTGTGATAATTTAAAACAAAGTTATCAATGTTTTTTTTGGGATATTTAGTGTTATACTACTTCTCTAATATGGAAATCGTCTGCATTATCATGGAAGATAATTTTTTTTAAATAATAATTTTAATAAATTATTTTTACTGAGTGAATTTGTACAGGAAAATATAGAAGAAAGTCATGTGATGGGCACAACATACTAGTTTTTTAAGTATTTGTATGCTTTACACTTTAAAACAGAAGTCTGGTAGAAATCTTTTTTTTTTTTTTTCTTTTGAGATATGAAATGTTATGTGAAAGCAGATTCTGCCCCTTTCCCTCCCTGTGGGAGGCGAATTTTGTGAAATCGCTTATTAGTGAGTATCTACGTCACATCAGGAATGTTTTCATCAAATTTCATGCTTCCAAGTTTAGATATTTTTGCTATGAAAAGAAGAATCAGTCACTTACTTATTCAGTGTGGACAAACAATTATCTGGCAAAATGATAATATTACAATTTAAAAAAATTATATAGATATTTCAATTTTATTATTCACGTGTAAGTAAATATATTTATTTTTATGCCGAAAAAAAAATGAACGTGTCGTTATACTTTGGATTTTACCAAGACTGTACATTTAATGAATAATTTTACTATTTTCTTTTTATTCAATTATATATTTTTTCTCAATTTCAAAGCTTAGATGGTTTTAATACTAAAATTAACAGTCACATAAATTATTAAAACAAACATTTAGTGTTTATATATAAATAAAATCTGTAATGCTTCCATAAAAATCTGTAATGCTTCCATAAAAATCTGTAATGCCTCCATCCACCATTTTTTTTCGTTAAAAGTAAAAAAAAATCGATAACTTTGTTTTAAATTATCACAGATATGTAGTTCAACCATTCGTTTTAAAGGTATTGACGAGACCTTTCGAAAGGTACCCATCTTGAAAATTTACTTCACCGGTGGGTACTTCCTCCCCGGGGGGGGGAGCAATGCCCCCACATGCACAAATTTTATTTTCCTAGTTAAATTCTACTATTATCAATAATTCATATTAATTTTACAATCATAAGTTAAAAATAACTCTCATTATGTGCATTTATACGAAATTTTGTCCTATACTGCCATGTTAAAAATTTAGAAAAAAATGCAATTAAAGCGCCACCTGTTGAGCGAATGATCTCCAAATCTAATCAGCACCAGTTTATGTCAGGTTTCCAACTAAATACCAAGTTTGGTTAAATTTCGTTCATTGGTTCGTGAGATACAGCGTCCACAAAATTCGTGATACACGCACACACAGATAGACAAACAGACACACACACACACACACACACACATACGCACACACACACAGACATTTTCTAAAAACTATCAAATCGTGTTCAGGACATCCCAAAACGTGTAAATCCATCGAAAACAGGAGTTCTAAAATTTTCATGAATCCAATACTTTCTTTATACTCCTCATATTTATAAGGACACTTTATGTTTTGAAATAACTAATGTAAAAATAATTGTGAACAAGATTATACTAAGTACACTTAATATATCTAGTACTCTAAAAACCAAAACTGCTATATTTTTTTTTAATATGAAACAAAATTAATAAAAAAGAATGCAAAATGTGTTTTTCTCCACGTTTTTAGATGTTCATAATTGTAGGGATAATCAAGATTTTTTCGTTTTATTTAACTTACAAGCGGATAAATTAAAGTCGACATGCGAATTTGTTAACTACTGGGCTAGATTAATTGATATATAAGCCTTAACGGACATTACTGATAATTCCTCGGAAAAAAGAACGTTCATGTGGTGAAGTATGACAAATGTGTTTTTTAAGTGGAAGGATAATTTAAATCCGCCGAATTTCTAATGAAATTCGAAGATCTAAAATTGTGGAAGGAAATGGGATCAAACGTTGAACTGTTGGTTCGATAGGAGAAAGATCTGTTGCAGCAGCAGAGTTGTTTTACAGAGATCGAAGACTCATAATTCCTCTTACTGTTCTACTCATAATGACTGCTGCTGAATTTGCCCGTAATTTTTAACGAAGGGTTGAGGTCCACATTTATGCATGTTTAAAACTAGTATGTTGTGGCCACCACAAGACTTTCTTCTATATTTTCCTATACATATTCAATCAGTAACAATATTAAAAAAAAAAAAAAAAAAAAAAAAAATACGATTTTTTTTTTCTAAGTTTTTTTTTTTTTTTTTTTTTTTGGTAAAAATTAATACATATTCAATCACTAACAATATTTAAAAAAAAAAAAAAAAAAAAAAAAAAAAAAAATGCGAATTTTTTTTCTAAGTTTTTTTTTTTTTTTTTTTTTTTTTTTGGTTAAAAGTAAAAAAAATCGATAACTTTGTGTTTTAAATTATCACAGATTTATAGTTCAACCATTCGTTTTAATGGTGTTGACGAGATCTTTCGAATGATATCCATCTTCAAAATTTACCCCCCCCCCGGGGGGGTACTTCCCCCCCACGGGGGGAAGCGATGCCCCCCCATGCACAAAATTCTTTTCCTAGTTATGTACTACTATTATCAATAATTAATATTAATTTTACAATCACAAGTGTAAAATAACTCTTATTATGCACATTTATACGAATTTTTGTCCTATTCTGCCATGTTAAAAATTTAGATAAAATGCTATCACAGCGCCTCCTGTTGAGCTATTGATCCCCAAATATAATCAGCACCAGTTTATGTCGGGGACCAACTAAATACCAAGTTTGGTAAAATTTCGTTTCAAAAAAAAAAAAAATACGATTTTTTTTCTAAGTTTTTTTTTTGTTAAAAGTAAAAAAAAATCGATAACTTTGTTTTAAATTATCACAGATTTATGGTTCAACCATTCGTTTTAAAGGTATTGACGAGATCTTTCGAATGATACTCATCTTCAAAATTTAACCCCCCGGGGGGGGGTACTTCCCCCCCCAGGGGGGGAACCGATGCCCCCCCATGCACAATTTTTTTACCTAGTTAACTACTACTATTATCAATAATTAATATTAATTTTACAATCAAAAGTTTAATATAACTCTCATTATGCCCATTTAAACGGAATTTTGTCCTATGCTGCCATGTTAAAAATTTGCATAAAATGCGATCACAGAGCCACCTGTTGAGCTGTTGATCCCCAAATCTAATGGGCACCAGTTCATGTCAGGGTGCAACTAAATACCAAGTTTAGTTAAATTTCATTCATTGGTTCGTGAGATACAGCGTCCACAAAAAAATGATACAGACAGACACACAGACACACACAGACAGACAGACAGACAGACATATTTTAAAAACTATCAATTCGTGTTCAGGACATCCCAAAACGTGTAGATCCGTCAAAAAACGGAGGTCGAAAATTTTCGCGAATCCAATACTTTCTCTATATTACATATAGAAGAAAGTAATAATTAATAATATGTTAAAATGAATAAAAAACCTGTAATAATCAATAAGCATTTAATGGGGGAAAGAACGTCTGTGTTAAAGTTGAATAAAGACAATATGAAATGGTAAAATGTTGCATTTTCGGATGAAAAACATTTTATTCTTGATTAACCAAATGGTTTTAACAGTTACTGGCACGATCTGAAGATAGCGAAAGACAGAGCAGATTTTTTAAAAGCAGATACGAATCGGGTATTTTAAAGGTGGATCTATGGTGCTCTGGGGAGCTGTTTCTACTGAAGGCAAAAGGAATTTAGTAAATATTTTCTATTATTATGATCACCAAGAGAATATCCGCAAATTTTAAACGTGGCATTCTCAGATTTTTGTTAGATTTTGGGGGGTAATAATGCTTTTTACTTTCTTCTATATGTAATATAGAGAAAGTATTGGATTCGCGAAAATTTTCGACCTCCGTTTTTTGACGGATCTACACGTTTTGGGATGTCCTGAACACGAATTGATAGTTTTTAGAAAATGTCTGTCTGTCTGTCTGTCTGTGTGTCTGTGTGTCTGTCTGTATCATTTTTTTGTGGACGCTGTATCTCACGAACCAATGAATGAAATTTAACCAAACTTGGTATTTAGTTGCACCCTGACATGAACTGGTGCTGATTAGATTTGGGGATCAATAGCTCAACAGGTGGCGTTGTGATCGCATTTTATGCAAATTTTTAACATGGCAGCATAGGACAAAATTTCGTATAAATGGGCATAATGAGAGTTATTTTAAATTTGTGATTATAAAATTAATATGAATTATTGATAATAGTAGTAGTTAACTAGGAAAAAAATTTTGTGCATAAGTACCCTCCCCGGGGGGGGGGGGGTAAATTTTCAAGATGGGTATCTTTCGAAAGATCTCGTCAATACCTTTAAAACGAATGGTTGAACTATAAATCTGTGTGTTGGGATGAATTTAGCTATTTTAACTTAAAACAAAGTGAAGCAGAAATTCAGCCCCACCACATATAATTGCGTTGTTAAAATTTGCATAATTGTGCTAAATGGCCAGTGATAAAATGACTAAAAGCCCAGATTCGTGATATTTTTTTTAACACCCTTTCTGAACTTTCAATAACAACCCAAATCCTAACACAATTTTATAGCAGTACTGTTTATCAAGTCTTAAAGTTATTACTATTATTTTGACACTATTGCACATACTTCTATTAATCTACCTTTAAAACAGACCTATTTCTCCCAAAATATATAGTAATTTAATCTTGCTCTCATAAATATCTAAAATCATTATTACATAAAATAAATCACTAAAAGAGCAAAATAAAACAGATACTTTAAATAGTAAAAAAAATATTTATTTAGATTTGATACTTTGCTGTAACAAGATAGACAATTTTACTAGTTTAAATATTAAATTATTGAGCGTGTATATTTTTTTGTACATAACATAAATATAATATTAGAATAGCTTTTGATAACAATACTCATAGCGATGTGATACCATTTTTCTTTTTACGACATAGTCCCTACGTATGTCTTCTTGACATCTTAAAAGTCATTATTATTATTTGATTTTTGTAGTCATGCTCTAGAAGAAATAAGAAAAATATATTACTTGCAAAGGGGGGGAGAGAAGTATGGAGAATATCTCCATTCCAATTGTTCTGCCAGCGCTGATAGTCGGCCGAAGATAGATCTCGGAGAAAACGCAGCTAGGAGGTTTCATCGAAGAGATCTGCTTCTTCAGGTTCGGTCTCAGGCTCCAGGGAGAGTCAGGGAAGCAAAAGCCCCAGTCCTTCTCATCTTGGCCCCTTCTTCATTTTTTGTATTAGCATATGCTAATTCTTTGTTACTGGGAGTGTTCAAAGACACCTTTTCCATTGGCAGTTGGTTCCCCCTCACTTTATTATGCACTTATTTCTCATTGGTCGTTCTGCTCCATTATTCCTTTTCATAGAATCCTTGCTTTTTATTTTTGGTTATTTATTTATTTTCCATTTCTGTTTGTTTTATTATACAGTTATTTTCAATGTGATTAATTTTTGTGTAATTCATCACAACATGCCGCTTTCTCCCCCCTGTATGGAAAAAGATGAATGTCCACGCTTTACGAAGGAGTACTGATGTTGAAAGTCCTTGTGTAATCATCAGTTTTGTGAATGTCTTGCACTCTCACCTCATTTTACTTGCTGTCAGTGAGGTTGCGGTGTATATAGTTCCACATTTTGTTTTAGTATCATGGACTATAATAAGAGCATTTGACCGTTAATTGAGTTTATTTTACCAGTATTTTAAGAGTCAAATAGGTAGTGCTGGCTTGTGCTTAAGACTGATATCTTATTATTACTGTTGTAGAGTGCGTAGATGTGTGATTATCAACTTAAGATCCCTTTGCAAGTTTGACTATTCTTGAAACATATATTTATTTATATATATAAAACATATATCGCGAGGAGAAAAGAAGAAGAAAATTCATTTTGTCTAAGAACAAAATTTTTGCCTTTTACAAAGGTGCGATTTATATATATATATAAATACACATATTTCATCATTATATATATCAAATTACATGATGCTAGACACATCTGAATTCAAAATTTTAACAATATTTGTTTTACTGTAAGCAAAATATTAAATGCAAAATGTTTGTAATATACATAGAAAAGGAATATATACAAATCATCTTGATTAGTGCTATGCAAAGCTTGATTCAGTTAAGTATTTACATCTATATCTTTTTTTTTTTTTTTTTTACACACATATATATATATAATATACGAAATACAATGATAAATATATGTTATTATGCAATGTAGCATATTCCTAGTATTAGAGGTTTTTTTTTTTTTTTTTTTTTTTGCATATCAGCCGGCGATTTTTTTATTTTTATTATTATTCTTACAATTCAGTCGTTCAAGAGAAATTTGCTGTTTTTCTCCCCTTCTCTTTCTACTTATAAGTACTTATTAGCTTCCTGTGTAAAAGACCTGTTTAGAAGGCGACAGTATTTCTGTAACAGCTAGTGTGAGTTTAGTTCCCACGGATTGTCCCTTCTATTCAGAAATGTTTAGTCACGTCACGTGTAGGAAGCAGTATACATTGTCAGTAGTACAAGCCTGGATTTTGTAAAGTACGGACGAAAGTGTTTGCTTGTAAATTTTAAAAACAAACATTTTGTTTCTGTGTTTCTTTTCTCTGTTTGGATATTCTTCAAAGGTACATTCTACCTGTAAAGGTAAGATTTTTTTTTTTTTTTTTTTTTTTTTTGTACTTTAATCCTGAAAACGACCTGAGGATTCGATTCTCTTACGTGCAGGTAAGATTTTGATTGTGTAATCCACGCTCTCGTCTGAAAATGATGCACACATTTTGGAAAGGAACAGGTATGACTGTCGTCTTTTATTATTTTTCGTATTGTGAATTAGCAGCGTCCTATAAGTAATTTGTTTGCGGCCTAAATATATAGCTGTTGTATTCTAACTGTGTTATGTATTCTATTATTTCCTTTAGAAAAATCAAAATGGATTCTGTTATGAATAGTACTATCTGTTAATATTGTACTTTCTTTTTCATTTTTTTTTTGTGACTGTTATTATTATTACAGCTAAGGGTTTGATCAATAATTAAGTGTTCTGCCTCCTACTTCACTGCTTTATATGTTCTACTACGAATTGTGTATATTATTTCTATGACTTGATAAAATAGTTTCCCTTTTTCTAGGCAATTATTATGTAGTTTAGTAATAGATGTCCTTGATGTGTTTATTATTTTATTTATTTTTTGCTGTTAATTAAGATTTTTTTTCTAGGTAAGAGAGTTTTGTCTGAGGTAAAAGGTTATCGTTCTTTATTATTGTTATTATTATTATTATTATTATGAAGTATCTATTTATTTATGTCTTATTTAGCATGGTGTTGTATGGTTGTCAGATTTTAATTGAAATGATTTATTCCATTTTTTTTTTTTTTTTTTTTTGCTTAATTGTATTTTAATTTTTGATAGCAAAGAATTGCTTGTCCCATGTGCCCGTATCAGCCTAGAATATTAAGGGCCCTTCTAGAGCTGAAACAGCAAGATAGAACGCCCGCGCTCCATCCTTGGACAATTAAGATGTTACGTGGATACTTTAAAATGTAAGTGTGGCTGCTTTTTGAATCTATGATTGTTATAATTAATTAATATATTAACCATTTAGTTGAGCTTTTTTTTTTTTTTTTATTTATTATTATCTATATTTTTTTATATTGTAGATCTGAAGACAACCACTAAAAGCATTGTCTGTGCTAATTGAGTTATATCTGCCTAGATGTTTAAAAGTATAAAAGTATATCCGATAACTGTATTTTGAAAAATATTTATTTCTTCCTAATTGTCTATTATTTTCACCTCCGATTAGTAAATTGCAACGCGATTTCTAGTTAGAGGGTGGATTGATAAATGGGAAGGGAAAAATAGTGAAACTGGTTTTTTCTTTTCTTTCTCTACTCTTGATGCATGGAGAGGAGAAAAAGGGGGTTGGGAATGATTCTTTCTCGACCCCTTTCTGAAAAGGAGGGTGGCAAATAGGTTTTTATTCTTATTATTATTATTGATAATGTAAACAAACCTTTTTTTAGTGGGCATTTAATTTTCTTGCGCTTTAATTTTAACTATGCGATTTAATCGTTTTGTAAGGGCGCTTTTGTTTTAGACTCTCATTTATTACTTTGTGGTATTATGTAGTTGTTTTGTCTCTTGCTAACAGCGTCTTTTATTTTTCAGCTGTGAATAAACCGAAACAAAAATATTTTGGTAAAGAAGCACCCGAAATGGCGAAAAGCCGAAAAGAGAGTGCTAGATGAGCTGTTCACTGGTGGTGAGATAACTTTTATTTTTGTTTACATTTTCTTCGCACGACTTTTTACCGAAATTATTTTTTTGTTTTAATTAGAGTCTTCTTCTTTTTTTTTTTTTTTTTTTTTTTTGTTATGTGTGTAAGATATATATACGTATAAGATATATATACTTATATGTATTGTATTGTGATTTAACGTGATTATATTGTTATATGCTGAAATCTTTGTTCAAACATATATATAAACATTATACCAGCCCTTTATCTGTGAAATAATATTTCTCTTTCTAAAATCTCTCTTTCTCTCTCTCTTTTTTTTTTTTTTTTTTTTTTTTTTTTTATCCTTTTCAAAACTATTTATCCCGGGATTTATTTTGCAAAGACAGTTTATAATTTTTGAAATTAAACTGAGGTCTAATTCTTGTCTGAGGGGAGGGTGAAGTGCCGAAAAGGCAGTGACTCGAAGCGTAGGTAGGTGATCTAACCATCTTTCGCTCCTGAAAGGCGGGGAGGAGTAATGATCAGCTGATTACTTTTGTTAAAGAGTATTTATTTTGTGTGTGTGTAAGGGGAAGTAAACAAGAGTAAAGATTTTTCTGCGGTAGAAAAAGTTTGACAGGTTGCTTCCGCTAGAGATGAATCTTATTATGTTTATTATTCTTATTCTTATTATTATTTGTCTGACGTGTTTGTTTATATATATATTTTTTTCTTTCTTTCTTTCTTTTTTTTTTTTTTTGTTGCCCTCGTTTTTATTTTATTTTATTTTATTTTTAAAGAAAAATCTGGAAAGGTTTATAAATAAAATCTAGTTCAAAATAGAATCTGCATGTTTTTTTTTTTTTTTTTTTTTTTGGTGTGTGTGTGTGTGTGTTAGATGTTTATATTTTTCTATATGTATGTCTATTTTGAGTTAGTGGTTTAATCAAAAATATTTTAGCCCTTTGGTACATATAATTTTGAAATATGTATTTTTATAGGGCGTGAGTTAGTTAGTTTTTCATTTTGAATTATGTAATTGGAGTTGCGCAACTTTTTTTGTATAATATATGGACCTGAGTACTTAGGCGCGAATATGTTGGGGCGAATCAATTGTTTTAAAAATACTTCTTGTCCCAAGTCAAACTCTTTGGGTTTTATTTTTTTGTTTTTATTGTATTCTTTTTCAACTTTTTGTTGATTTTTTTTAACGTTTTTAAACACTTCTGTCATGTGCTTTAATCTCTTTTGAACATAATTTTTATTGTTGTGAATTACATTTTGTGAAAAGTTTAAGAAGGGAATTTTTATATCCCTTGCGAAGAAGAGAAATGCTGGCGTGTAACCTGTGGACCGATTGATTGTTGTATTATGGTGGAGTTTGAAATACTCCAAACGAACGTCCCATTCATACACCGAATTCGACATGGCTGATATACAGGCCTTCAAATCTCTGTGCGTGCGCTCTAAGAGCCCCTGACTCCTTGGGTGATAAATACTCCCATGACTTAATTTTATGTTTAATTTGGACGTATATTCTTTGAATTCTTTAGACTTAAAATAAGGCGCATTATCTAGTCCTATTTCTGAGCAAAGTCCAAATCGACTAAAATATGCATTTAGAGCATTTATGATTGTTTTTGAGTCTGTGTTTCTCAATGGAAATGCGTCTAGATAACGTGAATAAGTTTCGATTATTGTTAAAATGAATTTGTTTTGTTTTAAAGAATTAGGTAACGGTCCTACTATATCAATAAATAGCTTTTCTCCAACTGCATAATCCTTTTTCATTATTTGTATTGGGACTTTACAAGTCTGATGACTTTTATACAATATGCAGTTTGTGCACTGTGCACAGAATTTTTTTATATCTTGATACATTCGTATCCAGAAAAATCTTTTTTTTATGATCTCATATGTTTTCTTGAATGCAAAGTGATTTTCGTGTGCACTTTTCATGATGGTTTCTTTCAGTTGTTGCGGTGCTATGAATAATATGTTATTTTGTGTTTTGGGCGTTTGTTTCAGTATTAAGACCTCATTTTCATTTAATTGATACTTATTTAATTTTTTATTTTTCTTATGTGTTTTTAAGTCCTGTATTATTTTGTTCAATTTTAAATCTTTGAGTTGTTCTTCTTTAATATTTTGTTCAGTTAGTTTTGGGTCGACCGAGAATAAATCTGTTATTAATTTATTTGTTGTTTCGAGATTGTTGATATTTCTTGATACATAGTCTGCAGGGTTATTTTCCTGTCCTGTTATGTGACTTATTTGAAAATCAAATTCTTGTAAATCAAGTAGCCATCTTGCTACTATGTCGCTTTGCTTTTCTAATGACATATGGTATGTCAGCGCTTTTGCGTCAGTCAAGACGTAAAATTTTTTTCCAAGTAGGTAATTTTTGAAATATAAAATTCCTTCGTGTAGTGCTAGTAATTCTAATTTTATACTTGGATATCTTTGCTCTGTTGGTTTAAGCTTTCTACCCGCAAATTCAATTGGTATGAGTTTTTCGTTATGTTTTTGAGCTAAAATGGCTGACGTGGCTATTTTGGAACAATCGGTGATTAAATAAAAATCCCGATTAAAGTCTGGGGGATAAATTGTTGGTTGTGATAATATTATTTCTTGTATTTTATTAAAAGCTTGTTCCGCTTGTGTATTCCATTGAAATTTTGTGTTTTGTTTAGTTAAATCTGTTAGAGGTGCTATAATTTCTGAATAGTTGTGTATAGTAGATTTGAAATAATTACATAATCCAACGAATGCTCTTACACCTTTTTTTGATGTAGGTTTAGCAAAATTATTTATTTTTGTAATGTTTCTGTCTGAAGGTGCATAGCCTTGTTCATTAATTTTATAGCCTAGAAATTCTATTTCTGGAAGAAATAATTTAATTTTGGTAGGTTCTATTGTTAGATTAAATTTTTCCAATTGTGTCAGGAGTTTGTCTAATTTTTGGAACATTTCTTCTTCTGAGTTTGCTGCTATAATTATGTCGTCTATAAAATATCTTATATTCTCAGTTTTTAATTCTTTTAATACTATATCCATTAATCTAGCAAAGACGTTGCTTGATATTTTTGTTCCAAATGGTAAGCGATTCATTGCGTATTGACCTGACTCCGTAATAAAAGATAATTTTTTTTTGTCTTCTGGTGTTACTTTGATCTGAAAAAAGGCTGAGTGCAGATCTAAAATTGTGAATATTTTATGCCCTGAGACTTGTTGTAGAATAGATTTTATAGATGGGAGAGGGTAAGGGTCAGATTCTAAAATATTATTAAGTAGACGAAAATCGATTGTCATACGTATTTTCATATTTTTGGGGTTATCTGTTTTATTCGTAGTCTTTTTTTTAACGAAGATTACCGGAAAAGCGTATTCCGAATTCGTGTGTTCGATTATACCTGCTTCTAATAGGTTCTGTATCTCTTTCTCTGCGCTTTCTTTGATATTATGAGGTATCTTGTACGGTTTTGTTTGAATAGGAAAAGAGTGTAATAACTTAAAGTTAGGTGTTATCGCGGAAGTTTCCCCTAATGTTTTATATGATTTACTAAATGCCGTTGCGTGCGATAAAAGTAACTGTAATAATCTGTCTTGAGTGTTTTTATTTAAATGTGATACATTAAAATCATCCTTTGTTAGCTCTTGTTTACGTAATTCTTTTACTTCTGTTATGTTTAAATTATTTATTTCATATATAGTTTCAGTTTCGTATTTTCTGTGATTTTTTTTTATTATGAAGTTAGTAGTGAGATAACCTGCTGTCATTTTTTTATTTAGCGTTATTGTTTTATCTTTATTGTTATGGGCTAAAATAAATAACTTGTTTGAATTATTTATTTGAGTGTGGATAGATCTTTGAAAATATATTCCTGTTCTGTTTTTTTTTGGGTCAAAAAGTAAATCTTTATTACTGTGAAATTCATTCGAAAATTGAATTTCAACAAATTTTGTCTCTTTAGGTTTTAATGTTGTTTTCCTTACTAATTTTACTGGGATTGCAGGATCATGTTTAATATTTTTATTGTGATAATTTGTTTTTTTGAAATGTCTTATTTTTGAGATTGTTGAATTTTGATTTTTTTCTTTTGCCAGTTGAAAATTGTTAATTTCTTTACTAACGGTGGAATCTTTATCCTCCAAATTGTTTAACTGTATTACTGTGTTTTTTATTTTCATTTGACAATTTTGAAAATCTAATGTGATTTTATTGAGTTTTAAAAAATCATATCCCAAAATCATATTGTAATTTCTTTGAAAATTGTATTTTGTGACATAAAAGATGCCTGTTAAATAATGTTTGTCAAACATAAATTTGAATTGTACACACTGTTTAAACGGAATTGATTGATTATTTAATGTGTTTATTTTGACGTTTCTGCTGAGATATTTTATTTTTATGTTTGTGTTTTTAATTTTTTCAAATATTTCTGGTGATAAGAGGGATATTGTCGCTCCAGTGTCCGCTAAGGCTTTTATTTTTATGTTTTGTAATGCAAATGACCAAATGGGTAGATTATCATTTTTTTTTGTTTGACAACTTTTCACAAATTCAGTGTTTTGCTTACTCATTCTTGGAGTTTGATTTTTTTGCTTCTGTTCTATAGTTTTGTGGGATTTTTCTATTTTACATTTTTCTCTGAATTTAACATTATACTGATTTGCGCGATTTACGAGGGACTTACATTGTCGCGCTCTTTGTGATATATTGTTGGATGCAAGTCCCTGTTTTAGTTTAAATTTTTGTTATTGTACCGAGATTGTTTGTGTTTGTATCTATTTTTATTCTCCGGTATAACATTTCTTTGCGAAGTGTTGGAATTTTGATGGTATGCTCCATTTCCCCATTGTATAACACTAGTGCTTGGTTGCTGATTCGCCTTTTGGAAATTTATTTGTGTTGGGAAATTTCTCGGTGTGCATATATTATTTTCCCATTGTGTCATGGGAGTTGGTTGTTGACTCATGATGGTGAAATCTGTTTGTGGCGTAAAGTTCTGATAATTTTGATGGCAAGGGTTAAACATGGGATTGTAATTTTCCGTTTGCCATATTGGATGAAAGTTTCCTGCTTGCCAATAGTTCTTTGTATTTTTCTGTCTGTATCCATAATTTTGTCTAGCAAAGTGGGGAATTTGTGGAGCTATAAATTTTGGCTTGTAATTATTTTTATTGAAAAAACAATTTTGAGCTATATGATTATCTTTTTTGCAAATGTAACATGTTGTTTGTTTTGTATTAGTGTAGTTAGGTTTATCGTTGTTTATTTTCAATGCATTTATTTCGTCTTTGAGTTCCTGAATTTGTTTAGATTGTTCATTGGAAAATTTTACCAGTGCTTCGTAGATATTTGAATTATTTTCAGTGGTTATAGCATTAACCTCACATTTTGAATTTTTGTAAGCGATTTCAATTTTTTTTGCTATGTTTAGTGCTTCTTCAAAGCTCTCAGGACCTGCTTTTAATACTTCGAAAGCAATATCCGGTCTTAAAGCTTCCGTGAATCTGGTGAGTTTTATTGTGTTTAAAAACTCTTTCGCTCCTGTCTTTTGTCCGTGTCCTGAGTCTGCTAAATATTTTTGAGCCGCCAAGTCAAAAATTTTAGCGAAGTCTTCTACACTTTGTGTGGGTGATTGTTTGAGATTAATAAATTTATCTTGTGCTTCGGCAAAAGATTTTTGTGATTTGAAAATTTGTAGTAGTTTTTGTTTAAAATCGTCATATTTTGTTTCGTTTCTAAGATCCGGCGAATTCTTCAGGATTTGTAATGCATGTCCTGAAATTTTTGATTTAAGAATAAATAACTGCAATGTTTCTGGTACTTTAGCGGCATCAATAAAATTTTGAAATTGTTCTAAAAAGAATTCAATATCCTGTTCTTTTTTTCCTTCAAATGGATGTATTGTTTGTACCAATGCGTCTATATTTAGTGTTAATTTTTCTGCCATGTTGTTCTGTATTGTTTTTTTGCACTGATCTTTATTTTCAAATATTTGTTTTATATTTTTATTTGCTGTTTCTTTGGCTAAACGATAGTTTTTCCCTCTCATATAATTATTTTAATTATTAATATTATTATTATTATTATTATTATTTTAATCAATATTACATATATATACACACACTTTTTTTTTTTTTTTTTTTTTAGCTAATATATATGAATATGATATATATACACAATAATATTTTGCAATAAAGAAAGATATATGATAAGGCCAAAATCTTGTTCTTAGACCTCCCTTAATAAAATTTTCATTTTAAAATGGTATCACATTTTTTTGTACCTGATAGGTTTATCATTGAAATTCAGAAAAGGTTCCTGTAAAAGGCACCAAATGGAATGGTGGGGGGCAATGTTGGGATGAATTTAGCTATTTTAACTTAAAACAAAGTGAAGCAGAAATTCAGCCCCACCACATATAATTGCGTTGTTAAAATTTGCATAATTGTGCTAAATGGCCAGTGATAAAATGACTAAAAGCCCAGATTCGTGATATTTTTTTTAACACCCTTTCTGAACTTTCAATAACAACCCAAATCCTAACACAATTTTATAGCAGTACTGTTTATCAAGTCTTAAAGTTATTACTATTATTTTGACACTATTGCACATACTTCTATTAATCTACCTTTAAAACAGACCTATTTCTCCCAAAATATATAGTAATTTAATCTTGCTCTCATAAATATCTAAAATCATTATTACATAAAATAAATCACTAAAAGAGCAAAATAAAACAGATACTTTAAATAGTAAAAAAAATATTTATTTAGATTTGATACTTTGCTGTAACAAGATAGACAATTTTACTAGTTTAAATATTAAATTATTGAGCGTGTATATTTTTTTGTACATAACATAAATATAATATTAGAATAGCTTTTGATAACAATACTCATAGCGATGTGATACCATTTTTCTTTTTACGACATAGTCCCTACGTATGTCTTCTTGACATCTTAAAAGTCATTATTATTATTTGATTTTTGTAGTCATGCTCTAGAAGAAATAAGAAAAATATATTACTTGCAAAGGGGGGGAGAGAAGTATGGAGAATATCTCCATTCCAATTGTTCTGCCAGCGCTGATAGTCGGCCGAAGATAGATCTCGGAGAAAACGCAGCTAGGAGGTTTCATCGAAGAGATCTGCTTCTTCAGGTTCGGTCTCAGGCTCCAGGGAGAGTCAGGGAAGCAAAAGCCCCAGTCCTTCTCATCTTGGCCCCTTCTTCATTTTTTGTATTAGCATATGCTAATTCTTTGTTACTGGGAGTGTTCAAAGACACCTTTTCCATTGGCAGTTGGTTCCCCCTCACTTTATTATGCACTTATTTCTCATTGGTCGTTCTGCTCCATTATTCCTTTTCATAGAATCCTTGCTTTTTATTTTTGGTTATTTATTTATTTTCCATTTCTGTTTGTTTTATTATACAGTTATTTTCAATGTGATTAATTTTTGTGTAATTCATCACAACACTGTGACAATTTAAAACAAAGTTATCGATTTTTTTTTACTTTTAACGAAAAAAAAAAAAAAACAGAAAAAAAAATCACAATTTTTTTTTTTTTTTTTTTAAACGAAATTTAACCAAACTTGGTATTTAGTTGGTCCCCGACATAAAGTGCTGCTGATTACATTTGGGGATCAATAGCTCAACAGGTAGCGCTGTGATCGCATTTTTTCTAAATTTTTAACATGGCAGTATAGGACAAAATTTCGTATAAATGTACATAATGAGAGTTATTTTTAACTTGTGATTGTAAAATTAAGGGGTTAGGGGTAGTCAGAGACACGAAAAAATGATAATTTTCAGTAATTTTTTTTCGCTATTAAATCATTTTATTTTACAAAAGTAATAATATGGCATTATTATACAATGTTTTGACTTGAAGTCACGAAAATTTGAAAAAAAAAAAAAATTATAATTTCCAAAGTTATAGCTGTTTCTGTTGACCCAGTCCAAAACTAGTATGTTGTGGCCACCACAAGACTTTCTTCTATATTTACCTATACATATTCAATCTGTAACAATATTTAAAAAAAAAAAAAAAAAAAAAAAAAAAGTACGATTTTTTTTTTCTAAGTTTTTTTTTTTTTTTTTTTTTTTTTTTTTTTGTTAAAAGTGAAAAAAATCGATAACTTTGTTTTAAATTATCACAGATTTATAGTTCAACCATTCGTTTTAAAGGTATTGACGAGACCTTTCGAAAGATACCCATCTTGAAAATTTATCCCCCCGGGGAGGGTTCTTCCCCCCCAGGGGGGGAAGCGATGCCCCCCCATGCAGAAATTTTTTCCTAGTTAACTACTACTATTATCAACCTGATCTTTCGAAAGATACCCAATGTGAAAATTTACCCTCCCCTGGGGGGGTATTTTTCCCCTAGGGGGGGGAAGCGATGCCCCCCCATGCAGAAACTTTTTTTCCTAGTTACATACTACCATTATCAATAATTCATATTAATTTTACAATCACAAGTTTAAAACAACTTTAATTATGCACATTTATACGAATTTTTGTCCTATGCTGCCATGTTAAAAATTTAGATAAAATGCTATCACAGCGCCACCTGTTGAGCTATTGATCCCCAAACATAATCAGCACTAGTTTATGTCGGGGACCAACTAAATACCAAGTTTGGTTAAATTTCGTAAAAAAAAAAAAAAAAAAAAAAAAAATTGCGATATTTTTCTAAGTTTTTTTTTGTTAAAAGTAAAAAAAATCGATAACTTTGGTTTAAATTATCACAGATTTATCGTTCAACCATTCGTTTTAAAGGTATTGACGAGATCTTTCGAAAGATACCCATCTTGAAATTTTGCCCCCCCGGGTGGGAACTTCCCCCCCCGGTGGGGGAGCAACCGATGCCCCCACATGCACAAAAATTTTTTCCAAGTTAACTATTACTATTATCAACGAGACCTTTCGAAAGATACCCATCTTGAAAATTTACTTCACCGGGGGGGGGATTTTCCCCCCCAGGGGGGGAACCGATGCCCCCCCATGCACAAAATTTTTTTCCTAGCTAACTACTACTATTATCAATAATTCCTATTAATTTTACAATCACAAGTGTAAAATAACTCTCTTTATGCCCATTTATACGGAATTTTGTCCTATGCTGCCATGTTAAAAATTTGCATAAAATGCGATCACTACGCCACCTATTGAGCGAGTGATCCCAAAATCTAATCAGCACCAGTTTATGTCAGGGTGCAACTAAATACCAAGTTTGGTTAAATTTCATTCATTGGTTCGTGAGATACAGCGTCCACAAAAAAATGATACAGACAGACAGACAGACAGACAGACAGACATTTTCTAAAAACTATTAATTCGTGTTCTCCATATCCCAAAACATGTAAATCCATCAAAAAGTGGACTTCGAAAATTTTCGCGAATCCAATACTTTCTCTATATTACATATAGAAGAAAGTAAAAAAGGTCCTTGCGGTGACAATGATAAGTCCTTGGAGATTCATCTAAAATCAATCGGATAAGAAAAATTAGTTTTATAAATAGATAATCCTGGGCCTGATCGAAGCTTTTTTTTTTTTTTTCAAAAATTAAAAAAATGGCGGACTCAGGAAATTTTTTTCTAAATTTTTGGGAAAAAGTCAACAGTTAATTGGTCTTAAAAAATCGAAATTTTTGAAAAAAAAAAAAAAAAATCCTTCGATCAGGCCCGAGTTTATTATGTATTCTAAAAGCTGTATAAATTTCATTAAAATCTACTGAGCGGTTTTCAAGTTACAGTTGTCACCAGTTCAAAAAACATAGTTTTGAGAAAAACGCATTTAAAGTTTCGCACTAGATTTACGTACAGAAATACGAATTATTTAATCACTTACACTGAGTCATCTATTCCTGGGCCATATAATAGTTCTTCAGCCATTGTGGAAGTTTCCAAAACATCAATTTGCCGTTGCCTACGAAGCATTCTGCCTTCCCGAGTGTTGTCGTTGGCGCGCTGATCTGCCACTTTCACACGTGCAGCATCCTTTTTTTTTGCATACTGATGGGAATTAGACCCACTCGAAAAGTAATTATCGGATCAACTTCAAATTTTCAGAGAATATTTATGAGATATTACACTTTAAGAAAATGCAAAAAAAAAAAATTTGATTTTTTGAAAATCCTGACTACCCCTAACCCCTTAATATGAGTTATTGATAATAGTAATAGTTAACTAGGAAAAAATTTCTGTGCATATGGGGGCATCGCTTCCCCCCCTGGGGGGGGGGGGTAAATTTTCAAGATGGGTATCTTTCGAAAGATCTCGTCAATACCTTTAAAACGAATGGTTGAACTATAAATCTGTGATAATTTAAAACAAAGTTATCGATTTTTTTTTTTACTTTTAACAAAAAAAAAAAAAAAAAAAAAAAAAAAAACCTTAGAAAAAAAATCGTATATATATATATGTATATATATATATTTAAATATTGTTACTGGTCGAATATGTATTACTTTTAACAAAAAAAAAAAAAAAAAAACTTAGAAAAAAATCGTAATTTTTTTTTTTTTTTTTTTTTTTTTTTTTAAATATTGTTACTGATTGAATATGTATACAGGAAAACATAGAAGAAAGTCTTGTGGTGGCCACAACATACTAGTTTCATCAAGACTTACATTTTTGCTCTACTTCTAGAGCAATAGGAAATAGTTTGAGGAAAGAAACTTCTGTATTATTGCCTTTCCCGTGGCCTAAAAGTTGAAAAGAACCTTAACCTATCATATTAGAAAAGTGCATGCAAGTGGAAAGCAATTTTAAATAGTTTAAATGTATTAAGAATATCATCTATGATGTATTAAATGGTATTGAAACTGAATTAAAAAAAAATATATATACAGACACGACATTATTTCATTATTTAAAACATGAAAATCTGACATTGACAGATTTTAATTTAGTGCCAGAGGCCTACTGCTAAACTTGTTAATATCGACAAATTCTTCTTTAGTTAATTCGTGATGATCTAATTTCCATGATAAAGTTTTCATTAAATCAAACCAATGTGTTTCAGCTGCAGATACTGTAACAAATAACGTTGGAAGTCCAAACTGTCTTATAGCCACAAAACAACGTTTTTTCTCTTTTTCCCAATGAGGAGGAGGTGTGCCTTGGGGGGGGGGGACTCATGTCAAAGTTGTACCTTGGGGGGGGAATCATGTCAAAGTTGTACCTTGGGGGGACTCATGTCAAAGTTGGGCCTTGGGGGGGACTCATGTCAAAGTTGGGCCTGGGGGGGACTCATGTCAAAGTTGGGCCTTGGGGGGACTCATGTCAAAGTTGTACCTTGGGGGGGACTCATGTCAAATTTGGGCCTGGGGGGGACTCATGTGAAAGTTGTGCCTTGGGGGGGGGGGGCTCATGTCAAAGTTGGGCCTGGGGGGGACTTCATTCAATAAATCCCCATTCAATAAACCGACTGAAATAGGCCCTTAGCACTATTAAGAGTGACGTATAAAAATTCGACAACGCCGTACCGACTGAAATAGGCCTCTAGCACTAAAAAAGTATATATATAGTATTTAACAGAGAGAATGTCTGACTGTTTCACCCTAAAAAGAGACCCCATAAAATATTAATTTAAAGAATAACTGAAAAAAATTACTAAGATTCGAGCTGTCCTTATAAATGTGAACACCTCAAAAATTCCCTTTTTGACCGTATATAAAGTTTTTTAAGATAGAAAAACGATAAAACTGTTTAAATATAGTGTATTAATTAAATTCAAATTAATAAAAAATATATTTGGTTAAATAATAGTGTTCAGTGTTTAGTTAATATAGAAAAACGGGTGTCCTTATAATTATGAGAACCAGTGTATATTACATGTAGAAGAAAGTAATAATTTCAGGAATTTTAGAAATTCGCTTGTAAGGGGGATGAAAAGCAAAATATGTTTTTACATACTCTTTTATATCTCAAAGAAAAAATTAAGATATCTATATATATTTTTTTAGTTATAGCAAACAGGACTGACTACCTAAAGATCAATTTCAGGAATCTTAAAAATTCGTCTCTGAAAGAGTGAGGGGGGGGGAGGGGGGGAGGCGGCAAAACGTCTTTTCACACACTCCTTGCATATTTCAAACAAAAACAGCAAGATTCTCTGACAATCTCGACTTTGAAAAATCCTCTATGGAAGGTATCCCGCTGAGGCCTAGGTCTCTAGAACAGACATTAGACAATCGTTCTTAAAACCAAAATATCAAACAGCTAATCATCTCGGTTAATCTAGTGTCTACTATATATAGAAACAAGTGCATGATAAAGTATGACTTAACCATTAAATTTACGCAATCAGAAATAGTCTATTATAAAATCTAAAAAATTACAAATATGTAAACAGGAAAAGTCTCAGTCAGGAATAGGACTCTGAATTAAATTCTTCTTAAAAATGATTTTTATTTAAAGAAACCTTTTTTATTTAAAATTAAATTTTAAAATTTGCCACATTAAGCATACTATGAAATTATCAACAAATAGTTTTTTCTTACCCGTTCCTACAATAACAAACAAAATGGAAAGTTTATATTAGTTCCCCATCATACTATAGGTATGGGAAACTTAGGTAATCGTGAAAATTTTCGACCTCGGTTTTTTGACGTTTCTACACGTTTTCAGGTGTGAGGAATCCGAAAATGACAAAATTTCTATGGTGTCTGTCTGTAGGGTGTCTGTTAGTGTGTTAGTCCGTTAGTCCGTTAGTTTGTTAGTCTGTGTACACGATATCTCAAGAACAAATTGTCGCAGAGAGGTCAAATCAGTTTTAAAATATTACTTTCGACACTGGCAAGAACCCTATTCATTTGCAACATTCGAATTAAAAAACTTCGTAAGTTATTAGAAATTTACGATTTTCTTAACATGGGAGAATAGGACAAAAATTCCCTTAAACGTGCATTAAATGGAAACTTTTTACTGTAAAAATGTCAGACCAGTTTTAAAATATCAGTTTTGATGCCAGAATGAACATCAGTAACTATAAATATGCTACTTTGAAAATTTTGCAAGTTATTGGAAATTTACAAATTTCTTAACATGGCAGTATAGGGTAAAATTTCACATAAATGTCAATTTTTAGAGATATTTTCATCGTAAAGATGTCAGAGTACTTTTGAAACATTATTTAGGACACTGGCATGAATATTAATGACTATGAATTTTCCAATATAAAAATTTCGTAAATTATTGGAAATTTACGAATTTCTTAACATGGCAGAATAGAGCAAAATTTCACATAAACGTCAATCTTGAGGGATATTTTCATCGTAAAGATGTCAAACCACTTTCTAAATATCATTTAGGATACTGGCATGAATATCATAGACTATGGTTTTTCCAATTAAAAAAATTCGTAAGTTATTTGGAATTTACGATTTACTTAACATGCCAGAATAAGGCAAAATTGAGCATAAACTTCCATTTTGAGGATCATAAATACCTTAGACAACTTCAAAATTGCATTTATAATATTATATTTGTTTGAACATGATTGAATACAAATATTCTAATAGGAAAATTTCGTAAATTATTCGTAATTTACGATTTTATCTACATTGCGAAATTGTAAATTTTTCATATAAATATGAATTTTGAGTATTATTGCATTGGAAATAGTAGCATGAAAACTAAACAACGGAATTGACCCTGATAAAATAAATTAATAGATCAGAATAAGATAAATATATCGAAGTAAACGGTGGATAGCCTATTAGGCGGGGATTTCATTCTGTTACTGTATCAAGCTTTTGTCAAATTCATTTCTTTTAACATGATTATAATATGTCTCGCACTAGAAATTTATGAGAACATAAATATGATGGGGAACTGAGCAGAGTCCACCTATGCCAACTAGTTTTTAATTTCATTTGTTACTTCAAAAATTTTACTGTAATACACATTCTGATTTTAATTATGTATTCGAATATCTCACGATTTTATTTAAAATTTATCAAATAATAAAAGAATAAACATACTAATAATTTTTTCAAAAAACACTAATTTTTATTTTTATTTTTTATTTTTTAAATACTATAATTCACTTTCATCTCAGTATAATTAATTAAGTTTTGCATTATAAAAATTAGAAAGGAGAGCACATCTTTTTATTCAAAAACCTTTTCCAAAATGTCGCGAATGTCTTCAGGTTGAATTTCCGGTTATTCTAAGGTCATGGTTAAGCTTCGGGGTAGACTGAAAGGTCCGGACAAAACTAATAAAACTTAAAAGCAGATACTTAGTTTTCTTTCTTTAGTTTCGTATTTACAGATTATTTTCAACGTAATTCGAGATCGGTCGATTGAATCGTCTGCTTATTTGAGTTGCCAACTTAAGCGAATTAATCATTTTTCATAATTATTCTGGTAAGTAAATTTAGTAAATCTCTCTTGTTTTATATATATAATTCAAGTAAATAAGTATTGAAAAAGAAATGTTGTAAGAAATATTGTGAATGAAAGTATTTAGATTTCTTTTTAACATTTTAAAACAAAGTTGAAAAGTGTTTGTATTTTCTGTTTGTTGATCTGTTGGTTTGTCCGCATTGCAATTTCTGCAAATATTTTTGGAATGTCTTAACGGCCCTCTTCACTTACCGTCGCCGGAAGCCCGAGCCAATGTTATTCCATGGGGAAATTTTCTTTACAAATAACTTATTAACTAATACATATTTTTAAATTCTGTTTTTACATTCAGAAAATTCCCAATTGTTAAATATACGGATCGTTTTTAAAAATGTATTTTTTTAATTTTTAATATTTTATTTTGAAATTGCAAAATAAAAAAAAATCACATATTGAACATTCATATTTCACAGCTTCAAAATAAAATATAGAGAATTAAAAAAATAATTTTTTAAAAAAGGTCCATCAATTTAACAGCTGGGAATTTTCAGAATGTGAAAACAGAATTTAAAAATACGTATTAGTTAATAAGTTATTTGTAAAGAAAATTTTCCCATAGAGTAACATTAGCTTCGGCTTCCGGTGGCGGTGAGTGAAGCGGGCCCTTAAAATTAAAGCATACTATTTAGGTCCACTATAATATGTTTTCTTTTGAAAGTGGGATAGAAAACACTAATAGTTTGTGTGCTGGGCCTCACAAAATTATTCTAAAGCATTATGGTCTATGAGAATTGATTTTCTTTAAAACATTCTTTAATATCTTTACTCTGCACAAAACATAAAGAAATTAGCATACATTATACAAAAATTCATAAGCATAAAGCATGTTCCGTATAGGATTGCGTACGATTAGCATTAACAATTGTTTTACGTCGTTGCAACAAAATATTCAGATGCATTGTCAGATATCAGTGGAAATAACTCAAAGGGCATTTTTAACACTTTCTAACAAAATTGAAAAATGTTTAGGACTTTGGTTTGTCTGTTTGTCCGTGCTCAAACCTCCATATACCGTTAGAATGCTTTCAAACTGATATATGTTATACAAGTTCATTATGCATGCTCTCTATTGAAAACGATGTACCACTAATTTGTGTAAAGGGACATCCAAAATATTTACGAAGCATTGCGTTCTGTGAGAAGTTTTTCTGTAATGAATATTTTCATATTTTTTTATATAATGCACACATTTTCATATTTTTTTCTATAATGTACACTGTCAAAAAATAGTCCTGTTTGCTGCAGTTTGCTGCCAGAAATTTTCTGTAATTCAGAAAAATACGTTCTACCAACGGAAAAATTACGTTGATAGAACGTATTTTTCTGAATTACAGAAAATTTCTGGCAGCAAACGGGACTTTTTTTGACAGTGTATATTTTCATATTCATGCACAAAATATATAAAATTGACATATATTATATATTTGCATACAGAAGCTTGTTTTCTACAGAATATAGTATGATTATTATTAATGATTCATCTACACAGTCGAGCAAAAACATTTAGAAACACTGTTAAAAATTTCAGTTCAACCTTGAACCCTTATATGGTGTAAAGCTATAAGCAATATTGTAATATGGTTCAACCTCACTTTTAAGTTTTCTACTTCTTGCGATTGAATTTAAGTTGCACCAAAACTTGGAGCTACTATACATCCACTCACAAGTTAAGTATGAATCAGTGAAATTCCTATTGAAACCAAACCAAGCTTAAATTAAAGAACGTGGTCAAAAAACACAGGGTAAAGTGCAAATTTTGTGCAACAACCCACCCATGGGCCAAGATAAGACTCTAGAAAATTTAGCACCTTTCATCAAAATCAACGAAACAGAATTTGCTGGCAAGAAAGCGTGGCACAGTGCCGGAGAGTACGACTTGAAACGAGAAATTCTTCAGTTCGATCCCCGTCATGGTCGAATTTTGATTTTTGATTTTTCTTTTTTTTATTTAAAAAATACTACCATATTTAGTTCAACATATAATTACCAAATCATGGTAAAAGGTTAAACCATCAAATAGTTCAGCTACTTTAGTACCAAGTTTTGATTCAAACTAACACCTAATTTTTAACAGTATACTTTAGGGTATACAACTGAAATTTGCTGAAATTCCTTTTCAGTTGTGTTAATACGTTTTTAACACTTTCCAACAAGGTTTAAAACTGAATAAAATTTCGTTTCCTCTATCTGCCTCTCTGTATATCTATCTGCGCTCTAATTTCCGTAAATATGTTTAGAATGCCTTGAAAATGATACATGTTTATTAAGTTTACTCAAGTGTTTTCGCTTGAAAACGGTGTAAATAGGTTGGTTTGTATACAGGGACATGCAAACGATTCCCGATGCATTACCGTTTATGAGAGGTACATTATTAAAACATATTTAAATTTTCTTTATGCTGCACGCGACATAAAGAAATCAATACACATTATTACAATACACAAAATCATTTTTTCCGTAAAATATGGTATGATTAGAGAAAATAATTGATTTACATGGCTTTATATAGTTGTCTAGACACATTATAAGATACACTGTAAAAAAAAAGTCGTGTTTGCTGCAGTTTGCTGCTAGAAATTTTCGGCAATTCAGAAAAATACGTTCTATCAACGGAAAAATTACGTTGATAGGACGTATTTTTCTGAATTACAGAAAATTTCTGGCAGCAAACTGCAGCAAACAGGACTGTTTTTTGACAGTGTATATATGGCAATTGTTCAATGTAAATTTTTCGTGTTATAAGGTTTCCTTTATTTTATTTTTATTATTTTTCTTTCTTTACTTATATTTGCAATTCGTACATTATTTTACAGTGCTATGCAAAATTAGATGGGGATGAACGGGGATACTAACGGGGCAAATTTAATGCTTTCTTTTTAACACTTTCCATCAAAGTTGAAAAGTATTTAGGACTTCGGTTTGTTTGTCCGTCCGTGCTCTAACACCCACCAGCGGCCGAGCGGTTCTGCGCTCAAAGCTGGTAGACGTGAGATGCCGGGTTCAATACCAGGTCGCCCTCGTCGGCCTAGCCGTTCCGAGTTTTCGGTGGTTTTCTCCGAAACTTGCGTAAATACGGTCTAGGACCCTTTAGAAAGACCTCCACGGAAGGCACTCCCCCTCAGGCCCAGGACCTACAGCAGTCAATCGGCCTTAATCCCAAACACCAACACCAACACACCGCGCTCTAACTGCCGTGAATATACATGGAATTTCTTGAAACTGATAAATGTTATTCATGTGCACTGTGGGATGTTCCTAATTGAAAATGTCATAAATACCACCAAATGGTTTGTGTACAGAAGCACTCGAAAGAATTCCTTTTCTACACTGTTAAAAAAATGCAACATTGCTGCCAGAAATTCTCTGACAGAAAAATAAGTTTTGTCAACGTAATTTTTCCATAATTTACGACTATTTTCTCAAATTACAGAGCATTTCTGGCAGTAAAGTTGCATTTTTTAAACAGTGTATGAGAGGTATTTCTATAAATCATATTTTACTATGTTTTTATTACCTTCTATTCTTGTTTGTTTGTTTGTTTGTCAGGCACAAATCTTGCAATCGAATTTTAACTAACTTCCCTACTAGCTAGACATTTAAAACTTTCACAGTAGCTCAGAATCCAGTGACAACACAATACTTCGAAGTCCGATTTTCAAATTTTCGAATAGTTTTCTTTTAACTAATTAAAATATGAAAATAATAAGCTCCTAATAGCAATAAAAATAGCCATTAAAATATTAGCTATAATATAATTGTTGCCAAAAAAAAAAAAAAAAAAAAAAAAAAAAAATTACGAGTTCATTTTCTTTCGACATAAAAATAAATACATTTAATTAAACGTGAAAGTTATAAAATTATAAAAAAGTTGTGATCTATGATTCATCAGAAAATTTTAAACATGGTATATAAAAAGTTTTTTTTTAATCTTATAATTATTTATATTTTTATTTAGCAAAAAATTCATAATGAAATTGACATTCATCATTCATGTCCACAAGAAAATGCTTTCTATAAAGTGTAGTATGATTTAAATTAAAATTTACAGGGCCACACAAAAATATACATTTACATTAGTGGCAGTAATTGGAAACTGCTGGAATTGCATTTCGTTCGCATTAATCGTACTTAAGGGCCCTCTTCACTCACCGCCGCCGGAAGCCAAAACTAATGTTATTCAATGGGAAATTTTTCTTTACAAATAACTTATTAACTAATACATATTTTTAAATTCTGTTTTCACATTCTGAAAGTTCCCAGCTGTTAAATTGGCGCACCTTTTCTAAAATATTATTTTTTTAATTTTTTATATTTTATTTTGAAGCTGCAAAATACGAATTTTCAATATGTGAATTTTTTTCATTTTGCAATTTCGAAATAAAATATTAAAAATTGAAAAATTACATTTTTAAAAAAGGTCCGTCAATTTAACAGTTGGGAATTTTCTGAATGTGAAAACAGAATTTAAAAATATGTATTAGTTAATAAGTTATTTGTAAAGAAAATTTCCCCATTGAATAACATTGGCTCGGGCTTTCGGCGACGGTGAGTGAAGAGGGCCGTTAACACTTTCTAATAATGTTTAAGAGTAATTATGATTTGAATTAGTCAGCCTGTTTTTCCAACGTCAGCTTATCCATGCTCTTCTCAGTGATGCCAGATTGGGGATTTTGTCCCGATTTTGGGGATTTTTGAGGCTTCTGGGTACAATTTTGGGGATCAAATGTTAGTGGGGACTTTGTTAGGGAGATCTAAAATTTTAGGGGACAAATCTGGGGAGTTCTTCAACTTTCTGTCAATGTTGGCAACATAATGATTTATCCCTACGACTAGAGACTTTCGATAGCTGTACTGTTATTTGGGGATTTTTTTCAAAAATTGCCATCATTTGGGAAAAAATCTGAGCTTAAATCATAGAAAAATCTGCTTGATATTTTTTTTTTTTTTTTTTTTGAAAAAAAAAAAATTATTTTTTCTTTTTAATAGAAATCTGTTTGGGTATTTTTTCTAAAAAAAAAAAAATCCCTGATTTGGGGAAATTTGAAGACCTGTTTGGGGAAATAATTTTCGATCATCACTGGCTCTTGTCCGCTACTAGTTTCCGTACATATTTCCAGAATTTCTTCAAAATGATATACGTTATTTAAGTTCACTATGGTATATTCTCCATTGAAGATGCTATAAATAGCACAAATGATTTGTGTAGAGGGACATCGAAAAGAAAGCATTACATTTTGTGAGAGACATTTTTATAAATCATATCTAAATAACTTCGCACCGCACATATCATAATAAAATTGATACTGTTGTTCATCAGCTAAAGAAAATGTTTCCTGTAGAATATGGTATGTTTAGCGTTGAGTTTTACAGGGATACACTAAAATATTCAAATACATTAAGGGGTAAAAATGGACATTGCTGGAATTCCGTTTGTGTTAAGCATTTTTAACGCTTTCAAATAATGTTTGAAAGTGAATATGAAATTGATTCAGTTTATCTGTTTGTATTTCTGTTCTTCTGTCTTCTCTGCGGTGTGATAAAGTAGTAGTAGGCAAAGTAAATCGAAGGTTAAACATTGCATTGCGTAGTTACAGTTGGAAAGTGTTAATAATTTATGCGAACTGCACGATTTTTGTTTGTTTGTTTGTTTCTTTTTTTTTTTTTTTAAGAAATAAAGCCTATAAAAAGTTTTGTGTAATTCCTTCCTAAACAAAAATATACATTCTTGCTTGTTTTAGACAATAAACTGAGCTACGAAATAGTAATGTACCGTAAACAGGGGTGACTTTGATACCCATCATGTTTTGTGTTTGCTGCCTATATTTTGCTCATGTGCTGTAAACTGGGGTGACTCTGACACCTTTTGGACCTGCATTTCGCATTACATGAGCAAAATATAGGCAGCAAACACAAAACATGATGGGTGTCAAAGTCACCCGAGTTTACGGTACTGGATGTATTTTTGTAAAAACAAAGATAAATAATTTTTGAAAGTCTTTACCCTAAAAAAAAAAAAAAAACTAGAATGTTGCGGCCACCACATGACATTTTTCTATATTTTCCTATACAAATTCACTCAGTAAAAAAAAAAAAATTAAAATTATTATAAAAAAAATTATCTTACATGATAATGCAGACGATTTCCATATTAGAGAAGCAGTAACACTAAATATCCCCCCCCCCCCCCAAAAAAAAAAAAAAAAAAAAAAAAAGTCAATTTTATTCTCAATATTACATTTATTTATTATTTATTTTTTGTTAAAAATGGATAAACTTATTTTAAATTATCGCAGATCGATGGTTCAACCATTCGTTTTAAAGGTATTGATGAGCTCTTTTGAAAGATACCCATCATGAAAATTTACTTCCCTCGTGAGGGGACTTCCCCTCCAAGGGGCGAGGCGAAGCTCCTACGCATACAATTTTTTTTCCCCAGTTGAATATCTCTATTATAAACAATTCTTTTAAATTTCATAATGATTATTAAAAAATAATTCTCTTTATGCAGATTTATACAAAATTTTGTCCTATACCACCATGTTAAAAATTTAGAAAAGGCGAATTGGCAACGCAAGTTGTTGGACAATTTTTACCAAAATTTGACAGGCACTAATTTATGTCAATATGTAACTACATACCAATTTGTAGAAAATTCTGTGCAGTAGTCCCTGAGATACAGTTGCCACAAAAATTTCTCTCACACACACAGACAGACATTTTCTAAAAATGGTCAAATCGTGTTCTACAGCTCTCAAAACGTGTAAATCCATCAACAACTCGAGATTGAAAATTTTTACGAATCAAATACAGAAGAAAGTAAAAATTAAAGTGTCACAACGGAGGTAAAATATCTGACAGTTAAATGATGTATAAATACTGTTGGAAAATGTTTATAATCTGTGCAGTTTTTTAAGATTCTAAGATAACAATTAAAAAGATTTATACTGTTAACTGTCCCATTAATTAGCAATATTATTATGTTTGCGTTTTAAATTAAGAGGTTGAAGGGGAATATATGAATGAGTGAATGAATGAGATAGAAAAATAGGTAGATCAATCCTGAAGTTTTTACAACTGTTTTTGTAAAATTTACATTTAGTTTTATACAAATGTCTGTTTACTGATAAATTTATATTCATGTAGATTTGAGTTATATAACTATTGTTATGATATTTATTGTATTTTTTATCAACACTTTCCGACAATGTCGAAAATTGTTAATGACTTCGGTTTGTCTGTCTGTCCACGTTCAACTACCGTGAATATTCATGGAATTTCTTGAAACTGATATATATTATTCAAGTTCACTATCGGATGCTCCCTATTGAAAATGGAGTGAGTACCACTTCTGGTTCGTGTACAAGGACACCCAAAAGTATTCAAAAGCTTTGTCTTCTAGGAGAGGTATTTCCATAAGCCATATTTTAATACCGTTACTTTACACAAATCGTAATGAAATTGATATAAGTTATTCAAGTTCACTATCGGATGCTTTCTATATAAAAGGGAGTAAATACCACCACTGGTTTGTGTACAGGGACACCCGAAAATATCCCAAAGCATTACGTTATATTAGAGGTATTCTATAAATCAAGTTTTCATAACTTTACTTTGCATCAATCTTAATAAGATTGAATGTTATTCATATGCCCAAAGTAATGCTTTCTGAAACATATAATATGATATGATTAGTATTAAGATATACAGAGCCAGACAAAAATATTCCGTTACATTAAGGGCTATTATTGAAAATTTGCTGGAATTGCATTTTCGTTTACATTAAACGTTTTTAACACTTTCTAACAATTTTTAAGTGTAAATATGATTTGAATTTGTGTTTCTCTCTATCCGATTGTCTATCTGTCCGTCTACTCGCCTCCAGCCTCAGTAAAAATTTTCAGAATTTCTAAAAAATGATATACGCTATTCAAGTTCACTATGGAATGTTTCCTATTTGAAATTGCGTTAATAGGACCTGTACAATTGGTTTGTGTACAGGAACACCCAAAAAAAGGCCAATGCGTTGCATTTTATGAGATACATTTTTATAAATCGCATTTAAATAACTTTCTACTGAAAAAGTCACAAAGAAATTAATACTTATTGAAAATATGTTAAAATAATTTTTGTATAGAATATGATATGATTAGCCTTCATATTTACAGAGCTACACTAAAATAATCAGATACATTAAAGGCTGCAATTAGAATTTAAAGGCTGCATTTTCTTTTGCGTAAAGCATTTTTAACACTTTCCAACAATACAATTTTTATTAAAATCACACAATCAACTGTGGAAGAAAATCATATTTATTGAAATTTTATTTTTTCCGACAGAGTGAAAATAATGCCTTGACCGGGAGTCGAACTCCGGATCTTTGACTTACAAGGTCAAGGCTCTACCAATTGAACTATCCAGGCCGACAACCGGTCAGCATTACTCACTCAGACAACCTTTAGGCAGAAACATCTCTGGTCTATCATGTAGATAGCTCGACAGAAATAAGCCACAGGAAATGGAAAACATCATTAAACAATGGGAGAAAGAAATACAATTTTTATTAAAATCACACAATCAACTGTGGAAGAAAATCATATTTATTGAAATTTTATTTTTTCCGACAGAGTGAAAATAATTCCTGGACCGGGAGTCGAACCCCGGATCTTTGACTTACAAGGTCAAGGCTCTAATTTCTTTCTCCCATTGTCTAATGGTGTTTTCCATTTCCTGCGGCTTATTTCTGTGGAGCTATCTACATGATAGACCAGAGATGTTTCTGCCTAAAATTTTTCTGAGTGAGTAATGCTGACCGGTTGTCGGCCTGGATAGCTCAATTGGTAGAGCCTTGACCTTGTAAGTCAAAGATCGGGGGTTCGACTCCCAGTCCAGGCATTATTTTCACTCAGTCGGAAAAAATAAAATTTCAATAAATACTTTCCAACAATGTTTAAGAGTGATTATGAATTCAGTTAGTTTATCTGTATGCCTTTCAGTCCTTCTGTTTGTCCGTTTTGTGATAACGTAGGCAAAGAACATTGGAAGTTATCCAGTACAGCAAGTACGTACAATTGGAAAGTGCTAATAATCATTGCGTACAACATGATTTTTCGTTCTTGTTTTTATTAATTTTTTTTTCTGTCTGCTTTAGGTTTAAGTGCAAACTTACCCCAGCTTTTAAAATAAAATGAAACAATACAGATCAACAATCATTTTGCTTATAGGGTTCTTCTCTACGGTTATGGGATACCAAAACTTTACTGGGTAAATATTATTATTGTTATTATTAATTCTAAATGCTATTATTGTTATTATTAATTAAAAAAAAAAAAGTATTATGATTCTGAAACTAATAAAATTTATTTTTAAAAATTTTCAAATATATATATAATTATACAGTCGAACCTCGTTAACGTGAATCTCAAGGGAGGAAAAAAAAATATTTTATCAGTAGTTCATGCTATTATTAAATAATCTTCATATAACTAAACAAATCATCATTTTGTCGGGGACTGGGGAAACAATTCATGTTAAAAGTAATTCACGTTAAGCGTTTTCATGTTAACGAAGTTCGACTGTATTAAATACAAAACTAAGAGAATAGCCTTTAAATCAGGGTGAAAAAATACTGAATAAGAGATATGTTTTTTAAATTATATGGTAACTAAAAAGTATAAATTTATTTTATTTATTTATTTATTTATTTTTACGATTGTCAACAATAAAAGAATATAATGTGTGTTCATAAAAAATGTACTAAAGTCGGTAACAAAAGTGTCCGAACACTAGCAAAAATTCCTATGTAAAAAAAGTACACTTAATACTGTTTTGTTAAATAAATCCTTGTCGAATCCTGTTCTTAGTCAGTCTAAGAACAGGATTCGACAAGGATTTATTTAGCAAAATTGTATTAAGCGTACATTTTTACATAGGAATCTTTGCTAGTGTTCGGACACTTTTGTTACCGACTGTACGTGAACGCATATTTAAAAAATAAGACAGCCTTAGAGTGACTTAGAGTTGAAAATTGATAATCTGTTAAAAGACTTCTTAAATTTTATTATAAAATACAATTTATTCTTATATTTTATAACAAAGATTAAAAGTAAGTAAAATAAAAATTCGTTTGTGGAAGTTTTGACCAAATTTTGTCAGTTTCCTGTTTACAATATAAAAATCTATTGTTAATTTAGTCCACACTTTACTCTTAACAAGCTTTAATCATTATTTTATTATATTTCGATTGCTTTAGTTAATTTTTTTAGTTAATTAAATGCGTTATCAGACATGGGAATTTGGTGCAAACTTCGTACCACTATTTTCAAAACAATTTGTCTTCTTGTTAGTGATGTGAAATCTGTGCCAAATTCCCATGACTGGTGTTATTTTCCCTTGTATCGGATAACACAGTTTTTCATGTATTAGTCATTTGGACTATTTTTTAAGACAGAAATATATATATATATATATATATATATATATATATATATGTATAACTGAAAAATATTTATTTTAATTTTAATTTAATTTCAATGTTTATGTTTATGTTTTGTAAAACTGGATTCACGCCAGGAATTTTCTTTTACCAAAGTAAACACACACACACACACACACACACAAACTCTCTCTAAATTAGAACTTTTTTTTTTTTTTTGAACAATATAATTTTACTTGTTTTTACCTTGTTATTTTTCTTTTTTAAATAAAAATTAAATAATAATAATAATTTAAACAGAAATGAAAAAATAAAATAAAATAAAAATAAAAATAAAGATAAAAATAAATAAATAAATAAATAAAATTGAAAATATTATTCAACACTACTTATTATATCATAAATGTTTATTTATTTATTAATTTATTATTAGTTTTTATTTTACATTATTTAACGGGATAGAAAATGTATAACTGATATTTACATTTTATTATATTAGATACGGCTTTTAAAAACAATAAAAATGTTAAATCAGTCTCTTTACACAAACGCCATAAAAAAATCAAATAAATAATATAAAAATTGCATGGATATGAAAATAAAAAAAGTAATGCGCTTTTGAGACTTGATTTATATTTTCTTTACACAAAAGCATGTATAATTATTTCGGTTTTTATTTCTGTAGATTTAACTTTAGCTTGCACAGGAAAAATTCAACCAACCGATTTATGTTTCTTTAAAAACTAGGAAATAGTGCATCTTAAGTCTAGTTGATTGGAACAATTTTCCATTACTTTATTTTTTGATTTTAAGACAGATTTTGGGAATGAAATCCATAAATAAGTATTTCGTAGTAGTGTAATTAATGTATCACTAATAAATGAATAAATTTACCTTGATTTTACTTATTTTAACATACTATGAATTTGATCCATAAATAAGTATTTCATTGTTATATAGTTATTTTTACTGATAAATGTATAAACTTTTCTTGATTCTACTTATATTTCACATAATGAAAATTTGTTCCATAAATAAAGATTTCGAAACGATATAGCGTTAATATATTAGTAAAAGATAAATGGTTGAGAATTTCCTTTATTTTTAGTTTTATTTAAATAATGAAAATGTGATCCATAAATGATAATAGTATATTTAATATATATCACTAATTTTTCTTTTGTTTTACTTATTATCATGTAATGAGAATTTGATCTTAAATTATCTCATTGTTGAAACATTAAGATATCAATAATATAAGAATGTGCTTGCTAGATTCTACGCGATAATGCACAATCGATAAATAAATATTTTATAATCATACACACGAACACACGTACAGTGATCCATACAGTGATTCATAAATAAATATTGCATAACCATGTAATTTACATATCATTAATAAATAAATAAGTTTGTCTTTATTTTACTTATATCTGTAATGAGAATGTGATTACATAAATATACATAAGTATGTATATTTAAAGTATACTTATAGTATGCAATGTATTCAAGTTCTATTAATACTATACTATACATGTAGTATTAACTTAAATATAATTATACTATACTTAAAATATACTTATATCTAGTATGTATATATTTATGGTACTGTAATATGCATTTAATCAGCATATATACTTACGCTCATCACTGACACAGTTACGCTTATAAAAAGGCCAATTAATGGTGAATTAAACTATAAACTATAAAATGGTGAATTAAACTATATGCCATTAAAATGTATACATATATAATATTTTTTAACATTTCTTTTTATTTTTCTCTGCAATTTTAGTGATATAATAAGGTAAATGATTTCCAATAATTTTTCTGTTGAAATTTACAACACTGCATAATTTATGACTTTTTGCTTAGAAAATCAAATATATACACTTATCTGTTGTCTATATATGAACAGTGAAGCTGAGAGTTTACAAAAATAAGCGGTTTATATGTATATATGTATATATATTTGCATATATAGTTACGCTCATCAGTGCCTGACTCTGTCACCCTTTATCCTTAAGAGATAGGCTGAAGCAGTGGCGGATGTAAGGGGGGTGGGCTAGTGGGCTGAAGTCTCCCCCCCCTCCAAAAGCACTAACATTCACAAATGAATGTTACAATTGTAAATTTTTCATTGATCTGGAATAACATCTTGAAAACTCTTCTTTTTGCCCCCCCCCCCCCCCCCCCCCAAAAAAAAAAAAAAAAAAAAAAAAAAATGTTAAGTTCTGGATCCGCCACTGGGCTTAAGAGATTTCCTTGGTTTCTATCTGTGTGTGAACGCAAGTTGCCACCTAATTTTCGTACTTTAGTTAATTTAAAAGAATCGAATTGTCCGATCGATAAGCTGTTTAATCCGACGGATTCAGAAAAATCGCCCCTTTCATTTGGTACCTTATTTGTAACGAATTTTTGATTAGATTTTTTAAAATTAATTAAAATATGAAAATAGACATAGCTTTAAAATAGACACTTAAATTTTTAATTATTGCCAATTTTTTTCCCCCTCAACATAAAATAAAATATTTTTTCACGTGAAAAAAAAAATTATATATATATATATATATTACAAAATATTAAATTTGCTCATGCATATGAAAAAATGACGTCTATAAAATAATAATAATAATTTTAAATTTTAAAGGTAACGAAGAGATCAATAAAGTGTGAAATCGCACGGGCTTCGCTAGCAAATGAATTATTTGAAGTGAGAAATAAATAAAATGAAATGATCATTTTTCAGCGGGAGCCTTAGTCGCCCTACAACTAACTAGTTGTCATATAGTTTAGATATTACTAATAAATGAAAGACTATGGCTTGATTCTATTTATATTTAAATATTGAAAATGTGGTTGATTAATAAATATATACTCATACTTCCCAACATCCTAATTAATATTCCGTAGTGTCGTTAGTCCCACCCTTTTTTTCACACCAGTAAATTTTTAGAGTAATATTTTCCAAATGCAATTACGATTAAATAAGGAAAAAAAAATGCTCTAAAAAGATACTGGTGTAAAAATGAAGGCGGGACTAACAATACTACGGAATATTAATTAGTATGTTGGCAAGTATGTATACTTTACAGGGTTCCTACTCTCCGCCCTTTTTTCAGGACACTCTAATGGAGTAGAAATTTTCAAATTTATTGCTACCACTATTTTTATAAAACTATCTCTACCCTGTATAATCAAAGTATATTGCTATAAATATGCCAGAAGTATTTCTGCATGAAATTAGTGGTGGCAAAAAAGACGTAAATTTCTTACCTCTGAGAGTGTCCTGAAAAAAGGGCGGAGAGTACGAACCCTGACTTTAATCAATCATATTTTTTTTTAGGGTTGTATTATGGCATCTACTATTTTCTAGCTATTAGCTAATTAAATGAACGAGTTTGCTTTGCTTTTATTTATATTTACCTAATGAATTTATAATACATAAATAAGTATTTCATAATTGTACAGTTAATATATCACTAACAAATGAATGAACCTGCTGTGTAGTACCATACCTTCTACTTATTATCACGTAATCTGAATTTGATGTTTTAGGGATTACATGGGTCTCGAAGGTTAAAATAAAATCATATTTTTATTTATTTATTTATTTTTTTAATAATAAATAAAATATTTTATTCAAAAATTTGAATATATAAAAGGAAAGATCAACATTTAACCTCTTCGGACCCGAAGCTAGAATAACAACATAAGCTACACTTGAAGGCTTTTGGACATATACGTTCACATTTTACATTACAAAAATGTATAATTTTCTTACATTTATAATTTAGGGGGGTTAGTAATGTACGATGCAAATGTATGGCTTTAAACAACTAAACTCTAAATTACTAAGTTACATAAATCTTCCTAACTGTAACACAATGAAAAATTTGATGCCCTTAAATAAATCAATAATATTAGTTTCCTTTTTATTCTGGCAAGTGTCTGTACTTAATAAATAATTATGAAAATTGCGTACTTATCTTCGACCGCGTGGTCGACTACTGTTTTGAAGTCGTTTTACGAAAGTCGACAAAATAACATTATATTTCAGAAATAAATTTAGTTTCATGCCGACATACACCGGTATCTTTTTAAAGCCAATTTATTCAGCTTTTTATTAGTTTAGTCAAAATATAAAAATATTAAATGGTATAGACTTTATAAAGGAAAGAATAGAGGTCCACATATGTGGACCTCTGGAGCGAAGAGGTTATACAATATTTTATAGAATTTTCCTTAAAATATTTAGAAAATTCAACCAGTAGGTCTTGGTTTTCGGACACACTTCAAAAAATCTGGTGTGTAACAGCCACACGACTTCCATTACCCAGTACTACACACATAAGCATATTTAAAAGTGAGTTAAAATGGCGAGTTTGAAAAAAATCCGTACAACCGTTTTTAAAGGAACGTCTTTGCGAGGCCTGAAATTGAGCTATTTATACAGGACGCCTGTCAATTTTCCTGAACTAACCAACTATATCATTCGAAAGGACATCTAATAGAATGTTTATATAGCAAGTTTGAAGAAAATCGTTAGAGCCTTTTTTGAGATACGGACTTACGGTCCCACTTCCGTTTTCAATTTTCACCAAAATTTGGAAATTTCATCTGTACACCAGACGTATTTCAATTCTAAAGTTTCGTAGCTCTATCTTTATAAGTTTCTGAGCTATAATAGCCAGAAGATTCTCCACATACATACACACACACACACACACATACCTACACACTGACCAATTGTCAAAAACCACTTTTTTGGACTCAGGGGACCTTAAAACGTGTAAATCAGGTGAAAACCCGATATCGAATTTTCAGACCGAATACAATACTTCCATTACCTACGGTAGTAGGGTAATGGAAGTAAAAAGCGGTGACACTGTTTTGAAGAAAGTTGCGAAATTTCGGTTAAGATCGGTTTGCTAGTTTTTGAGAAATCGTGTCTACCGCTTTTCAAAAGGGTCTTTGGAAACCAGGATCCTCCGGCTGAATTTTCTAAATCTTTTAGTGAAGATATTATAAAATGGTTTTTAAATGTTGCTTTTTTATATTTTCAAAATTTTGAATAAAAAATTTTATTATATGTACTGTTAAAAATTTCAGTTCAAGGTTGAACCACAATTTGGTGCTACGGTTGCTACAATATGCTAGATTGAGCGATGATGAAATCTTCTACACTGAGAAAAAATTCTGTAACTGATATCTAGAACCTAAATTATGGCTCTCAAAAAATAGTTCCATATCATCCTTATAAATTCTAGTCCCCTTTGAAAGCGAGTTCTAGAAACCCCTATTTTAGAACGTTTGCCTATATTATAGACGTCAAACTTATTTAAAAATCTCTGTAAATAAATGCGAACACAAGAGGCGAGTATCAGCAACTATAATCTTGATTTATTACCCAATTCTAGAAAATCAAGCGAGAATTTCTCGCAATACAAAAGATTCAGAATATTCAGAATATTATTTCGCCATCTAGAAGTGTGTAGACTAGAAATTCTCGATCATTTCGTCTATTCAGTTTACTGGTGTGCCTTATGCGCATAGCTCGGAAATCTATATTTCTAGTTAAGGGATTTAGAAAATGATCACTCATTCATTCTAGATTTAGGCGGTATGTATTTTTTCTTAGTGTTCCATGACTTGCTAATTCTTGTTGAAAAAAAGTACCAAATCGTGATAAAAATATCACCCCATCTTATGGTTACAACAATTATAGTACCAAGCTATGGTAGAACCAAGTACCAAATTATGGTAAAAAGTTTCACTATCTCCTGGTTGCAGCTACTGTAGTACCATGTTTTGGTTCAACCTAGGACAAAATTTTTAACAGAGTACATATATGTACTGATAAGTATAAAGGATTTAAGTCCAAAAATGTCGATTTTGAGTTAAGCACATAGTCAGACTCAGAAAAAAATTCTCTATCGATTGGTATAAAGGATTTAAATCCATGTCATTTAGTCTTTGAGAAAATCCATCGGTAAAAAAAGATTCAAGTCAGAAATTTAGCATTAATCTTTGGTATAAAATATTTAATTCAATTTTTCCCTTTATTAAATGAAGATTAACAATCACCGAATGGTATAAAGCGTATAAACCAACATAATCCCTTTTTCCTAATCGATTCTGTCCATTAGTTTTTAGTTAGTTTAACTTTATTTTTCGTCTCCTGAAAAATCAAGAATATGGACTTAAATCCTTTATACTTATCAGTACTGATATATATATAGCTTTCGAAACCCAGCATTTTACAGTTGTATAGTGTAGTTAATATATCACTAAATAAATTAATGAACTTGTCTTTATTGTACTTATTATCATATAATGAAAATATTAACCATAACTAGTTCATAGTTACTTAATAGATTTTTCTAATCTTTAAGCCATAAACTTCTTGGAATGATGCCTCGGAATCCAGCGGAAGTAGAAATGCTGAGGCATTTTATAGACGATCCCGAGGTAAGAAAATGATGTCATTTCTTCTTTATTATAAATATATGAAATAGAAAATATTATTTTAAGATCAAATTTCCGAAACTGAGTTTTGGCTATAACTACACGTTTTGAGATTGCTGAGTCCGTAAACTAGATTTTTAGTGTCTGTATGGTCTGCGCCGCTAGCATAATTCAAAAACAGGTATTAGCAGAAAGTACAAATTCGGTATTCTAAATCTGTGTCATACAGAGATATTACATGAAAATTTTTATTCAGATCGATTACAGGTTTTGTGCATAGAGATATACAGAAGAATTAAAATACATTACGTCTATGGGCGGAATTTCTTATTTTGGTATTTTTTAACATCTTTAGACAGAGACAAGCAAAACAATATTAATGTATTTTTTGTATATGCATAAGCGCATGTTTTATATGTAATACAGTAAGAAAAGCATCCATTATTTATTGACAGGATAATAATAATAATAATAAAATTCGAAGGGGCTAGAGTTAAAAATTACTCGAAGTAAATTTTAAGTTCTGCTGTATGTTTTTTTTTTTTTTCTGTGCAAAATTTGTACACACTATTTGGTGCGTCTACAATTAATAGACAATATACAGGGAAACCGAAGATTAAGCGAATACGTTCTCTTCTATTGGATATAATCCATGAAAACATGTTGCTAATTTATATCATTTCTAGGACCCCTTTCGAAGTTAAATGTTTTCTATAATTATGTATTTTGAGGTTCGTTAAATAAGAAAATCAATTTTTAGCGGTTGGTCTTTGTGTCTGTTTGTCATCAGCATAATTCAAAAACAAATAATTGCATGAAATTCCCGTTTGACATTTTAAAGAATCATAAGGGAATTTACTTAAAAAGTTTGGTTAAGTTCGGTAAGTCTCAATCAGTACTGTGCACTGTAAAAAAAAAAAAAAAAAAAAAGCAACTTTGCTGCCAGAAATTCTCTATAATTACAGAAAAATATGTTTTATCAACGTAATTTTTCCGTAATTACGACTTTTTATCTCAAATTACAGAGAATTTCTCCCAGCAAAGTTGCATTTTTTTAACAGTGTGGGTGAAAGTACTCTGAATAATTTAACATAAATTTTTAAATATAATTATAACCTCGAATATTTTATGAATGTGTATTCGAACGAAAGGTTGCAGAACAATATATGCCAAATAAAACGGCTTCTAAAATTAGTAGTGTATCAGAAAATTGTGTCAGTGCAACATTAGTTTATTTCCCAAGAAGTAAATCGTCATATTTAACAAAAAAAAAAAAAAAAAAAAAAAAAGTCGTGAACGTGAAGTAAAAATAGTTAACTCAAATGAAACAGTAGACCATAAAAGTTCAGAGAAACAGAATCGTATAGCTAGCAGGCATGGCTGGCCGCACTGGTAAGCTGTTTTATTTATGTGTACAAAAGGACAGAGCAAAGTGAAATGCTGTCAACAATTTAATGAAATGGTTGTGCTATTTTGTAGTGCCTAGAAATCCTTTTAAACAAGTTATATGAACAATTTCAATCTTTTATTTGGCACGGTTGCTCAGAAGCAACAAGTGTTTCCATTGACCCTTGCGGAAAATCTAGAACTCCAAATAACTCTTATTTCGCATTGTTGCTTCTCTTCAATATAAAGTTATACAGTTGGCAGCAAAATTATTTGAGCAATAGCAATAATTCCTATATAACAAAAAAGTACACTTAATACCATAGATATAGTAATAAGACATAGATTGATCAGCGAGGCCGAAAAAGTGATGCCTTTTTTTTTTCGGGAAAAGACGGCCATTTTACTCTCTTGTGGATGTCTTTCCCCAACTGAATATACACGGGAATACACACAGATAATTTAGCAAAAAAAATTTATGAATAATTTATGTACTAAAGATGAATGAAAAAACTCCAGATACTCATTTTCCTTTCTCTCTTTTCTTCTTCTTTTCTTTTTCTTTTCTTCTTCTTTTCTTTTTCTTTTCTTCTTCTTCCTTTATTTTTTATTACTTTCCGAACACTATAGTGAGGAAAGTATTGTAATCATGTCAAAAATCCGAATTCGAGATTTTGATGTTTCTATACGTTTCGAGGTCCCCTGAGTCCGTTTTCACTATTTTTACGATGATGTATGTATGTGTGTGTGTATGTGTGTATGTGTGTATGTCTGTGAGTGAACACGCTAGCGTCTAAACGCTTTGTTCGATTAACCTGAAAGTTGGTACGCATATTGTAAGTCACCATAGTACGAACCCTATAGATTTTGGTGAATCTAGCACTTATAGTTTTTTTACAGGGACACAAAGAAAAATTCTTTATCATTATGGCCTATGGGAGCAAAATCTTAAAAGTGCGATAGCATCTAAACGCCTTATTCAATTGAGCAAAAATTTTATACACATATTATAGATCACAAATACTCAATCTGTATAGATTTTGGAGAATCTAGCACTTACAGTTTTTTTACAGGGACACAAAGAAAAATTCTTTATCATTATGCCTATGGGACCAAATTTTTAAAAATGTGATAGCGTCTAAACGCCTTATTAATCTAAGCAAAAAATTTGTATACATGTTATAGATCACAGTTGAACTAACTGTATAGATTTTGGTGAATCTAGCACTTACAGTTTTTTTACAGGGACACAAAGAAAAATTCTTTATCATTATGGCCTATGGGACTAAATTTTAAAAAGTACGATAGCATCTAAACGCCTTATTGGATTCAGCTGAAAATTTATATGAGTATTATAAATCACTGTTGCACTAACTATAAGCATTTTGGTGAATCTAGCATTTATAGGTTTTTACAGGGACACAACGAAAATTTCTTTATCATTATGATCTATGGGCTCAAAGTTCAATAGCGTTAAATAAAACAACGTTTAATAGATGGAGAAAAATACCCAAACACTCTATTATGGTTTTCTCTCTTTTGTTTGTTTAACAACTACTCTTTCTTTACTTTATCTACAAAACTGTTAATTACTCAATGTTCGGAAAGTCGAGTGGAGTCACTCCAGATTTTTTTTTTTTTTTTGTATGGAATAACGACATTTGAAGAAATTTATCGTTTCTGTCTACTATTTCTGTCTGGTTAGAAGTTTTTATGGTCGAAAAAACTATTGGACTTAACATCATGTTTTGAGATATTAGAGTTAACCCTTTAATTGCCAATCGCAATATAAAGTAGAAATTTATGTTTACTCGGAAATGGTTATAGCGATATTAATAAAAGTTTGGGTTGAGTGCTTTTTAGAGACCTAAAACAATTGGAACATCCTTAGCTTCAAGAAAATTAGTGTTAACCCTTTAACTGCCAATCGCACATCTAGTAGAAATTGAGTTTATTCAGAAATGGATATAACGATTTTGATTAAAGTTTAAAGTTCAGTGTCTTTTTTTTTTTTTTTAACAGAACTAAAACGTTTGGACATATGCTCATCTTCAGGAAAATTTGCGTTAACCCTTTAACTGACAATCGCAACATATAATAGAAATTGGTTTTACTCGAAATGGACCTAACGATTTTTATAAAAGTTTGGGGTTAAGTGTTCTTTAGAGAGCTAACACGATTGGACATATCCTCATCTTCAGGAAATTTCGCGTTAACCCTTTAACGGCCAGTCGCAACATATAGTAGAAATTAGGTTTACTCGGAAATGGATATAACGATTTTTATTAAAGTTTGGGATTAAGTGTTCTTTAGAGAGCTAAAACGAATGGACATATCATCATCTTCAGTAAAATTCGCGTTAACCCTTTAACGGCCAGTCGCAACATATAATAGAAATTAGGTTTACTCGGAAAAGGATATAACGATTTTTATAAAAGTTTGGGGTTAAGTGTTCTTTAGAGAGCTAAAACGAATGGACATATGGTCATCTTCAGGAAAAATCGCGTTAACCCTTTAACGGCCAGTCGCAATTTATAGCATAAAATGGGTTTACTCGGAAGTGAATGTGACGATTTTGACGTTAAGTGTTTTTTTTTTTTTTTTTTAAGGGAGAGAGCTAAAACAATTGCCCATAATCTCAATCTTTAGGAAATTTTACTTTAACCCTTTAACTGCCAATCACAACATATAATAGAAATTAGGTTTACTCGGAAATAAATGTAATGATTTTGATTAAATTTTGGGGTTAAGTGTGTTCTTAGAGAGCTAAAACGATTGGACATAGCTTCATCTTTAAGAAAATTTGCGTTAACCCTTTAACGACCAGTCACAACATATAGCAGAAATTGGGTTTGCTCGGAAATTGAGCGCGGACAGGTGGGCGAGCAGACAGGCAGAAAAACTAATTAATGTCATAATATTTTCTTAAACCTTATTCGAAACAGTAAGAAACGCTTAGCACAACTAAAGATGCAATTTCGAATTATAGCCCCTAATATGAACGAAATTCGACCAAACTTGTTGGACCTTGACCTAAACTGGTGCTGATTAGATTTGGGAATCAATCGCTCAACAGGTGGCGCTGCCATCCTATTTTTTTTTTTTTTCCTTTTCTAAGTATTTAACATGACAGTATAGGACAAAATTTCATATAAATGTATATAATGTGAGTTATTTTTAACGCATGAATGTAAAATTTATATGAATTATTGATAATAGTAGTAATAAACTTGAAAAAAAAAAAAAATGTGTGCATGTAGGAGCATTGCTTTCCTCCTGGGAAGGAAGTGCTCTTCCCCCGGGGCCTGTGTAAATTTTCAATGTGGATATTTTAGAAAGAACTCGTCACTATTTCTAAAACGAATGGTTGAACCATACATCTGTATTAATTTAAAACGAAGCAACCGATTTCTTTTATTTTTAATGTTATATATAATGTATATATAGTATATATATATATATATATACAGTCGAACCTCGTTAACGTGAATTACTTTTAACATGAACTGTTACCACAATCCCCGTCAAAATGAAGATTACTTTAGTTATATGACGATCAGTTACTGATAGCATGAACTACTGATAAGGTGAACAGATTTTTGATCCCCCTTGAGATTCATGTTAACAAGATTCGACTGTATATCTTTTCAAGTTTGCACAAAAATGATTTTTTTCAGCATTTATTATTATACTACTTTAAGAAAAAAATCGTCTGCATTCATCATGGAAAATATCTTTAATAAATTATAACTTAATAAATAATTTGTATTGAATAAATTTGTATAGGAGTAAATAGAGAAGAAAGTCTTGTGGTAATACTAGTTATAATATATTAAAAGAAGCAGGTTTTACCTCTGCCACTGCTAACTACATTTAAAAGAATTTTGAAAATTCGATATTAATTACTAATATAAAAACTTAAAAAATATTAAAATAAAAAAAAAAGTATTTCATTAAAAAATCAAAACAGTATTTAAACCATAATAATAACAAAGCAACTGATTATAAAGAATCATATTTTTCATAAATTAGTTAAATTTAACTTACTTATGAAAACTTATTCCACTTCCTTTCATAAATTTATTTCTACAATTATAAGCCGCGCAGTACTTCGGCATTTTCAATATATATCAACCATGTCTTATTACTATATCTATGATATCAACATTCTATTCCATTGCTGTTTTCGAGTTTTATACTCTCTCATCATGGCTGATGCCAAAAACTTTTTCGGCATCAAAAAACTTTGCACGTTAACATGGGGATGATAGATCTATGTATATTACTATATCTATGCTTAATACTGTTTTGTTAAATAAATTCTTGTTTAATCATGATCTACGGAATTAAGTGTCAAATTTTCGAACGCGAGTTTTTGTTATATTTACATGTTCTGAGGTCCCCTGAATACGAAAATCATGTTTTTAGCAAATGGTCTGTGTGTCTGTGTGTGTGTTTGTGTGTGTGTCTGTCTGTTATCAGCATATCTCAAAAACAAATTATGACAGAAAGTTCAAACTTGGTATTCTAAATGTGTATTATATAAGGATGCTACAGTAAGCTTTACGTTAAGATCAAGCAAATGGTTCGTGTACAGGGACAATCAAGAGAATTCTAATACATTACGTCTATGGGGGAAATTGCAGGTAAAAAGAGTTTAACATCTATAGACTGCACTAAACGAAATAAAACGAATATATATTTTTTGTAATAGAGATAGTCAACAGGGAAAAAAAATTGTGTATGTAGTATCGATTTTTTTTACTTTTAACGAAAAAAAACATAGAAAAAGAATCGTATTATTTTTATTATTATTATTATTATTTTTTAAATATTGCGAATAAAATGGACTTTTTTTTTATATTTAGTGTTATACTACTTCTCTAATATGGAAAATCGTCTGCATTATCATAAAAGATAATTTTTTAAAATAATAATTTTAATAAACTATTTTTTAAAAACAGAATTATTTTTTAATAGCCGAATTAAATTCTATATAAATGTAGGTACATTAATGAAACGGGGGGTTGAAAGGGGCGGTAGCCCCCCTCACACAGAACTAATTATCATATAAAACTCTTCAGAAGCCTAATTTGAATTGTTTAACACAGGTTTACATAACAGTACTCGTTACCTTACCTATAATTCTGAACCTGTATTTATAGTATTAAATTTAAGGGTAAGAGAAAGTCGTGTGAGTGACACACCAGATTATTTATATAGGAATTATTGCTAGCGCTTGAATAATTTTGCTGCCGACTGTAAAGCAGCCAACAGACAGTGTCTTATTTTGATTGGTTGCTGCTAGATAGCAATACATGTACAAAAATTCGTGAACAATTTTTCATAATTTGGCAATTAAAGGATTAATATATATATATATATATATATATATATATATACATACAATTCATAGATATTTATACAGTCTTAGAATATAATGAAAGAAAAAACTTAATTTTTTTTTTCCATCAGGAGAAATTTTCAAATTTATCTTGTTTAAAGAGTGTTTTTCCAAATATTTTGTAAATATTATGTTCAATATTACGCAAATAGCACAGCATGGATAGCACAATCATTATCCGAGAAACATTAATAGTCAGGATATCCCAGCGAAACAGAGTCAAGTACAATTTTCAATCCGTGACTGACTGATTGGATAATTTATTAAAATCCAGTACGGTCTCATTTATCTCACTTATTTATTATTAATTCAGATAAAAATATTTTTTTCTTCCCACTCAGATCTGTGCTGATTTCAATTAATTTTGGCAATAATTAAGATACCATATAGGTAAGAGAGTTCCCGAACTGGAATTTTGAAAATAAATAAATAAATTTAAAATAATTATCAGTGAAAAAAAAAGAAAGAAAAAGAATCAATTTCTTATATATTTTTTATCAAAGCTAGACTTTCAATGGTATTTATTACATTACAATTTTGTGATTTTTGGTGATGGTAAATTAATTTTGCGGTTTTAAATGTGTTATTATGCTTTAAAAAAAATTATATATGTTTAACAAATTTCAGTATTAAAGAGAATATTAATGGGAATTTTGATATTAGATAACTATAATAGGTCCATTTCCTATGAAACAGATAAATGCACATGAGAAGATACAATCGGTAACAAAAGTACCCGAACACTAGCAAAAATTTCTATATAAAAAAAGTAGAGATAATACTGTTTTGTTAAATAAATTCTTGTCGAATCATGTTCTTAGACTGACTAAGAACATGATTCGACAAGGATTTATTTAACAAAACAGTATTAACTCTACTTTTTTTAACATACTAATTTTTTCTAGTGTTCGGATACTTTTGTTACCGACTGTACACTCTAAGAAATTTCTGTAAAATTCCGAGGATTGTGACGGTTAAATTATACGACCTCCCTTCTTAAAGATAAAAGTCTAGAACATGTATTTGTAACAAATTTCTGTAAAATACAGAGTGTTGGCCGTTTATTAAAGGTCACTTTCCTTCTCATAAAAATCATAACAGCTTTACGGGCATCAGTTTATTTTTATGGTCACTGACTGGAACACTTTTTGTCGGTCACTGACCGTAATATAGCTTCCGACAGCGTATACGGTACTTTTTGCTAATACTAGAAAAAAGTCACGGGAATACGGGCTAGAACCCCTTGAAAAACACCACCTACATAGGCCCTCCCATCAAGGACTCGGTACTCTAAAATGACAATCAATCTGGAATCCTGTCCCACATATTTAATACTATACCGGTCGTTTGAAAAATGAAGTCTAAAGCCCAAACGACCGTTGAAAACACTTTCTGGTTATTATTCCCACGATTCGGTACATTTTACTTGCTATATATATATATATTTATTGGTTTTTATTGGTTTTATTTATTTTTTTTTTTACTAGCAAACGCGTGCGAAAAATTCGCACTTTATTTATTTTCTTCTTATTCACAAGGGCCGCGGTAGCCTAGTCGGTAGAGCGCCGGCCTCGTAATTGGAAGATTGCGGGTTCTGTCTTCTATATTTTCCTATACAAATTTACTCAGCACAAATAATATTCTTACAATTAGTATTTATTAAAATTATTTTCCATGATATATGGAGACGATTTTCATCCTAGAGAAATATAACACTAAAGGCCCAAAGAAAGTCAATTTTAATTTCTACAAATAATATATTAAAAACAATTCTTTTTTTTTTTTTTTGTGTGTGTGTGTGTGTGTGTGTGTGTGTGTTGATGATAGAAAAAAAAAAAAAAAAAAAAAAAAAAGTAGATAACTTTATTTTAAACTAGCAGGCTTTGCCCGCTTCGCTGGTCACTAAATTTAAAGGAAACTCTTTTCTATATAGCTTTATAAAAATAAAATAAAATACTAAAATTGCTCAAAAGCTCGCTTCGGATCCCTGCTGCCTTCGGTAGCGATTTGGTCATCCGCTAAAACTCGGGCGCTTGTCCCTATTACCTGAGACAATGGTTTACCAATAGGCTTGCATTAAGTCCTTATTAGATAACAGTTTCGAAATAGATAGTATCGAAAAAAAAAAAAATGAAGTATCCCCTTTATATTTGAATCCCAGTTACATATGAACAACACTATACGTGGTGCACATAATATTTGCTTTTACGTTATTTCCTATGTTTATTTTGTTTATCCCCGATCAACCATAAAAATGATAACAATTTCACGCTAAATATTATAATATGCTATGACCGGCTACGTCTGTTGCATGAGACAATTAATTTTTTGTGGTTATTAGTATTTATGGTTTGTAAGCATGATCATAGTACCGCCTTAATATAGCTCTCTTTGGCGACTTTTGAATTTTTGTCACCATTTTAGATTTTATCCCTTGTAAAAATAAGACTTAATACCTTGTAACAATATGCTATGAGCGCTATTTCTGACATATTTTAGACAACTAAACTTTTAATGGTTATATATATTTCCCATTAAGCATATTTTTATTTTCATTTATTTATTTAAATATTGATGAAATTTGAACTTCAATTTGGTCTAGTGTTGTACAGGCTGTATACTATACGTTTGTGTTTGTGAAAGAAAATTTATAAAATACATACATTAGTTAATTTTAAAAAATCTAATTGTCCGATCGATAAGCTGTTTAATCCGTTGGATTCACAAAAATTGCATCTTTCATTTGGTATCTTATTTGTAACGATACGACTGATATTTCTAATTTTTTTTAATTTACTTTCCTCATTTTAAATACATGTAATTTTTATTGTTCACGTTTTTTTTTTTTTTTTTTTTTCCCGTCGAAAAAATAATGATAATTTTTTTGGCAACAATTAAATTAAGGAATAAAATTAAATATTTTAAATAAATGTAATTTTTATTGTTCACGTTTTTTTTTTTCTTTTTTTCTGTCCAAAAAAGAATAATTTTTTTTGGCAACAATTAAATTAAGGATTAAAATTAAATGGCCAATTTATCAGTTATTAGAAGGTTTTATTTTAACATTTTAATTAATTAAAAGAAAACTAAAACAAAATTCGAAAATCCGGCTTCGAGGTGCATCAGGGGAGGTCATTACGAATCAACTTGCAAATTTTTGTAGCTCAGCCATCAGCCGTTAGGAACACACCTAAACTTTATTGAATAGCAATAAAGTTCAAATTGACTCTAGAAAACGTTTGTATGGGAAATAGAAAAGGGCTGTTTTTAGGGTTTTCCCGGAAATTATTCGATTTTTTCTCGCCTTTTAAATCTTCCCTAGACCTCCACGAACATTTCAAGACTAAGATAAGATAAATCCGTTCAGCCGTTCTCGAGTTTTAGTGAGACTAACGAACAGCAATTCATTTTTATATATATAGATTATCACAGATCGATATAGTTCAATCATTTTTTTTTTTTTTTTAAGTATTGACGAGATTTTTTCAAAGGTAGCTATATTGAAAATTTGTCTCCCTCGGGAGGTTGGGGGCCGCGGTAGCCCAATCAGTAGAGCGCCGGGCTCGTAATTGGAAGATTGCGGGTTCGGTACACGAGTCTGCCAAAAACCGTCGTGCGTCGTGTACACTAATGGTGGCTGGTACACGTAAAATCTGTCGTGGCCGCAATGTCTTCCATGTTCCCATCAAAAATTATACCTCTGGGGGGTCACCGAAGCGGGAGAGCCAGCCCTTCCGCGGAGGATCAAAATTGTGATGGCATGTCTCCGGACCACCTCTAGGGGTGTGACCCTGACCCTCGCCAATTGCCCATCTGCGCAGCACTAGTGCGACGTAAAGCCCAACCATCCATCCATCCATCCATCTTCTTATTCACATTTAAAATTTGAAACTCATAAATCTTATACGAATTTCCCCACTCAATTTGAATTGTAATTCACCAGAAGTCAAATATTTATTAGAACGAAATTAATATTTTGCGATGGGGAAAGCAAAACCACACAAAGAAAGTTTTCAAAATAGAATTCATGTTTGGCAACCCGATTTTCATATTTGTGCAGGCAGTCCAGTTTTAGTATAAGGCCCCCATGGCGACTTTTTTTAGTACGGGGTCCCCCATAGCGAATTTTGTTGATATATTTCCAATGTTTTTTTACTTATTTATTTTGACATAATTTTTTGTTAAACTGGTACCTATTTTGATTATACTTTTCATTATTGCATTTTTTAGTCAATGTTTGACAGTAATTCATATTCTGTTTATATATTTTAAAATATTGTTAGCTTTAAAAATGACACGTGCAAAGATTGTAAAAATGCAACTTTTACATTAAATCGATTATTCGATATATCAATTAACCGATTATTCGATTTTTTCATCTTTTTTTTTTTATTTTTTATTTTTTATTAAATCATTGAACTAAGTCCGCGTGCTTAAATATTGCTGATAAATATTATTTTTTATCCTCACGTATTTTATTAAATATAACACTATCGTATCGCTTCAAAAAAATTTAATCGTAACTGGACCATGTTAGAGAAATATTATATAGTTTTTTTTTCTTTTCCTTACTTGTAATGAAAGAACTCAGTGGACTATTAAACACTTTACTTACTATAAACTGCTCTCTAGTTTTATTACTTTCAATCTATTTCTCTTTCAAACCGTGTACTTTACTTGGAGAGATTATAGTGGACTTATAAAACACCCTCTAAATATTCTTGACGTGTTTCGGTGCATTTTACTTACTATAAATTACTTTATAATTTTATTGGTATCACTCTTCTTCCGTTTTGATATTTGTAACAAACAGAACAGCTTAATGGACGAAACATTAAAAAACATGTTTTAAATTAATGTATAGGTTAAGTGTACCAGTGATTGACACTTTTAGAGCAATCTCTGATGTTTTTAATGTTCTAGTCATCAGAAAATATTTTTAGAAATCTTAAGTTGATACATATGTTATGAAAGACATTCAGAACCACATATATCTTAAAATATATACAACTGATAACAATTATTTTTTTTTTTTTATGAAGTTTTATTTGACACTCAATCAATGTTCCAGTAATCACTGAGAAAAAATTCTGTAACTGACATCTAGAATCTAAATTGTGGCTCTAGAAAAAATAGTTCCATGTCATCCTTATAAATTCTAGTCCCCTTGGAAAGCGAGTTCTAGAAGCCCCTATTACAATTCTAGAGAGTTTGCGTATATTCTCGAGGGCAAAGTTATTTAAAAATCTCTGCAAATAAATGAGACGACAAGAAGCGGGTTTCAGCAACTATAATCTTGGTTTGTTTCTAAATTCTAGAAAATCAAGCGAGAATTTCTCGCAATACAAATGATTCAGAATATTTAGAGTTTTCAGAATATTGTTTCACGATCTAGAAATGTGTACACTAGAAATTCTCGATCATTTCGTCTATTCAGTTTATTGGCGGGCCTTCGGAAATCTATATTTCTAGTTAAGGGATTTAGAAAATGCCCACTTATTCATTCTAGTGGAAGGCGGTATATTTTTTTTCTTAGTGATTGACACTGCCAGTTTTTCCTTTTATAGGCAACTGGCACCCTATATTCCAATGTTTGACACTGCTAGTTATTCATTTTACCAGTTATTAACACCTCATGCTCCAGTGTTTGACATAAAATGTTAAAATTCTTATATGTAAAATATATGATTTTATTATTTTTCTTATTTATTAATTATTTCGGGATAGATGTCAATTACTGGAGCATGCCAATCACTGGAGCACCTACCCTATATATTGAACGTTTTTCATATCTCATTTTAATGATAGTAATTTATCTATACTAAGTATTTATCACATATCCAGAACAAATTCTGTTTCAGAATCATTATCTAATAACTCAAGAAAAATATTTCTGACATTAGCAATGTTAGTTTTTTTAAACTAATTTTTCTACTGAACTCGTTAATAAATATTTTAGCACCAATTGTATATAAATTATATATATGTATATATATCTATATATTTGTTGTTCAAGGTGGACTTTTGGATGGAACCAACTCGTGAGATGCAAAATGTTACAGTCCATGTACCTCCAAACAGCAGAACAGCTGAAAAATTAGAAGGCACGTTACGTACTATGGGATTGCAGTTTTATACCATCACTGACAACCTACAAGAGTAAGCTACATTTTGTCTTTTTATTTCTTGGGAAATGTATGAAGAAGCTTTATTTATTTATTTATCTTATTTGTCTCTATATTTTATTTTATTTTATAATTTATTTTTATAATCACAAAAATAAAATACTGAATGTTCACCTTCAGATTGGGAATTAAAAATATAGAGTTTTAGTTTATGTTTGATCTATATGTTTTAAAATGGTTTAAACACTATTACACTTTTTTTTTTTTTTTATCTTTGTTCTACGTGGCACAAGTTTTGTAGGTGCTGTAATTCAAGATCTAATGTAAAAAATTCAATGAATGTTTTTATTTATTTATTTTATTTTCACCTATATTTTATCTTTTTCCACACAGAAATTTCTGAATTTTCGCCTTCAGATTTGGAATTAAAAATAAAATTTTAATTTGTATTTAATTTGTATGTTTATAAATGCTTTAAACACTATTACACTATTTTTTGATATTGTTTGTTGAATCGGATACAAAATATTTTTGCGCTTTAATTTAAGAACTATGTCCAGTACTCAATGAAATTGAGCATTTTATTGTACTTTGTTTCACTTTTATATCGATTCGATATAAAAGGGAACAAAGATATCGATATGTGAACAAAACTATTGATATGTGTTATACTTTTGCCATGTTCAAATATCTTTGACAAATGTTTTCTAACTTCTGTCATAGTTATGTTTTAGCGTCTATAGAAAGGAATCTACCCAAACTTGATGATCTTTGATATACATATTTTAATAAACCAGAAGGATTTAACTTCAGTGCCTATAATTTCATAAAATGTTACACTAAGGTGGATCTTCACATGCATATCTTGACGCATTTATAGTTGCTGAATATTAAGATATTTCAATACCAATTTTACAGTCAAAATGTTTGAAATTATTTAATTATAAAAAACTGCTGCAAAAAATTATTAACATTTTTTATAAAAAATTCTGGTGGGCAAAAATCGCATTAAGCGGTAACAATGTAATATCGCTCAGTTAGGCAGGGTTATTTATTTAATTATTAGCCGTAGAGAGGAGCTGCTAGGGAACAATCCGTAGAACATTAGCATTTGTCTTCCAGAATTCTCAAACACGTGGTGAATTGCATCTACATATACTAATAATATTATAGTTTTAAAAAATTAAAGAACACGCTTTTATAGAAATGTGAACTAAAAAGCACAAAATATCTGTCTTAGTATTAAAATGCAGGGTAAGAGAAAATCGTGTGAGTGACACACCATAATATTTACATACATTTAAATCTTTAATTAAAGTAATTTAGAATTAAACAAAAACCATTTTTAAAAAATTTCCCCTGACAGGGATCTAACGCTAGACCTTTAGTTTCGTAGCGCGGAGTTATACCTCAACGCCACGGCGTTCACGTAGGAAAAGTCTTTTTTCACAATATAGATTTTTTGTTTGCTCCCAGAGCGGTTACAAATATACAAACATACATACAAACATGCATACATACAGGTGAAGCAAATAAAAGCGTGTTAAAAACGAAGTTACTGATTTTTCTAGACCAGTCATTGACGCGTGTCGGGGAGCAGGTCTCGATAGTAAAATGCCTGGGATTCGCTTTGCTTTAATACATTGTTGCTGTCAGAAAAGCGTTTAGCCAACGCCATTCTTTACACTTACGCAAGTTAACCAAGGAATTTATATAATTGCAAAGAATGAATTAAAACTATTTAAATAAAAAATTTGAATAAAAATAATTACATTGATTATCGATTTGAATATGCAAGGTGATGTATAAGTTAATGCTCTCATTAATTCTTTATTTAATCATTAGAAAAAGAAACAAGAAAGACAAATCTCTAAAAACTCACAAATAACTAAAATTTTCTTTCTTTCGTCACATTTAACGTGTTTGCATTTAGTTTGACTTATTGTAATAAATAAAACTTAATTTAATTAATTATAATTTTTAAATAAATATATATATACTAGTTTGTTATAGGGCGATTAAGGCGCCCGCTGAAAAATAATCGTTTCATTTTATTTATTTCGCACTTTAAATAATTCATTTGCTAGCAAGCCCGTGCGAAATTTTCTCACTTTGTTTATCTCTTCGTTACCTTTAAATTATTATTTTATAGACGTCATTTTTTTCATATGCAAGAGCAAATTTATTTTTATTTTATTTTATTTATTTATTTATTTATTTGTTTACGGGAAAGCATATTTCATTTTATGCTGGAAAAAAAAAAAAAAAAAAAAAATGGCCATAATTAAAAATTTAAATGTATTTTAAAGCTTTTATTTTCATATTTTAATTAATTTTAAAAAATGTATGTATATATTCGTTACAAATAATGTACCAAATGAAAGGCGCAATTTTTCTGAATACGTCTGTTTAAACAGCTTATCGATCGGACAATCACATTTTTTAAAATTAACTAAAGTATGAAAATTAGGAGACAGAGTCCAAGGAAATCTCTTGTGACAGAATCAGTGACGGATGAGGGTAATTATATATGCTGATAACGCCGCTTTTTGTTTCTAAATTCTAGATGGATAGACAGAGAAAGAGAAGAGAATCATCCTGATGGTCATCTAGCCGGAAGAACAATGGGGTTCACATTTGATGTTTATCACCCTCTGGACGAGGTCTGTAAAAATTTTAAATTCTATATATATAGAGAGGGAAAAAATCTGATGTAGAATCATATGGCTTCTTTGCATGCGTACACCCCGCGACAAAAAGATAGGTACAGAGGGGTTTTTTCTTTGATTTTTCATAAAATAACATTATCTAAATTGCGTGCTTGTCGTTTATCATTATCATAAAATAACACTATTCCCAGACTAAATTTTGTTTTAAGACTAATTTGGAAAATTTTCAAGATTAAAATTTTTCTAATTTAAGACTACACACCGCGACAAAAAGATAGGAACAAAGGGTATTTTTTTTTCTAAATTTTTGAATATGATTATTTTGAATATGATTCATATATTTCATATGTTTTTGATATGATAATATTTTGTTATGATAATAAAGGATCAGCAGAAATTAGATAATGTTATTTTAGGAAAAATTAAAAAAAAAAAAAATCCCCTTTGTTCCTATCTTTTTGTCGCGGAGTGTAGTCTTAAATTAGAAACATTTTAGGCTTAAAACTTTTCTAAATTAATCTTAAAACAAAATGTAGTCCGGGAATAGTGTTATTTTATGATAATAATAAATGATAAGCACAATTTAGATATTGTTATTTTATGAAAAATCAAAGAAAACACCCTTTGTACCTATCTTTTTGTCGCGGGCTGTATATTAAAAAATATACATCATATTAAATATAAAATACTAAACTATAAATATTATTTTATAAATTTATTACAAAAATTCACATAATTATTAGATGCACAATTAGGTATCATCAGTTCTGACTAAATTTTAACTAATTCAAGCGGTTTTTACTTCCCTATACAAAATGTAAGGAAGTATTATAAAACCAATTTGTGAAATGTATTTAATAACTTACTCATCGCAAAGACGAACAGTCACCGATTGTTGTAAATTCATGTTTGTGAGTATCATGACATCTATACTCGGGGAAAGGATAACTTGACAGTGTGTATTAGCCTGTAGAAATTACACATCCGCGAAAGAAACTAGTTCTTTACTATATTTAAGTGTAATAAACTTTTTCTCGATTTTTTTTTATTCTGGTAAACTGAAAAAGGATTAACTATTTAAACTGAACATATTTATGTTAACACATGGAATTCTTTGTAATAGATAAGCATAAAATTTATATCAATGTATTGTTTCGCGAAGAAAGTCTGTTGGCGAAATATTGGCGGAAGAGGGAATACCGGAAGCAACCTTTTAACCCCTATTGTGAGTGCGAAACAGTTTGGTGGGGCTAATAGATTACTTTATTTTCGAAAATTTGAAGATAATTAATGCACAGTCCGCTTCTTTAATTTCACAACTGTTAAAAATAGAGTAAAAATTTTGACGGATTTGAACTTTTGGGAAATTTTCACACCAGATTCACACCAAATATGTCAATGAAATATTCAAGCTAACAGGAATAAGGAAAAATATTTTTCGACAAATACTTTTTCTTTTTCGTTATTATTATTACATTGATAATATAATTTCAATTCGTTTACGCATTGTTATATAAAATATTTTTATTTCCAATACAAACAACTAATAGTGTTTACATTAATTTATACTATGCACTATATACTAAAGATTTTACTTTTTTTTTTTTTCTGGAACAGAACAATAAAAGAAAAACATAATTATCTTTAATAATAATAATAATAATAATTATCATATATATATATCAGACTTATATATGTAAAATTTATATATAAATGGGAGACAGATCATTTATTTAAAGCCGAAATTACATAATTAGCAAGCATTACATTGTAAAACAAATTTTATTTTAATGGATATTTACTTAAAGAAAATTAATTGGGAAATAAATACTGTTTGAGACTTTATAACAAATTGATCGATACCTTGGAGAGGAATTACAAAATTTTAAAGATATGTAGAGCAATTATGTAGGATTTTCTATATTGCAGTTTAAAATATTTACTTTTAAAGATATCATTATAAAAAATTTTGATTAGAAAAAGCTTACATTGAATAGAATTATTACTTATAATTCTGTGGATTTAGTTGGTAAAATAATTTCATCAAGTGAATAAAAACTATATTATTTAACAAAAATAATAAATTAAATTAAATTAAATTAAATTAAAAATAAATAAATAAATAAATAAAGGCTGATAGTGGTCAAGTGAATTGAAATGAAATTTAAATTCTGTCCTACACATAGTATAATTTTGTGAAAGTGGCCTATTTATTTATTGTGTATGCATGAAAATGTACTCCTGACACTGCCTGCTTTAATCAAGGTAGTCTACCGCAAAATTTTAACGACACAATTATTATTATTATTATTAATTGGCTCTTTGAAAGAAATAGATCTCTCGTCCTTATAAATCTATCTTTTGAGATTTGAATTTAGAGCCAAGAGCCTCCTAAATTCATAAAAATGCCTCGAAGTTCTTCCAAAAGCTACACAAAAGTCAAAAACTTATTTTCAGATACCTAAAATAATTCCAAATATGGCTACAAAATTGGTATTCATTCAATTGCTAAGTTTTTCAGTATCAAGTATGACGGAATTTTGACTCATTTTCTGCAATTGCTCTACATAATTTACTACAATAGTTATTTTTCGATTTAAATATACAAATATCCTTAAAAAAATGGGAGGGGGTTCTTAACTTTGTTTATAAATTGTAGCCCTTTGAAACGGTTACTATATAAATTTCTGAAAATTTCTGTCGAACATTATCTCTCAATTTTACCTTTAATATTTTTTTAACTGTGCCAAAGGGAAAACAAAATCACAAAATAAAAAGATAAATCGTTTTCATTTAGTCTATGCTGTCGGAAAGAAATAGTCCTCAATAAAAAAGTGGAAGCATTGTTTCTGAAAATTTTAAGATTGCTTTTAAGTTTAATATCACACATTAATATCAAAGCATGCTTATCCATTCAATATATCAAAATAAATTGAAAAATGCGTGAAATGACATGCTTTCATTCCTATTCCAAAGAATCGAATAACGTAACATTTCCCTCTTTCTCATCTATAAAAATCTCATTCCAACCTCCTAAAAATGCTATGAAAATAAATGCTTCAACTCAGTTTTTAAAAATAGCAGTCGCAAAGGTGTGTGTTTATCAGTATTAAATAAATACATCAAGACAAATCATATTTACAAGTAAATTAAAATTCGCTTCCCTTTCATATAAATTGTAAGTTTCTTAATTTTATTCAGAAATAAATATATAAAAATTCTCATATTCACATTTAGCATAAAAAATCGGGATACAGACAAAATGAATGTATAAACAAATTGTAAACAGAGATTCCCTCTGCATATGAAAATTCACTATATTTATTTATTTATTTTAAATTAATGTTTTTTAAATATTTTCATAAAAGCTTTAAACTATTTCCACTTTCTCATTTTTTTACTGCTTTTAACATGTACTGATTAACCGGTAAATAATAATGCAAATTGAAAATCTATTACGTTTTGTTCATTTAGAACTTTTGTTCATTTTCTCCACAGAAGATACTGCCATTTAAAAATCACAGTTTAAATCTTATGATAAAATAATTTTTCTGCCAAAATATATTCGAAATATTTTAAAAGTATATTTTTAAATTATATATATATATATATATATATATAATAATCAGTTTCTCTTTAAAGAAAACAAAGACAAAAAATGTACATTCAGATAATATTTTATTTAATTTTTTCCTTTTTCAAAATATTTAAGCATTAACCTTTTTGTTTTGTTTTTCTCTCAAGGTAAAATGTAGTATATTACATAATTTGCAGTAATATGGATTTACAATAAATTGTAAGTAATGAATTTAGTGTAAATTCATTTATAAAGAAACTAAAAAATATACTCTGAAAAAATATTTTTACTTTAATCGAAAAAAAGAAAAAGAAAAAACTTTCCGAAATCATCGCTAAATCGCCCGATATCGCAACCCAATTAACGCCAAGTGCGTAAACAGGTCTCTGTAGCCTTTGCAATACTGACAAGTTATGCGTTCCCCGAGTATATATATTCCCCGAGTATGTTTTATAGTTGCACACCGCAAATTTCGATCTTTAGATGAGCTCTCACTTTAAAGATATCAACGATTTTATTTTACACAGCTTTTTGTGGCGGTTGTGGCAACTTTTATGACAGGCAGTTGTGACAGCTTTTTGTGGCAGACACTGCTGTGTCTGTAAGTGCGTGTGTGCATGTAATTCGCATAACTCAAAACGAATGACGTAAAACAATGCAAATTCCTATGTAGGTTTGCTATAATATTTAATTTCCCCCCTCTCTTTTTGGTCTTTTTGTGACTTTCCGTTTTGGAGATACCCACGCAGATCATATCCAAAATGACCAAAATTACAAAAATTTTCGACATTATAGGTGACCTAGTATCATAAAGATTTCAGCATATACTGATGTCTAGAGTCCGTTACGATATAATTACGAAATTTGTCGATATTCTTTCGTGTAGAAAGTAGTTTGTAAAGACATAAACGGGTTCTAGTCGGCAAATGCACTTTATTTAATGAACTTTCTGGTAACAATCGAATAAAACCACAATTAGTACCACAAAAGTCAACAAACAAATAAATATTCTCCAAATAATTTAATAAAACAGTCATTCGTACCCCAAAAGTCAAGTAAAGAACGTTACATCATAGAGCAAGAATTTTTTAATTCAGCTTAGTGCTGATTCAGCACGACTGCTTAGCTCTATACATGAACAGAAACTGAACTCATCGAGAGTCTTGTAATGATTTATAAAATTTTCGAGGTAGTTCTGCAGTGGATTCTACCGAAAAAGTCTAGAACTAGTCCTATTGATGCTAGAGCTTTCAAACTTTTGCAACCATAAATTAATCACCTTTCGCCAAATTTAGGTAACAAATTGCCTAATTTGATGCCATATCGCAAAGTTTGCCATCCTTTATGGGAGGGTAAAACTGTCATCTTTTCCCCTTTTAACTGCAATACCGTGTAGAAAGTATTACGTAAAGGAATAGGCAGGTTCTAGTCTACAATCACTAATAATGAATGACTCTTTCCTTTAGTCTTGTTAGCGATTTGTAGAACTTTCGAGAAAGTTAGTTCTCTGCTACAAATCAATGGATTATTCCGAAAAATTCTAGAACTCGGTTCCTATTGAAGTTAGAGCTTTCAAACTTTGGCAAATCTGAACTACCATTTTTCATTAAACTTGGTTTCCAAGTCACCAAATTCGACGTTAACTCGCCAAGTTTAGCTGTGCATTTTCCAATGGTAAATTCTGTAATAGGCTGGGAAATATAATTCCTGAACAAACGATATTCGTGCTATACAGGGTATATAATCCTATTATTGTGGCCTTTCTAGTTCGAGTAATAGTTCTTCTTCTTCTTCTTCTTTTTTTTTTTTTTAGCTTGTTTTCGGCAATATTCATGGACCGGATTTATTAACCATTATTTATTAACCATTAATCACAAATGAAATCACCCTAGAAAACACAGTTTAAATAGTAGCTGACAACATAAAAATCATAGCATAAACAGTATTATATCATCACACACAGCATAAGCTGTAATCAGTAGCAGAGTCGGACGAGAGCTCCTAACATTACAAGCACTTGGCTTCAACTGAACTCCGAGAGCCCAAACGAGGTGTTGAATGAGGTCCTATTTATAACATAGTCTAATATATTTCCAGAATTTTACAGATATATGTGAAATATTTGATTTAGAGCTTAGATAATAGGTAAATCAAAAATTTTTCTCGCAAAGTTTTCTAAAAAGTCGCCAAGGGGTAATAAACTCGCCAATATGCGGCAAATTCGTCGCCAACGACATTTCTACCCTGGTGAAGCTTTTAAATGGGTTTTTAAAGGGAAATGAGCTATTTTAATATCAAATCAAAGCAGAAACGCGAAAAATTAACATTTTATAACCTGACTAAACCTTCTTAAATAAAATTACCTATAAACACCCCCCCCCAACTATTATTTACAAATTCGTTACATTATATTATCTGTTAAGGAAGTCATGTGGTGTTCCCATCAGATATTTTAGTCATCGTGGATATTTCTAAAACAGGAAGTCGTGGTCTGACCAAAATAGATCAGTGCACAATTAGTTGTTATATAGCAGTTTTAAAAACAATATTTCGATCTTCTAATCACTAATCGTTTCTGAATTATCAGTGGTATTTGTACAACGATATTTGTCATATAATGATAAAAAATTTTGGTTATCACGGGCATCTTCAAAAATTTGGTCTTAATAACGGATATCTTTAAAATATTAATTTTTAAGCTCAAAGCGAGAAATTGTATATTAACTAAAAAGTACTTGTATAATCAGACCAAATATTTATTACTAGATTTCAACTTTCTAAGACTACCGGTTTTTTAGTCAATTCAGTATTTACACACTATATTTAAATTCTATTCTAAATTGTATTCATTGTAAATTCTATATTTACAAACAAAAATTTTAGTTTTATGAAAGAAAAAATGAAAGAAAAAATGAAAAGAGAGTATTAAAGGCTGAATTTAAATTAAATTCCAGAGTACCAATGTGTTTAAATGTAATGAGGTGGGACATATTCTATAAAAAAAATACTTTACCATTATTTAATGTAAAAATTTTAAAATAAAAACATATCGGGATTGACACCCCGGAAAGGTTGTCATTTTCAGTATAAACCATTTTTAAAAGAATTCATTAATGCCTTTAAAACAAATGGTTATACAATAGATTTGTGATAATTTTAAACAAATTTATCTTCCTTTTCTTCTTCTTCTTCTCTTTTTCTTTTCTTTTTTTTTTTTTTTTTTTTTTTAGGACTGAGGGCCTATTAGTCTCAGACAGGGATTTTTGCGTTGTCGTTTTCGATAGTTGGACATTTGTCGAAATCATTTTTCGATAGTTGGACATTTATCGAAATCTAAAATTTATCTAAAATATAATTGAATAATTTGAAAGCGATGTTATAATTGGGAAGAAAAAAAAAACTAATAGTCCTCCGTCCTAAACTAAATTCTGCTTTTGCCAGAATTTCATCAAAACCTTTTTTTTTTCTTGAATGAAAAAGAAAAGAAAATTAATAATAATCAGTATCGTTACAAGAGATATCGAAAACGTTTTTTTTTTTTTTTTTTTAATAATTTTGAATTAGGAAATAAATAGTGCGCGTGTAATAATATGAAATAAAATAAATAAATAAATAAATAAATAAATAAAAATATGAATTTAATGATTTGATTTTTATATAAAACACGATCGCGTGCTATCTTAAAAAGTAGATGTAAAATTTAAAGTTTAATTTTCTTGACAACAATTATAAATTAAAATAAATAATTTAATGAAAGTTTGTTCTTTAGATATACGTCCGTGTAAGATGTCAAAAAATATACGACAAAGTATTATATCTCTTTATTTTACTAATAATCTTTTCTCATCGAAACTTTTTTTTTTTTTTTTGGCGGGGGCGTGTCACGTCCGTGAGAAAAATTCATAGCGAAGAGAATCTGCGGGATACTTTCCAACGAGATAAATAAATTAGAGTGCTGATTCAATGGATGAAGGATTAGCTTTCCGTGGTTCAAGATGAATCACGTGACATGCTCCAATAGGTTGCTGTGTTTGGCCTTTTATCGCTATTTTGGCAGTGTTTATAAAAGAAAAGTTATAGTTTTAAACATCTAAATTTAACAATAAATAATAATTTTTCAATTATTTTTAAGCATTTTGTCGGTTAAATTTCAACTACACGAAATAAAAAAGAAGTAAAACCAAAATCAAAATGATTTAGAACAAAAGAATATTAAACTACATAAGTAAACAAAAACATTGGCGGTTATAACTTTTGCGAAGAACAATCTCCGAACCGTTGCCATAGAAATTTACAGAAAATAAGCTGTTACCATGGGAACCAACGCATAGAGGGTTCCTGTCACATGACTCATGTTGGACCATGTCAGGGTTCTCATTTATCACTCTACTTTATTTATCTCGTTGATACTTTCTTAGCCAAAATAGTTGAACATCTAAACTAGAATTATCATAAAGAATAAATAAAAAGAAGATATTAAAAGCATGGAAAAAAAAAGATATATAATAAAAATTTAAATTATATATACCATGGTTTATTAAAATTAATATAATATTGAATTTAGAAAATAAAAACCACGCGCACAGGCAGGAAAAAGGATAATAAGAAAAAGGAGATCATAGAAAAATGGTATAGTTTATTTTTGGTATTTATTGTTTTATTAGGATTTTTGAGGAATAATGATAGGAACGGAAAAACACTTAATATTTCCTGGAGCTCTTTGAAAGTGAAATCTGAACTGATGTAAATTATATTATTAGAAGAATAAATTGAAAACAGAAAAATCGGCATAAGTTATTTTCAATTAAAGTTAAGTGTGCGACAAGATCGATGCAAAAATTTGTCTCGCTTTAAGTTCTAAAGGGCAGATTTCGCAAAAACGTAAGTGATTTAGAAATGCTCATGAAAGCAATTTTAATTTTAAGATGCACCACACTCTCAAAAGAAGAACAGGGACTATTGTGAAAGATTATTGGCGCATATTAAAAATAGCACAAAACAACTCGAGGGATCGACATTAAAAATTAAGCATGATAAATAAGACCGAAATATGGTTGCTACACGATATATGCAAAAATTGATTGAGCGGATTCTGTTTGTGATTCTTTCGCAATGAAAACGATCTATTTTTAAAGCAAATGGTTACAAGTAATAAAAAAAAACTGTTTATATATAAAAATGTTAAGCATAAATGATCACGGTCTAAGCATTGATATGCTTTTCAACCAGCACAACAGTCAGCTTCATCCGAAGAGATATTTCAGAATATTCGCTGGGACTGTAAAGGAATCGTTAAATTTGAGCTGTTGAATAGAAATTACACTGAGAAAAAAAATATACCGCCTTCATCTAGAATGAATAAGTGGCCATTTTCTAAATCCCTTAACTAGAAATATAGATTTCCCAGCTATGCGCATAAGGCACGCCAGTAAACTGAATAGACGAAATAATCGAGAATTTCTAGTCTACACATTTCTAGATGGTGAAACAATGTTCTGCATATTCTAAACATTCTGAATCTTTTGTAAGAAGAGAAATTCTCGCTTAATTATCTAGAATTGGGTCAAAAACCAAGATTATAGTCTGAAATCCGCCTTTTTTCTTTTTTTTCTTTTTTTTTTTTCCAGCGAAAGAAATCTTAAATAAATAAATAAAAATTCCTTTAGAAAGAATTACTTCATTACTTACTTCTGCAGGATACAAAACCGATATTCTCGTAACATTTAGTGTTTCACACCTCTGAGATGAAAATCGTCTACATTCATAATGAAAAATAATTTTAATAAATTATTTGTACAACGTAAATGGCTACAGAAAAATACAGAAGAAACTCTTGTAAAAATCGTAATATACTAGTTTTTTAGTGCTAGAGGCCTATTTCAGTCGGTACAGTTGTCGAATTTTTATACGTCACTCTTAATTAGTGCTAGAGGCCTATTTCAGTCGGTTTATTGAATGGGGATTTATTGAATGAAGTCCCCCCAAGGCACAACTTTGACATGAGTCCCCCCCCCCCCCCAGGCCCAACTTTGACATGAGTCCTCCCCAAGGTACCCCTATTTCAGTCGGTACAGCGTTGTCGAATTTTTATAATACACCTCTTAATAGTGCTAAGGGCCTATTTCAGTCGGTTTATTGAATGGGGATTTATTGAATGAAGTCCCCCCCCAAGGCACAACTTTGACATGAGTCCCCCCCAGGCCCAACTTTGTCATGAGTCCCCCCCCAAGCTACCCCTATTTCAGTCGGTACAGCGTTGTCGAATTTTTATAATACACCTCTTAATAGTGCTAAGGGCCTATTTCAGTCGGTTTATTGAATGGGGATTTATTGAATGAAGTCCCCCCAAGGCACAACTTTGACATGAGTTCCCCCCCCCAGGCCCAACTTTGACTTGAGTCCCCCCCAAGGTACAACTTTGACATGAGTCCCCCCAAGGCCCAACTTTGATATGAATCCCCCCCAGGCCCAACTTTGACATGAGTCCCCCTCAGGCCCAACTTTGACATGAGTCCCCCCCAAGGCACACCTTTGACATGAGTCCCCCCCAAGGCACACCTCCCCCTCATTGGGAAAAAGAGAAAAAACGTTGTTTTGCGGCTATAAGACAGTTTGGACTTCCAATGTTATTTGTTACAATATCTGCAGCTGAAACACATTGGTTTGATTTAATGAAAACTTTATCATGGAATTTAGATCGTCACGAATTAACTAAAGAAGAATTTTTCGATATTAACAAGTTTAGCAGTAGGCCTCTGGCACTAAATTAAAATCTGTCAATGTCAGATTTTCATGTTTTAAATAATGAAATAATGTCGTGTCTGTATAATTTTTTTTTTCCATTAAATTAAAAGGAAAAATTTATAACTGTTTTCAGAGAGAAAAGCTTATACAATGCGGTATATAGTATTCTTTATTTTGATATTAAGTTTTCACAAGAAAAAATTATATCAATTTTCTGAAAATTACTTAAATGATGATGGAGAAAAAATAGTAGAATGATAGCAATATATATGTTTTTCACTAGACAGCATAATAGGAGTAAGTTAATGTATTAAAAAGAAAATACTTCAACAATGTCTGGTATTTGTTATTAGTATGAGATTGATAATAAAAATGATGGTAGAGAAAAAGATGAAGAATGAGAAAGATGTATATTGTTTTTCAAATCAAGCATTATTCAATGTCAGTAAGTCAAGATAATAACCTTATCAAATGAAACATTTTCCTTTTTATCAGCTAAAGAAAGTACGACAATTCAAAATCGAAAGAATAAAAAAAAAAAAAAAAAATGCTTATCTAAATGAAATTATATTTATCGATTTTAGGTATTTATATCTTAAATACATAACCATGCATTGTGTTTGTATGTTTACATTGAATTTAGACAGGAAATGTCTATTATTTATCGGAGTCAAAATAATATTATCAAAATTCTTTCCCAATTTACGTGTATAAAACTCCTACAATAATTTTGAATGTCATGACTTAGAGGTCTGCTCGGGCCGGGTTCGGGCCGAAATTTTCAATTTGCTGTCGGGCCTAAAATTTTTTTTGTAGGCTCGGGCCGGGCCGAGCTCGGGCTCAATATTTTTGTGTGTACTCGGGTCGGGCCGGGCCTGGAGGAAATTTTAAGCCCGAGCCCAGCCCAAATCTTTTTCTAGAGTCCTCATTAATCGACGAAAAAGGGAAATTATAAAATACTTTTTCAGTCATTTATTTTACACAATTTTACAGTCTGGTATGTCACATTATTTTGTTAAAAGATGTCTGTAACTTCAATTTAATTGTCTATCAGCTTGTCTGTTCGGGATCTGATTTTCCGCAAATAATTTAAACATGTCTTGAAAATAATATATTTTATTTAAAGTAATATTAGATGGTTTCCATTTCAAAATAATATGCATGTTACTACCAGTTTGCGTACATGTAACAAACAAAAGAAATTAGATACGTTACTGTATATAAGGCTTTATTTTCTATGGTCTGTAGTGCTTAGATGGTATGAAGGCTATAAAAATCCTTCCGCTGTAACTTTTTCTCTAAGGCTTCTTTTTCTTTTCTCCGGGGCACTGGATGAAAGAAGCATCAGTTTTAGCATGTGCAAAAGCATCTTTTCTATTGAATATGGTTGGGTTAGCATTAAAGTTTTTTTACCGGATCACATGAGAGATTTGGATACATTACGGTATATAACAGGAAGTGGTTGAAAGTGTATTTTTAGTACTATTAACCATTTTAAATTTCTTCCTATATTGTTTGAGAATGTTATAATATTTTCGATTTGACTTTCTGTTTGTCTTTGTGTCTTCTGTACGTCTGTAATAATGAAATACTGTTTATATATAAATATCTTGTAAACATTCAGCAGTTTTGTTTAAGAGCATTCTATTGCTTAGCTATATAAAACCTCTGCAAAACACATACTAAAAATCTTTTTAGTAGAAAGGCTTTTTTTTTTTTGTAATTTTACAAATTTTTGAATCGGGCCGGGTCGGGTCGGGCCTGATTTTATCGTTTTTTGTCCGGGCCGGGCCTGGGCCGAATTTTTCGATTTCATACCGGGCCTGGTAAGCAAACCTTTCCAACGGGCCGGGCTGGGCCCGGGCCTGAAAATTTCGGCCCGTGCAGACCTCTATCATGACTACAAGGTGATTAAAATTAATGTTACGATTTCAACACGCTATAATTTTAAAACTACCCATCAGAGCGATTTGATATTTTACCACAGCAATCGTGAGGCAATGAACTTTTAGAGTATTAAAGGCTGAATTTAAATTAAATTCCAGAGTACCAATGTGTTTAAATGTAATGAGGTAGGACATATTCTATAAAAAAAATACTTTACCATTATTTAATGTAAAAATTTTAAAATAAAAACATATCGGGATTGACACCCCGGAAAGGTTGTCAATTTTCAGTATAAACCATTTTTAAAAGAATTCATTAGTGCCTTTAAAACAAATGGTTATACAATAGATTTGTGATAATTTTAAACAAATTTATCTTCCTTTTCTTCTTCTTCTTCTTCTTTTTTTTTTTTTTTTTTTTTTTTTTTAAGGACTGAGGGCCTATTAGTCTCAGACAGGGATTTTTGCGTTGTCGTTTTCGATAGTTGGACATTTGTCGAAATCATTTTTCGATAGTTGGGCATTTATAGAAATCTAAAATTTATCTAAAATATAATTGAATAATTTGAAAGCGATGTTATAATTGGGAAGAAAAAAAAAACTAATAGTCCTCCGTCCTAAACTAAATTCTGCTTTTGCCAGAATTTCATCAAAACCTTTTTTTTTTTTTTTTTTTTTTTTGAATGAAAAAGAAAAGAAAATTAATAATAATCAGTATCGTTACAAGAGATATCGAAAACGTTTTTTTTTTTTTTTTTTTTTTTTTAAATAATTTTGAATTAGGAAATAAATAGTGCGCGTGTAATAATATGAAATAAAATAAATAAATAAATAAATAAATAAATAAAAATATGAATTTAATGATTTGATTTTTATATAAAACACGATCGCGTGCTATCTTAAAAAGTAGATGTAAAATTTAAAGTTTAATTTTCTTGACAACAATTATAAATTAAAATAAATAATTTAATGAAAGTTTGTTCTTTAGATATACGTCCGTGTAAGATGTCAAAAAATATACGACAAAGTATTATATCTCTTTATTTTACTGATAATCTTTTCTCATGGAAACTTTTTTTTTTTTTTTTTTTTTTTTTTTTTTTTTTGCGGGGGCGTGTCACGTCCGTGAGAAAAATTCATAGCGAAGAGAATCTGCGGGATACTTTCCAACGAGATAAATAAATTAGAGTGCTGATTCAATGGATGAAGGATTAGCTTTCCGTGGTTCAAGATGAATCACGTGACATGCTCCAATAGGTTGCTGTGTTTGGCCTTTTATCGCTATTTTGGCAGTGTTTATATAAGAAAAGTTATAGTTTTAAACATCTAAATTTAACAATAAATAATAATTTTTCAATTATTTTTAAGCATTTTGTCGGTTAAATTTCAACTACACGAAATAAAAAAGAAGTAAAACCAAAATCAAAATGATTTAGAACAAAAGAATATTAAACTACATAAGTAAACAAAAACATTGGCGGTTATAACTTTTGCGAAGAACAATCTCCGAACCGTTGCCATAGAAATTTACAGAAAATAAGCTGTTACCATGGGAACCAACGCATAGAGGGTTCCTGTCACATGACTCATGTTGGACCATGTCAGGGTTATCATTTATCACTCTACTTTATTTATCTCGTTGATACTTTCTTAGCCAAAATAGTTGAACATCTAAACTAGAATTATCATAAAGAATAAATAAAAAGAAGATATTAAAAGCATGGAAAAAAAAAGATATATAATAAAAATTTAAATTATATATACCATGGTTTATTAAAATTAATATAATATTGAATTTAGAAAATAAAAACCACGCGCACAGGCAGGAAAAAGGATAATAAGAAAAAGGAGATCATAGAAAAATGGTATAGTTTATTTTTGGTATTTATTGTTTTATTAGGATTTTTGAGGAATAATGATAGGAACGGAAAAACACTTAATATTTCCTGGAGCTCTTTGAAAGTGAAATCTGAACTGATGTAAATTATATTATTAGAAGAATAAATTGAAAACAGAAAAATCGGCATAAGTTATTTTCAATTAAAGTTAAGTGTGCGACAAGATCGATGCAAAAATTTGTCTCGCTTTAAGTTCTAAAGGGCAGATTTCGCAAAAACGTAAGTGATTTAGAAATGCTCATGAAAGCAATTTTAATTTTAAGATGCACCACACTCTCAAAAGAAGAACAGGGACTATTGTGAAAGATTATTGGCGCATATTAAAAATAGCACAAAACAACTCGAGGGATCGACATTAAAAATTAAGCATGATAAATAAGACCGAAATATGGTTGCTACACGATATATGCAAAAATTGATTGAGCGGATTCTGTTTGTGATTCTTTCGCAATGAAAACGATCTATTTTTAAAGCAAATGGTTACAAGTAATAAAAAAAAAACTGTTTATATATAAAAATGTTAAGCATAAATGATCACGGTCTAAGCATTGATATGCTTTTCAACCAGCACAACAGTCAGCTTCATCCGAAGAGATATTTCAGAATATTCGCTGGGACTGTAAAGGAATCGTTAAATTTGAGCTGTTGAATAGAAATTACACTGAGAAAAAAAATATACCGCCTTCATCTAGAATGAATAAGTGGCCATTTTCTAAATCCCTTAACTAGAAATATAGATTTCCCAGCTATGCGCATAAGGCACGCCAGTAAACTGAATAGACGAAATAATCGAAAATTTCTAGTCTACACATTTCTAGATGGTGAAACAATGTTCTGCATATTCTAAACATTCTGAATCTTTTGTAAGAAGAGAAATTCTCGCTTAATTATCTAGAATTGGGTCAAAAACCAAGATTATAGTCTGAAATCCGCCTTTTTTTTTTTTTTTTTTTTTTTTTTTTTTCCAGCGAAAGAAATCTTAAATAAATAAATAAAAATTCCTTTAGAAAGAATTACTTCATTACTTACTTCTGCAGGATACAAAACCGATATTCTCGTAACATTTAGTGTTTCACACCTCTGAGATGAAAATCGTCTACATTCATAATGAAAAATAATTTTAATAAATTATTTGTACAACGTAAATGGCTACAGAAAAATACAGAAGAAACTCTTGTAAAAATCGTAATATACTAGTTTTTTAGTGCTAGAGGCCTATTTCAGTCGGTACAGTTGTCGAATTTTTATACGTCACTCTTAATTAGTGCTAGAGGCCTATTTCAGTCGGTTTATTGAATGGGGATTTATTGAATGAAGTCCCCCCAAGGCACAACTTTGACATGAGTCCCCCCCCCCAGGCCCAACTTTGACATGAGTCCTCCCCAAGGTACCCCTATTTCAGTCGGTACAGCGTTGTCGAATTTTTATAATACACCTCTTAATAGTGCTAAGGGCCTATTTCAGTCGGTTTATTGAATGGGGATTTATTGAATGAAGTCCCCCCCCCAAGGCACAACTTTGACATGAGTCCCCCCCAGGCCCAACTTTGACATGAGTCCCCCCCCAAGCTACCCCTATTTCAGTCGGTACAGCGTTGTCGAATTTTTATAATACACCTCTTAATAGTGCTAAGGGCCTATTTCAGTCGGTTTATTGAATGGGGATTTATTGAATGAAGTCCCCCCAAGGCACAACTTTGACATGAGTTCCCCCCCCAGGCCCAACTTTGACTTGAGTCCCCCCCAAGGTACAACTTTGACATGAGTCCCCCCAAGGCCCAACTTTGATATGAATCCCCCCCAGGCCCAACTTTGACATGAGTCCCCCTCAGGCCCAACTTTGACATGAGTCCCCCCCAAGGCACACTTTTGACATGAGTCCCCCCCAAGGCACACCTCCCCCTCATTGGGAAAAAGAGAAAAAACGTTGTTTTGCGGCTATAAGACAGTTTGGACTTCCAATGTTATTTGTTACAATATCTGCAGCTGAAACACATTGGTTTGATTTAATGAAAACTTTATCATGGAATTTAGATCGTCACGAATTAACTAAAGAAGAATTTTTCGATATTAACAAGTTTAGCAGTAGGCCTCTGGCACTAAATTAAAATCTGTCAATGTCAGATTTTCATGTTTTAAATAATGAAATAATGTCGTGTCTGTATAATTTTTTTTTTCCATTAAATTAAAAGGAAAAATTTATAACTGTTTTCAGAGAGAAAAGCTTATACAATGCGGTATATAGTATTCTTTATTTTGATATTAAGTTTTCACAAGAGAGAATTATATCAATTTTCTGAAAATTACTTAAATGATGATGGAGAAAAAATAGTAGAATGATAGCAATATATATGTTTTTCACTAGACAGCATAATAGGAGTAAGTTAATGTATTAAAAAGAAAATACTTCAACAATGTCTGGTATTTGTTATTAGTATGAGATTGATAATAAAAATGATGGTAGAGAAAAAGATGAAGAATGAGAAAGATGTATATTGTTTTTCAAATCAAGCATTATTCAATGTCAGTAAGTCAAGATAATAACCTTATCAAATGAAACATTTTCCTTTTTATCAGCTAAAGAAAGTACGACAATTCAAAATCGAAAGAATAAAAAAAAAAAAAATGCTTATCTAAATGAAATTATATTTATCGATTTTAGGTATTTATATCTTAAATACATAACCATGCACTGTGTTTGTATGTTTACATTGAATTTAGACAGGAAATGTCTATTATTTATCGGAGTCAAAATAATATTATCAAAATTCTTTCCCAATTTACGTGTATAAAACTCCTACAATAATTTTGAATGTCATGACTTAGAGGTCTGCTCGGGCCGGGTTCGGGCCGAAATTTTCAATTTGCTGTCGGGCCTAAAATTTTTTTTGTAGGCTCGGGCCGGGCCGAGCTCGGGCTCAATATTTTTGTGTGTACTCGGGTCGGGCCGGGCCTGGAGGAAATTTTAAGCCCGAGCCCAGCCCAAATCTTTTTCTAGAGTCCTCATTAATCGACGAAAAAGGGAAATTATAAAATACTTTTTCAGTCATTTATTTTACACAATTTTACAGTCTGGTATGTCACATTATTTTGTTAAAAGATGTCTGTAACTTCAATTTAATTGTCTATCAGCTTGTCTGTTCGGGATCTGATTTTCCGCAAATAATTTAAACATGTCTTGAAAATAATATATTTTATTTAAAGTAATATTAGATGGTTTCCATTTCAAAATAATATGCATGTTACTACCAGTTTGCGTACATGTAACAAACAAAAGAAATTAGATACGTTACTGTATATAAGGCTTTATTTTCTATGGTCTGTAGTGCTTAGATGGTATGAAGGCTATAAAAATCCTTCCGCTGTAACTTTTTCTCTAAGGCTTCTTTTTCTTTTCTCCGGGGCACTGGATGAAAGAAGCATCAGTTTTAGCATGTGCAAAAGCATCTTTTCTATTGAATATGGTTGGGTTAGCATTAAAGTTTTTTTACCGGATCACATGAGAGATTTGGATACATTACGGTATATAACAGGAAGTGGTTGAAAGTGTATTTTTAGTACTATTAACCATTTTAAATTTCTTCCTATATTGTTTGAGAATGTTATAATATTTTCGATTTGACTTTCTGTTTGTCTTTGTGTCTTCTGTACGTCTGTAATAATGAAATACTGTTTATATATAAATATCTTGTAAACATTCAGCAGTTTTGTTTAAGAGCATTCTATTGCTTAGCTATATAAAACCTCTGCAAAACACATACTAAAAATCTTTTTAGTAGAAAGGCTTTTTTTTTTTTTGTAATTTTACAAATTTTTGAATCGGGCCGGGTCGGGTCGGGCCTGATTTTATCGTTTTTTGTCCGGGCCGGGCCTGGGCCGAATTTTTCGATTTCATACCGGGCCTGGTAAGCAAACCTTTCCAACGGGCCGGGCTGGGCCCGGGCCTGAAAATTTCGGCCCGTGCAGACCTCTATCATGACTACAAGGTGATTAAAATTAATGTTACGATTTCAACACGCTATAATTTTAAAACTACCCATCAGAGCGATTTGATATTTTACCACAGCAATCGTGAGGCAATGAACTTTTAGAGTATTAAAGGCTGAATTTAAATTAAATTCCAGAGTACCAATGTGTTTAAATGTAATGAGGTAGGACATATTCTATAAAAAAAATACTTTACCATTATTTAATGTAAAAATTTTAAAATAAAAACATATCGGGATTGACACCCCGGAAAGGTTGTCAATTTTCAGTATAAACCATTTTTAAAAGAATTCATTAGTGCCTTTAAAACAAATGGTTATACAATAGATTTGTGATAATTTTAAACAAATTTATCTTCCTTTTCTTCTTCTTCTTCTTCTTTTTTTTTTTTTTTTTTTAAGGACTGAGGGCCTATTAGTCTCAGACAGGGATTTTTGCGTTGTCGTTTTCGATAGTTGGACATTTGTCGAAATCATTTTTCGATAGTTGGGCATTTATAGAAATCTAAAATTTATCTAAAATATAATTGAATAATTTGAAAGCGATGTTATAATTGGGAAGAAAAAAAAAACTAATAGTCCTCCGTCCTAAACTAAATTCTGCTTTTGCCAGAATTTCATCAAAACCTTTTTTTTTTTTTTTTTTTTTTTTTTGAATGAAAAAGAAAAGAAAATTAATAATAATCAGTATCGTTACAAGAGATATCGAAAACGTTTTTTTTTTTTTTTTTTTTTTTTTTTTTAAATAATTTTGAATTAGGAAATAAATAGTGCGCGTGTAATAATATGAAATAAAATAAATAAATAAATAAATAAATAAATAAAAATATGAATTTAATGATTTGATTTTTATATAAAACACGATCGCGTGCTATCTTAAAAAGTAGATGTAAAATTTAAAGTTTAATTTTCTTGACAACAATTATAAATTAAAATAAATAATTTAATGAAAGTTTGTTCTTTAGATATACGTCTGTGTAAGATGTCAAAAAATATACGACAAAGTATTATATCTCTTTATTTTACTGATAATCTTTTCTCATGGAAACTTTTTTTTTTTTTTTTTTTTTTTTTTTTTTTTTTGCGGGGGCGTGTCACGTCCGTGAGAAAAATTCATAGCGAAGAGAATCTGCGGGATACTTTCCAACGAGATAAATAAATTAGAGTGCTGATTCAATGGATGAAGGATTAGCTTTCCGTGGTTCAAGATGAATCACGTGACATGCTCCAATAGGTTGCTGTGTTTGGCTTTTTATCGCTATTTTGGCAGTGTTTATATAAGAAAAGTTATAGTTTTAAACATCTAAATTTAACAATAAATAATAATTTTTCAATTATTTTTAAGCATTTTGTCGGTTAAATTTCAACTACACGAAATAAAAAAGAAGTAAAACCAAAATCAAAATGATTTAGAACAAAAGAATATTAAACTACATAAGTAAACAAAAACATTGGCGGTTATAACTTTTGCGAAGAACAATCTCCGAACCGTTGCCATAGAAATTTACAGAAAATAAGCTGTTACCATGGGAACCAACGCATAGAGGGTTCCTGTCACATGACTCATGTTGGACCATGTCAGGGTTATCATTTATCACTCTACTTTATTTATCTCGTTGATACTTTCTTAGCCAAAATAGTTGAACATCTAAACTAGAATTATCATAAAGAATAAATAAAAAGAAGATATTAAAAGCATGGAAAAAAAAAGATATATAATAAAAATTTAAATTATATATACCATGGTTTATTAAAATTAATATAATATTGAATTTAGAAAATAAAAACCACGCGCACAGGCAGGAAAAAGGATAATAAGAAAAAGGAGATCATAGAAAAATGGTATAGTTTATTTTTGGTATTTATTGTTTTATTAGGATTTTTGAGGAATAATGATAGGAACGGAAAAACACTTAATATTTCCTGGAGCTCTTTGAAAGTGAAATCTGAACTGATGTAAATTATATTATTAGAAGAATAAATTGAAAACAGAAAAATCGGCATAAGTTATTTTCAATTAAAGTTAAGTGTGCGACAAGATCGATGCAAAAATTTGTCTCGCTTTAAGTTCTAAAGGGCAGATTTCGCAAAAACGTAAGTGATTTAGAAATGCTCATGAAAGCAATTTTAATTTTAAGATGCACCACACTCTCAAAAGAAGAACAGGGACTATTGTGAAAGATTATTGGCGCATATTAAAAATAGCACAAAACAACTCGAGGGATCGACATTAAAAATTAAGCATGATAAATAAGACCGAAATATGGTTGCTACACGATATATGCAAAAATTGATTGAGCGGATTCTGTTTGTGATTCTTTCGCAATGAAAACGATCTATTTTTAAAGCAAATGGTTACAAGTAATAAAAAAAAAACTGTTTATATATAAAAATGTTAAGCATAAATGATCACGGTCTAAGCATTGATATGCTTTTCAACCAGCACAACAGTCAGCTTCATCCGAAGAGATATTTCAGAATATTCGCTGGGACTGTAAAGGAATCGTTAAATTTGAGCTGTTGAATAGAAATTACACTGAGAAAAAAAATATACCGCCTTCATCTAGAATGAATAAGTGGCCATTTTCTAAATCCCTTAACTAGAAATATAGATTTCCCAGCTATGCGCATAAGGCACGCCAGTAAACTGAATAGACGAAATAATCGAGAATTTCTAGTCTACACATTTCTAGATGGTGAAACAATGTTCTGCATATTCTAAACATTCTGAATCTTTTGTAAGAAGAGAAATTCTCGCTTAATTATCTAGAATTGGGTCAAAAACCAAGATTATAGTCTGAAATCCGCCTTTTTTTTTTCCCAGCGAAAGAAATCTTAAATAAATAAATAAAAATTCCTTTAGAAAGAATTACTTCATTCGATCTGCTGGATACAAAACCGATATTCTCGTAACATTTAGTGTTTTACACCTCTGAGATGAAAATCGTCTACATTCATAATGAAAAATAATTTTAATAAATTATTTGTACAACGTAAATGGCTACAGAAAAATACAGAAGAAACTCTTGTAAAAATCGTAATATACTAGTTTTTTAGTGCTAGAGGCCTATTTCAGTCGGTACAGTTGTCGAATTTTTATACGTCACTCTTAATTAGTGCTAGAGGCCTATTTCAGTCGGTTTATTGAATGGGGATTTATTGAATGAAGTCCCCCCAAGGCCCAACTTTGACATGAGTCCCCCCCCCCAGGCCCAACTTTGACATGAGTCCTCCCCAAGGTACCCCTATTTCAGTCGGTACAGCGTTGTCGAATTTTTATAATACACCTCTTAATAGTGCTAAGGGCCTATTTCAGTCGGTTTATTGAATGGGGATTTATTGAATGAAGTCCCCCCAAGGCACAACTTTGACATGAGTCCCCCCCCCCAGGCCCAACTTTGACATGAGTCCTCCCCAAGGTACCCCTATTTCAGTCGGTACAGCGTTGTCGAATTTTTATAATACACCTCTTAATAGTGCTAAGGGCCTATTTCAGTCGGTTTATTGAATGGGGATTTATTGAATGAAGTCCCCCCAAGGCCCAACTTTGACATGAGTCCCCCCCAGGCCCAACTTTGACATGAGTCCCCCCCAAGGTACCCCTATTTCAGTCGGTACAGCGTTGTCGAATTTTTATAATACACTCTTAATAGTGCTAAGGGCCTATTTCAGTCGGTTTATTGAATGGGGATTTATTGAATGAAGTCCCCCCAAGGCACAACTTTGACATGAGTCCCCCCCCCAGGCACAACTTTGACATGAGTCCCCCCCAAGTTACAACTTTGACATGAGTCCCCCCAAGGCCCAACTTTGATATGAATCCCCCCCCCCAGGCCCAACTTTGACATGAGTCCCCCCCAGGCCCAACTTTGACATGAGTCCCCCCCAAGGTACAACTTTGACATGAGTCCCCCCCCAAGGCACACCTTTGACATGAGTCCCCCCCAAGGCACACCTCCCCCTCATTGGGAAAAAGAGAAAAAACGTTGTTTTGCGGCTATAAGACAGTTTGGACTTCCAACGTTATTTGTTACAATATCTGCAGCTGAAACACATTGGTTTGATTTAATGAAAACTTTATCATGGAATTTAGATCGTCACGAATTAACTAAAGAAGAATTTTTCGATATTAACAAGTTTAGCAGTAGGCTTCTGGCACTAAATTAAAATCTGTCAATGTCAGATTTTCATGTTTTAAATAATGAAATAAAGTCGTGTCTGTATAATTTTTTTTTTCCCATTAAATTAAAAGGAAAAATTCATAACTGTTTTCAGAGAGAAAAGCTTATACAAGGCGGTATATAGTATTCTTTATTTTGATATTAAGTTTTCACAAGAGAAAATTATATCAATTTTCTGAAAATTACTTAAATGATGATGGAGAAAAAATAGTAGAATGATAGCAATATATATGTTTTTCACTAGACAGCATAATAGGAGTAAGTTAATGTATTAAAAAGAAAATACTTTAACAATGTCTGGTATTTGTTATTAGTATGAGATTGATAATAAAAATGATGGTAGAGAAAAAGATGAAGAATGAGAAAGATGTATATTGTTTTTCAAATCAAGCATTATTCAATGTCAGTAAGTCAAGATAATAACCTTATCAAATGAAACATTTTCCTTTTTATCAGCTAAAGAAAGTACGACAATTCAAAATCGAAAGAATAAAAAAAAAAAAAAAAATGCTTATCTAAATGAAATTATATTTATCGATTTTAGGTATTTATATCTTAAATACATAACCATGCATTGTGTTTGTATGTTTACATTGAATTTAGACAGGAAATGTCTATTATTTATCGGAGTCAAAATAATATTATCAAAATTCTTTCCCAATTTACGTGTATAAAACTCCTACAATAATTTTGAATGTCATGACTTAGAGGTCTGCTCGGGCCGGGTTCGGGCCGAAATTTTCAATTTGCTGTCGGGCCGTGCGGAACTCGGGCCTAAAATTTTTTTTGTAGGCTCGGGCCGGGCCGAGCTCGGGCTCAATATTTTTGTGTGTACTCGGGTCGGGCCGGGCCTGGAGGAAATTTTAAGCCCGAGCCCGGCCCAAATCTTTTTCTAGAGTCCTCATTAATCGACGAAAAAGGGAAATTATAAAATACTTTTTCAGTCATTTATTTTACACAATTTTACAGTCTGGTATGTCACATTATTTTGTTAAAAGGTGTCTGTAACTTCAATTTAATTGTCTATCAGCTTGTCTGTTCGGGATCTGATTTTCCGCAAATAATTTAAACATGTCTTGAAAATAATATATTTTATTTAAAGTGATATTAGATGGTTTCCATTTCAAAATAATATGCATGTTACTACCAGTTTGCGTACATGTAACAAACAAAAGAAATTAGATACGTTACTGTATATAAGGCTTTATTTTCTATGGTCTGTAGTGCTTAGATGGTATGAAGGCTATAAAAATCCTTCCGCTGTAACTTTTTCTCTAAGGCTTCTTTTTCTTTTCTCTTGGGCACTGGATGAAAGAAGCATCAGTTTTAGCATGTGCAAAAGCATCTTTTCTATTGAATATGGTTGGGTTAGCATTAAAGTTTTTTTACCGGATCACATGAGAGATTTGGATACATTACGGTATATAACAGGAAGTGGTTGAAAGTGTATTTTTAGTACTATTAACCATTTTAAATTTCTTCCTATATTGTTTGAGAATGTTATAATATTTTCGATTTGACTTTCTGTTTGTCTTTGTGTCTTCTGTACGTCTGTAATAATGAAATACTGTTTATATATAAATATCTTGTAAACATTCAGCAGTTTTGTTTAAGAGCATTCTATTGCTTAGCTATATAAAACCTCTGCAAAACACATACTAAAAATCTTTTTAGTAGAAAGGCTTTTTTTTTTTTTGTAATTTTACAAATTTTTGAATCGGGCCGGGTCGGGTCGGGCCTGATTTTATCGTTTTTTGTCCGGGCCGGGCCTGGGCCGAATTTTTCGATTTCATACCGGGCCTGGTAAGCAAACCTTTCCAACGGGCCGGGCTGGGCCCGGGCCTGAAAATTTCGGCCCGTGCAGACCTCTATCATGACTACAAGGTGATTAAAATTAATGTTACGATTTCAACACGCTATAATTTTAAAACTACCCATCAGAGCGATTTGATATTTTACCACAGCAATCGTGAGGCAATGAACTTTTAGAGTATTAAAGGCTGAATTTAAATTAAATTCCAGAGTACCAATGTGTTTAAATGTAATGAGGTAGGACATATTCTATAAAAAAAATACTTTACCATTATTTAATGTAAAAATTTTAAAATAAAAACATATCGGGATTGACACCCCGGAAAGGTTGTCAATTTTCAGTATAAACCATTTTTAAAAGAATTCATTAGTGCCTTTAAAACAAATGGTTATACAATAGATTTGTGATAATTTTAAACAAATTTATCTTCCTTTTCTTCTTCTTCTTCTTCTTCTTTTTTTTTTTTTTTTTTTTTAAGGACTGAGGGCCTATTAGTCTCAGACAGGGATTTTTGCGTTGTCGTTTTCGATAGTTGGACATTTGTCGAAATCATTTTTCGATAGTTGGGCATTTATAGAAATCTAAAATTTATCTAAAATATAATTGAATAATTTGAAAGCGATGTTATAATTGGGAAGAAAAAAAAAACTAATAGTCCTCCGTCCTAAACTAAATTCTGCTTTTGCCAGAATTTCATCAAAACCTTTTTTTTTTTTTTTTTTTTTTTTTGAATGAAAAAGAAAAGAAAATTAATAATAATCAGTATCGTTACAAGAGATATCGAAAACGTTTTTTTTTTTTTTTTTTTTTTTTTTTAAATAATTTTGAATTAGGAAATAAATAGTGCGCGTGTAATAATATGAAATAAAATAAATAAATAAATAAATAAATAAATAAAAATATGAATTTAATGATTTGATTTTTATATAAAACACGATCGCGTGCTATCTTAAAAAGTAGATGTAAAATTTAAAGTTTAATTTTCTTGACAACAATTATAAATTAAAATAAATAATTTAATGAAAGTTTGTTCTTTAGATATACGTCCGTGTAAGATGTCAAAAAATATACGACAAAGTATTATATCTCTTTATTTTACTGATAATCTTTTCTCATGGAAACTTTTTTTTTTTTTTTTTTTGGCGGGGGCGTGTCACGTCCGTGAGAAAAATTCATAGCGAAGAGAATCTGCGGGATACTTTCCAACGAGATAAATAAATTAGAGTGCTGATTCAATGGATGAAGGATTAGCTTTCCGTGGTTCAAGATGAATCACGTGACATGCTCCAATAGGTTGCTGTGTTTGGCCTTTTATCGCTATTTTGGCAGTGTTTATATAAGAAAAGTTATAGTTTTAAACATCTAAATTTAACAATAAATAATAATTTTTCAATTATTTTTAAGCATTTTGTCGGTTAAATTTCAACTACACGAAATAAAAAAGAAGTAAAACCAAAATCAAAATGATTTAGAACAAAAGAATATTAAACTACATAAGTAAACAAAAACATTGGCGGTTATAACTTTTGCGAAGAACAATCTCCGAACCGTTGCCATAGAAATTTACAGAAAATAAGCTGTTACCATGGGAACCAACGCATAGAGGGTTCCTGTCACATGACTCATGTTGGACCATGTCAGGGTTATCATTTATCACTCTACTTTATTTATCTCGTTCATACTTTCTTAGCCAAAATAGTTGAACATCTAAACTAGAATTATCATAAAGAATAAATAAAAAGAAGATATTAAAAGCATGGAAAAAAAAAGATATATAATAAAAATTTAAATTATATATACCATGGTTTATTAAAATTAATATAATATTGAATTTAGAAAATAAAAACCACGCGCACAGGCAGGAAAAAGGATAATAAGAAAAAGGAGATCATAGAAAAATGGTATAGTTTATTTTTGGTATTTATTGTTTTATTAGGATTTTTGAGGAATAATGATAGGAACGGAAAAACACTTAATATTTCCTGGAGCTCTTTGAAAGTGAAATCTGAACTGATGTAAATTATATTATTAGAAGAATAAATTGAAAACAGAAAAATCGGCATAAGTTATTTTCAATTAAAGTTAAGTGTGCGACAAGATCGATGCAAAAATTTGTCTCGCTTTAAGTTCTAAAGGGCAGATTTCGCAAAAACGTAAGTGATTTAGAAATGCTCATGAAAGCAATTTTAATTTTAAGATGCACCACACTCTCAAAAGAAGAACAGGGACTATTGTGAAAGATTATTGGCGCATATTAAAAATAGCACAAAACAACTCGAGGGATCGACATTAAAAATTAAGCATGATAAATAAGACCGAAATATGGTTGCTACACGATATATGCAAAAATTGATTGAGCGGATTCTGTTTGTGATTCTTTCGCAATGAAAACGATCTATTTTTAAAGCAAATGGTTACAAGTAATAAAAAAAAAACTGTTTATATATAAAAATGTTAAGCATAAATGATCACGGTCTAAGCATTGATATGCTTTTCAACCAGCACAACAGTCAGCTTCATCCGAAGAGATATTTCAGAATATTCGCTGGGACTGTAAAGGAATCGTTAAATTTGAGCTGTTGAATAGAAATTACACTGAGAAAAAAAATATACCGCCTTCATCTAGAATGAATAAGTGGCCATTTTCTAAATCCCTTAACTAGAAATATAGATTTCCCAGCTATGCGCATAAGGCACGCCAGTAAACTGAATAGACGAAATAATCGAAAATTTCTAGTCTACACATTTCTAGATGGTGAAACAATGTTCTGCATATTCTAAACATTCTGAATCTTTTGTAAGAAGAGAAATTCTCGCTTAATTATCTAGAATTGGGTCAAAAACCAAGATTATAGTCTGAAATCCGCCTTTTTTTTTTTTTTTTTTTTTTTTTTTTTTCCAGCGAAAGAAATCTTAAATAAATAAATAAAAATTCCTTTAGAAAGAATTACTTCATTACTTACTTCTGCAGGATACAAAACCGATATTCTCGTAACATTTAGTGTTTCACACCTCTGAGATGAAAATCGTCTACATTCATAATGAAAAATAATTTTAATAAATTATTTGTACAACGTAAATGGCTACAGAAAAATACAGAAGAAACTCTTGTAAAAATCGTAATATACTAGTTTTTTAGTGCTAGAGGCCTATTTCAGTCGGTACAGTTGTCGAATTTTTATACGTCACTCTTAATTAGTGCTAGAGGCCTATTTCAGTCGGTTTATTGAATGGGGATTTATTGAATGAAGTCCCCCCAAGGCACAACTTTGACATGAGTCCCCCCCCCAGGCCCAACTTTGACATGAGTCCTCCCCAAGGTACCCCTATTTCAGTCGGTACAGCGTTGTCGAATTTTTATAATACACCTCTTAATAGTGCTAAGGGCCTATTTCAGTCGGTTTATTGAATGGGGATTTATTGAATGAAGTCCCCCCCCCAAGGCACAACTTTGACATGAGTCCCCCCCAGGCCCAACTTTGACATGAGTCCCCCCCCAAGCTACCCCTATTTCAGTCGGTACAGCGTTGTCGAATTTTTATAATACACCTCTTAATAGTGCTAAGGGCCTATTTCAGTCGGTTTATTGAATGGGGATTTATTGAATGAAGTCCCCCCAAGGCACAACTTTGACATGAGTTCCCCCCCCAGGCCCAACTTTGACTTGAGTCCCCCCCAAGGTACAACTTTGACATGAGTCCCCCCAAGGCCCAACTTTGATATGAATCCCCCCCAGGCCCAACTTTGACATGAGTCCCCCTCAGGCCCAACTTTGACATGAGTCCCCCCCAAGGCACACTTTTGACATGAGTCCCCCCCAAGGCACACCTCCCCCTCATTGGGAAAAAGAGAAAAAACGTTGTTTTGCGGCTATAAGACAGTTTGGACTTCCAATGTTATTTGTTACAATATCTGCAGCTGAAACACATTGGTTTGATTTAATGAAAACTTTATCATGGAATTTAGATCGTCACGAATTAACTAAAGAAGAATTTTTCGATATTAACAAGTTTAGCAGTAGGCCTCTGGCACTAAATTAAAATCTGTCAATGTCAGATTTTCATGTTTTAAATAATGAAATAATGTCGTGTCTGTATAATTTTTTTTTTCCATTAAATTAAAAGGAAAAATTTATAACTGTTTTCAGAGAGAAAAGCTTATACAATGCGGTATATAGTATTCTTTATTTTGATATTAAGTTTTCACAAGAGAGAATTATATCAATTTTCTGAAAATTACTTAAATGATGATGGAGAAAAAATAGTAGAATGATAGCAATATATATGTTTTTCACTAGACAGCATAATAGGAGTAAGTTAATGTATTAAAAAGAAAATACTTCAACAATGTCTGGTATTTGTTATTAGTATGAGATTGATAATAAAAATGATGGTAGAGAAAAAGATGAAGAATGAGAAAGATGTATATTGTTTTTCAAATCAAGCATTATTCAATGTCAGTAAGTCAAGATAATAACCTTATCAAATGAAACATTTTCCTTTTTATCAGCTAAAGAAAGTACGACAATTCAAAATCGAAAGAATAAAAAAAAAAAAAATGCTTATCTAAATGAAATTATATTTATCGATTTTAGGTATTTATATCTTAAATACATAACCATGCACTGTGTTTGTATGTTTACATTGAATTTAGACAGGAAATGTCTATTATTTATCGGAGTCAAAATAATATTATCAAAATTCTTTCCCAATTTACGTGTATAAAACTCCTACAATAATTTTGAATGTCATGACTTAGAGGTCTGCTCGGGCCGGGTTCGGGCCGAAATTTTCAATTTGCTGTCGGGCCTAAAATTTTTTTTGTAGGCTCGGGCCGGGCCGAGCTCGGGCTCAATATTTTTGTGTGTACTCGGGTCGGGCCGGGCCTGGAGGAAATTTTAAGCCCGAGCCCAGCCCAAATCTTTTTCTAGAGTCCTCATTAATCGACGAAAAAGGGAAATTATAAAATACTTTTTCAGTCATTTATTTTACACAATTTTACAGTCTGGTATGTCACATTATTTTGTTAAAAGATGTCTGTAACTTCAATTTAATTGTCTATCAGCTTGTCTGTTCGGGATCTGATTTTCCGCAAATAATTTAAACATGTCTTGAAAATAATATATTTTATTTAAAGTAATATTAGATGGTTTCCATTTCAAAATAATATGCATGTTACTACCAGTTTGCGTACATGTAACAAACAAAAGAAATTAGATACGTTACTGTATATAAGGCTTTATTTTCTATGGTCTGTAGTGCTTAGATGGTATGAAGGCTATAAAAATCCTTCCGCTGTAACTTTTTCTCTAAGGCTTCTTTTTCTTTTCTCCGGGGCACTGGATGAAAGAAGCATCAGTTTTAGCATGTGCAAAAGCATCTTTTCTATTGAATATGGTTGGGTTAGCATTAAAGTTTTTTTACCGGATCACATGAGAGATTTGGATACATTACGGTATATAACAGGAAGTGGTTGAAAGTGTATTTTTAGTACTATTAACCATTTTAAATTTCTTCCTATATTGTTTGAGAATGTTATAATATTTTCGATTTGACTTTCTGTTTGTCTTTGTGTCTTCTGTACGTCTGTAATAATGAAATACTGTTTATATATAAATATCTTGTAAACATTCAGCAGTTTTGTTTAAGAGCATTCTATTGCTTAGCTATATAAAACCTCTGCAAAACACATACTAAAAATCTTTTTAGTAGAAAGGCTTTTTTTTTTTTTGTAATTTTACAAATTTTTGAATCGGGCCGGGTCGGGTCGGGCCTGATTTTATCGTTTTTTGTCCGGGCCGGGCCTGGGCCGAATTTTTCGATTTCATACCGGGCCTGGTAAGCAAACCTTTCCAACGGGCCGGGCTGGGCCCGGGCCTGAAAATTTCGGCCCGTGCAGACCTCTATCATGACTACAAGGTGATTAAAATTAATGTTACGATTTCAACACGCTATAATTTTAAAACTACCCATCAGAGCGATTTGATATTTTACCACAGCAATCGTGAGGCAATGAACTTTTAGAGTATTAAAGGCTGAATTTAAATTAAATTCCAGAGTACCAATGTGTTTAAATGTAATGAGGTAGGACATATTCTATAAAAAAAATACTTTACCATTATTTAATGTAAAAATTTTAAAATAAAAACATATCGGGATTGACACCCCGGAAAGGTTGTCAATTTTCAGTATAAACCATTTTTAAAAGAATTCATTAGTGCCTTTAAAACAAATGGTTATACAATAGATTTGTGATAATTTTAAACAAATTTATCTTCCTTTTCTTCTTCTTCTTCTTCTTTTTTTTTTTTTTTTTTTTTTTTTTTAAGGACTGAGGGCCTATTAGTCTCAGACAGGGATTTTTGCGTTGTCGTTTTCGATAGTTGGACATTTGTCGAAATCATTTTTCGATAGTTGGGCATTTATAGAAATCTAAAATTTATCTAAAATATAATTGAATAATTTGAAAGCGATGTTATAATTGGGAAGAAAAAAAAAACTAATAGTCCTCCGTCCTAAACTAAATTCTGCTTTTGCCAGAATTTCATCAAAACCTTTTTTTTTTTTTTTTTTTTTTTTTTTTTTGAATGAAAAAGAAAAGAAAATTAATAATAATCAGTATCGTTACAAGAGATATCGAAAACGTTTTTTTTTTTTTTTTTTTTTTTTTTTTTAAATAATTTTGAATTAGGAAATAAATAGTGCGCGTGTAATAATATGAAATAAAATAAATAAATAAATAAATAAATAAATAAAAATATGAATTTAATGATTTGATTTTTATATAAAACACGATCGCGTGCTATCTTAAAAAGTAGATGTAAAATTTAAAGTTTAATTTTCTTGACAACAATTATAAATTAAAATAAATAATTTAATGAAAGTTTGTTCTTTAGATATACGTCTGTGTAAGATGTCAAAAAATATACGACAAAGTATTATATCTCTTTATTTTACTGATAATCTTTTCTCATGGAAACTTTTTTTTTTTTTTTTTTTTTTGGCGGGGGCGTGTCACGTCCGTGAGAAAAATTCATAGCGAAGAGAATCTGCGGGATACTTTCCAACGAGATAAATAAATTAGAGTGCTGATTCAATGGATGAAGGATTAGCTTTCCGTGGTTCAAGATGAATCACGTGACATGCTCCAATAGGTTGCTGTGTTTGGCCTTTTATCGCTATTTTGGCAGTGTTTATATAAGAAAAGTTATAGTTTTAAACATCTAAATTTAACAATAAATAATAATTTTTCAATTATTTTTAAGCATTTTGTCGGTTAAATTTCAACTACACGAAATAAAAAAGAAGTAAAACCAAAATCAAAATGATTTAGAACAAAAGAATATTAAACTACATAAGTAAACAAAAACATTGGCGGTTATAACTTTTGCGAAGAACAATCTCCGAACCGTTGCCATAGAAATTTACAGAAAATAAGCTGTTACCATGGGAACCAACGCATAGAGGGTTCCTGTCACATGACTCATGTTGGACCATGTCAGGGTTATCATTTATCACTCTACTTTATTTATCTCGTTCATACTTTCTTAGCCAAAATAGTTGAACATCTAAACTAGAATTATCATAAAGAATAAATAAAAAGAAGATATTAAAAGCATGGAAAAAAAAAGATATATAATAAAAATTTAAATTATATATACCATGGTTTATTAAAATTAATATAATATTGAATTTAGAAAATAAAAACCACGCGCACAGGCAGGAAAAAGGATAATAAGAAAAAGGAGATCATAGAAAAATGGTATAGTTTATTTTTGGTATTTATTGTTTTATTAGGATTTTTGAGGAATAATGATAGGAACGGAAAAACACTTAATATTTCCTGGAGCTCTTTGAAAGTGAAATCTGAACTGATGTAAATTATATTATTAGAAGAATAAATTGAAAACAGAAAAATCGGCATAAGTTATTTTCAATTAAAGTTAAGTGTGCGACAAGATCGATGCAAAAATTTGTCTCGCTTTAAGTTCTAAAGGGCAGATTTCGCAAAAACGTAAGTGATTTAGAAATGCTCATGAAAGCAATTTTAATTTTAAGATGCACCACACTCTCAAAAGAAGAACAGGGACTATTGTGAAAGATTATTGGCGCATATTAAAAATAGCACAAAACAACTCGAGGGATCGACATTAAAAATTAAGCATGATAAATAAGACCGAAATATGGTTGCTACACGATATATGCAAAAATTGATTGAGCGGATTCTGTTTGTGATTCTTTCGCAATGAAAACGATCTATTTTTAAAGCAAATGGTTACAAGTAATAAAAAAAAACTGTTTATATATAAAAATGTTAAGCATAAATGATCACGGTCTAAGCATTGATATGCTTTTCAACCAGCACAACAGTCAGCTTCATCCGAAGAGATATTTCAGAATATTCGCTGGGACTGTAAAGGAATCGTTAAATTTGAGCTGTTGAATAGAAATTACACTGAGAAAAAAAATATACCGCCTTCATCTAGAATGAATAAGTGGCCATTTTCTAAATCCCTTAACTAGAAATATAGATTTCCCAGCTATGCGCATAAGGCACGCCAGTAAACTGAATAGACGAAATAATCGAGAATTTCTAGTCTACACATTTCTAGATGGTGAAACAATGTTCTGCATATTCTAAACATTCTGAATCTTTTGTAAGAAGAGAAATTCTCGCTTAATTATCTAGAATTGGGTCAAAAACCAAGATTATAGTCTGAAATCCGCCTTTTTTTTTTCCCAGCGAAAGAAATCTTAAATAAATAAATAAAAATTCCTTTAGAAAGAATTACTTCATTCGATCTGCTGGATACAAAACCGATATTCTCGTAACATTTAGTGTTTTACACCTCTGAGATGAAAATCGTCTACATTCATAATGAAAAATAATTTTAATAAATTATTTGTACAACGTAAATGGCTACAGAAAAATACAGAAGAAACTCTTGTAAAAATCGTAATATACTAGTTTTTTAGTGCTAGAGGCCTATTTCAGTCGGTACAGTTGTCGAATTTTTATACGTCACTCTTAATTAGTGCTAGAGGCCTATTTCAGTCGGTTTATTGAATGGGGATTTATTGAATGAAGTCCCCCCAAGGCCCAACTTTGACATGAGTCCCCCCCCCCAGGCCCAACTTTGACATGAGTCCTCCCCAAGGTACCCCTATTTCAGTCGGTACAGCGTTGTCGAATTTTTATAATACACCTCTTAATAGTGCTAAGGGCCTATTTCAGTCGGTTTATTGAATGGGGATTTATTGAATGAAGTCCCCCCAAGGCACAACTTTGACATGAGTCCCCCCCCCCAGGCCCAACTTTGACATGAGTCCTCCCCAAGGTACCCCTATTTCAGTCGGTACAGCGTTGTCGAATTTTTATAATACACCTCTTAATAGTGCTAAGGGCCTATTTCAGTCGGTTTATTGAATGGGGATTTATTGAATGAAGTCCCCCCAAGGCCCAACTTTGACATGAGTCCCCCCCAGGCCCAACTTTGACATGAGTCCCCCCCAAGGTACCCCTATTTCAGTCGGTACAGCGTTGTCGAATTTTTATAATACACTCTTAATAGTGCTAAGGGCCTATTTCAGTCGGTTTATTGAATGGGGATTTATTGAATGAAGTCCCCCCAAGGCACAACTTTGACATGAGTCCCCCCCCCAGGCACAACTTTGACATGAGTCCCCCCCAAGTTACAACTTTGACATGAGTCCCCCCAAGGCCCAACTTTGATATGAATCCCCCCCCCCCCAGGCCCAACTTTGACATGAGTCCCCCCCAGGCCCAACTTTGACATGAGTCCCCCCCAAGGTACAACTTTGACATGAGTCCCCCCCCCAAGGCACACCTTTGACATGAGTCCCCCCCAAGGCACACCTCCCCCTCATTGGGAAAAAGAGAAAAAACGTTGTTTTGCGGCTATAAGACAGTTTGGACTTCCAACGTTATTTGTTACAATATCTGCAGCTGAAACACATTGGTTTGATTTAATGAAAACTTTATCATGGAATTTAGATCGTCACGAATTAACTAAAGAAGAATTTTTCGATATTAACAAGTTTAGCAGTAGGCTTCTGGCACTAAATTAAAATCTGTCAATGTCAGATTTTCATGTTTTAAATAATGAAATAAAGTCGTGTCTGTATAATTTTTTTTTTCCCATTAAATTAAAAGGAAAAATTCATAACTGTTTTCAGAGAGAAAAGCTTATACAAGGCGGTATATAGTATTCTTTATTTTGATATTAAGTTTTCACAAGAGAAAATTATATCAATTTTCTGAAAATTACTTAAATGATGATGGAGAAAAAATAGTAGAATGATAGCAATATATATGTTTTTCACTAGACAGCATAATAGGAGTAAGTTAATGTATTAAAAAGAAAATACTTTAACAATGTCTGGTATTTGTTATTAGTATGAGATTGATAATAAAAATGATGGTAGAGAAAAAGATGAAGAATGAGAAAGATGTATATTGTTTTTCAAATCAAGCATTATTCAATGTCAGTAAGTCAAGATAATAACCTTATCAAATGAAACATTTTCCTTTTTATCAGCTAAAGAAAGTACGACAATTCAAAATCGAAAGAATAAAAAAAAAAAAAAAATGCTTATCTAAATGAAATTATATTTATCGATTTTAGGTATTTATATCTTAAATACATAACCATGCATTGTGTTTGTATGTTTACATTTAATTTAGACAGGAAATGTCTATTATTTATCGGAGTCAAAATAATATTATCAAAATTCTTTCCCAATTTACGTGTATAAAACTCCTACAATAATTTTGAATGTCATGACTTAGAGGTCTGCTCGGGCCGGGTTCGGGCCGAAATTTTCAATTTGCTGTCGGGCCGTGCGGAACTCGGGCCTAAAATTTTTTTTGTAGGCTCGGGCCGGGCCGAGCTCGGGCTCAATATTTTTGTGTGTACTCGGGTCGGGCCGGGCCTGGAGGAAATTTTAAGCCCGAGCCCGGCCCAAATCTTTTTCTAGAGTCCTCATTAATCGACGAAAAAGGGAAATTATAAAATACTTTTTCAGTCATTTATTTTACACAATTTTACAGTCTGGTATGTCACATTATTTTGTTAAAAGATGTCTGTAACTTCAATTTAATTGTCTATCAGCTTGTCTGTTCGGGATCTGATTTTCCGCAAATAATTTAAACATGTCTTGAAAATAATATATTTTATTTAAAGTGATATTAGATGGTTTCCATTTCAAAATAATATGCATGTTACTACCAGTTTGCGTACATGTAACAAACAAAAGAAATTAGATACGTTACTGTATATAAGGCTTTATTTTCTATGGTCTGTAGTGCTTAGATGGTATGAAGGCTATAAAAATCCTTCCGCTGTAACTTTTTCTCTAAGGCTTCTTTTTCTTTTCTCTTGGGCACTGGATGAAAGAAGCATCAGTTTTAGCATGTGCAAAAGCATCTTTTCTATTGAATATGGTTGGGTTAGCATTAAAGTTTTTTTACCGGATCACATGAGAGATTTGGATACATTACGGTATATAACAGGAAGTGGTTGAAAGTGTATTTTTAGTACTATTAACCATTTTAAATTTCTTCCTATATTGTTTGAGAATGTTATAATATTTTCGATTTGACTTTCTGTTTGTCTTTGTGTCTTCTGTACGTCTGTAATAATGAAATACTGTTTATATATAAATATCTTGTAAACATTCAGCAGTTTTGTTTAAGAGCATTCTATTGCTTAGCTATATAAAACCTCTGCAAAACACATACTAAAAATCTTTTTAGTAGAAAGGCTTTTTTTTTTTTTGTAATTTTACAAATTTTTGAATCGGGCCGGGTCGGGTCGGGCCTGATTTTATCGTTTTTTGTCCGGGCCGGGCCTGGGCCGAATTTTTCGATTTCATACCGGGCCTGGTAAGCAAACCTTTCCAACGGGCCGGGCTGGGCCCGGGCCTGAAAATTTCGGCCCGTGCAGACCTCTATCATGACTACAAGGTGATTAAAATTAATGTTACGATTTCAACACGCTATAATTTTAAAACTACTACTACCAGTCAGAATGACTTGATGTTTTACCAGACCAATCCTGAGACGATGGAATTTCGTTTGGGGGAGGAAAAAAGTAGTTCCAACATGTTCCTATTGAGGGCGCTGTCAGGGAAACCGCCTGAAGGGACTCATTAAACTCAGGAATGTTGTTAGCAACACAATGGGATAGCAGGAAAAAATAGACTTCAAGGATTTGCTACATTTTTTTTTTTTTAGCAAAAAGACAAGAATACGTGTTTACCGCAGAAACAGTCATAGTTAAAAGAGAAGAAAAAGAGGAGCTTCATGAAACAAGTACTTTACGGATAATTAATGGCACATTTTAGATTTTTTTTTTTTTTTTTTTTTTTTTTTGCCAAACAAAATTTTATTGCCTCACGATTGCTCTGGTAAAATATCAAATCGCTCTGATGGGTAGTTTTAAAATTATAGTGTTTTGTTAATCGTAACTTTAATCACAATCACCCCGTACATTAAACTCAATAAGATGTTTTGGAAATAATTATTGTTATCGCTTTTAAAATAATAGCAATTTCTTAGTATTCAAAATTTTACAAATGTATGCTTTTTAACATTTTCCAAAAAAAAAAAAAAAAAAAGTTAAAAAGTGTTTACGAATTCGTCTTCCTGTTCGCGCGCTTATTTCCGGATATGTCTTTTTAATGTCACGAAACTGATATTCGAGTGTGGATGAAAACGTAATGCCTCATGTGTCATACAAATTTTATTAATGACGATATAGCAGTAGAATTTGTCATAGACTGAACTGTCCTCTACAGAGTTGTTTTTTGCAGTCCGCGAGAAGTTTCACAACTTTGGTTAACACATTAAAAATTAATAAATCCGTTCTGACTTTTCGAAGTGAAAATACCTTTCAGGATTACAATAGCTGAAGAATCACACTATTGTAATGAAACATTATTAGATCCATTAATCATTCTTTTTATTATAGTTATTAATGTATTTGTCATAATTTTTATTTTCCGAACACTATAGTGAGGAAAGTATTGTAATAATTTCAAAAATCAGAATTTGACATATTGATGTTTCTATACGATTCGAGGTCCCCAGAGTCCGTTTTCACTATTTTTACGATTATGTATGCATGTGTGTATGTATGTATGTATGTATGTATGTGTGTACGTATGTGTATGTGTATCTGTGTACGTGTGTGAGTGAATACGCTAGCGTCTAAACGCTTTGTTCGAATAGGCTGAAAGTTGGTACGTATATTGTAAATCACCATAGTACGAACCCTATAGAAACTGATGAATCTAGTAGGGACCATGTACATCTCACATGTACATGGTTACAGTTTCACGAGCTGTAAAGATTTTGGTGAATCTAGCACTTACAGTTTTTTTACAGGGGCACAAAAAAAAATTCGTTATCATTATGGCCTACGGGGTCAAATTTTTAAAAGTGCGATAGCATCTAAACGCCTTATCCAATTGAGCTGAAAATTTATATGAATATTATAAATCACTGTTGCACTAACTATAAACATTTTGGTGACTCTAGCATTTATAGGTTTTTTACAGGGACACAACGAAAAATTCTTTATCATTAGGATCTATGGGCTCAAAGTTCAGTAACTTTAAATAAAACATCGTGTAATATATGGAGAAAAATACTCAAACACTCTATTATGGTTTTCTCTCTTTTGTTTGTTTAACAACTCCTCTTTCTTTACTTTATCTACAAAACTGTTAATTACTCAATGTTTGGAAAGTCGAGTGGAGTCACTCCAGATATTATTATTAGTATTTTTTTTTTTTTTTTTTTTTTTTTTTTTTTTTTTTAATGATAGTATTGCTAATTTATGAATGAAAATAATTTAGATTAATGTATTCTGCTCCGAATCTTCATCTTACCATACACCGAAGAAAGCATATACATACATGATTCATATACTCACAAACATAAGTACACATATACATAAGGTGCAGCCCATGCGCTACACAAAACCGTTCAACATTGTAAATGAGAAATTGTTTGACTACAATGATTAACTGGTATGTTGTGGCCACCAAAAGACTGTCTTCTATATTTCCCTATACAAATTTACTCAGCACAAATAATATTCTTACAATTAGTATATTAAAATTATCTTCCATGATAAATGGAGACGATTTTCATCCTAGAGAAATATAACACTAAAGGCCCAAAAAAAGTCAATTTTAATTTCTACAAGTAATATATTTAAAAAAAATCTTCTTCTTCTTCTTTTTTTTTTTTTTTTGGTGTGTGTGTGTGTTGGAAATGAAAAAAAAAAAAGAAGAAGAAGAAAACTTTATTTTAAATTATCACAGATCTATATAGTTCAATCATTTTTTTTTTTTTAAGTATTGACGAGATTTTTTCAAAGAATTGAAATATTGAAAATAAAATTTGCCTCCCTCGGGGGGTTGACTTCTTTCCCCTCGGGAAGGAAGCGATGCTCCTTTATATACAAAAATTTTTTCCCGATTGACTATTACTATTCTATATAACTATTTTAATTTCAAAATAATTCATTAAAAATAATGCTTACTGTGCACATTTATCCGAAATTTTGTCCTATACGTCTATGTTAAAAATACAGATAAAACGGGATGACAACCCCAACTGTTGAACGATTTTCACCATATGTTGATAGGCGCTAATTTATGTCAAGGTGTAATTATATATTAATTTGTATGAAATTCTGTGCAGTAATTCCTGAGATACAGTTGCCACAAAATTTTGTCACACACACACACGGACAAATGAACAGACAGGTATTTTCCAAAAGTGGTCAAATCGGGTTCAAGAGCTCTCAAAACATGTAAATCCAGAGAAAACCTGAAGTCGAAAATTTTTACGAAACCAATATTTTCTTTTATTGGTTAAAGATAAAAATAAATGAAAGTAATATGATGTATAACATGATGTAATATGATGCGTACACTGAGAAAAAATTCTGTAGCTGACATCTAGAATCTAAATTGTGGCTCTATTAAAAATAGTTCTATATAATCTTTATAATTTCTAGTCCCTTTAAAAGCGAGTTTTACAAACCCCTATTTGAATTCTAGAGCATTTGCCTATATTATCGAGGTCAAACTTATTTAAAAATCTCTGCAAATAAATGTGAACACAAGAGGCGAGTTTTAGCTACTATAATCTTGGTTTATGACTAATTCTAGAAAATCAAGCGAGAATTTCTCGCAATACAAAGGATTCATAATATTCATAATATTTGGGAATATTGTTTCACCATCTGGAAATGTATAGACTAGAAATTCTCGATCATTTCGTCTATTCAGCTTATTAGCGTGCCTCATACGCATAGCTCGAAATCCATATTTCTAGTTTAGAGATTTAGAAAATGACCTCTAGATGAAGGCGATATATATTTTTTCTCATTGTATAATTCATAATAATATGAAAGTAAAAATAGTATAAAAATATGTGCTAGAATAAATTAGAATATTTATGTTGTCTTCTCCTTTTATGCTGAAATGGTGCTCAATTGAATGTTTTCTGAAATTTTCATTAGTGATTCAAGAGGTAATTAAAATAGTGAATGGTGTTTTTTTTAAGTGTACGGAACATTTAATTTAAAGAATTTTTTCTTAACATTAACACCATTTATACATTATATATATACAGGGTGTCCCATAAGTCTGTAGACATTTAAAAAATTCATAACTATTGAAGGAATCGATAGCAGTGGCGGATCTAAGGGGGGGGGGGGGGCTATTGAGCTGAAGCCCCCCCCCCCCACAAAAAAAAAATAAAAAAAATACTGACATTCACAATTGAATATTACAGTTGTAAACTTTTCATTGATCTGGAATAACATCATGAAAAATCTTAGCCCCCCCCCCTCCCCCCCCAAAAAAAAGTTAAGTTCTGGATCCGCCACTGATTGCTAGAATTGAACGCAGTTTGCGAAAAAATCATTCTCTTGAAGGGGGATTTTTTTCGGTAAAGAAAAAAAAAATAATAATTAAGCTATTTGATGATAGAGGGCGCTGTGCACGACCAGATCCCAAATTTTCATAAAAAACTGCACTTATTCTCATGCAAATGTTTACAGGCATATAAATCCTATTCTATGTGTCCGTCGTCCCCACAAAGTACAGTTTGCAAACGAGTTGTAACACTGCTGACTGCAGCTTCAGTCGGCGGTTCTTACCTGAGGGAAAATATCTTCACCAATAACGCTTTATCCACCATGTCAGCATCGCAATTAAAACTTCATGTATGCACAAGTAGGAGGCAAAATAAAAAATAAACTGTTCTAATCGCAAAATTGTGCAATTTATAAGAATTTCATTTGCGTATTTTTCTTTCACATCCGTGCGAAAAGTTTAACTATTTGTTTAACTATCGCCGACGAAAAGTTTAACAATATTTTTTTTCTTTCAAAAAAAAAAAAAAAAAAAAAAAAAAAAAAAAAATCCCCTTTCACGAGAATGTTTTTTTTTTTTACTTTTTCGCAAACCGCGTTCAATTCTATCAATTCATTCAATAGTTATGGATTTTTTTAAATGCCTGCAGACTTATGGGACACACTATATATACAGTAACCGCCGCTTAATAAAATCACTGGTTAATAAAATCAGCCGCTTAATCTGATCAAATCGCCAGGACCGGAATCAAATCAATACAAACTACGTTTAAAGCCACCGCTTAATAAAATCAGCATCGCCGGTTAATAAACTCAAAAATATCTTCTCAACAACTCTTCTCTCATTTATCACACTAATTTTTTTTTATTTACATTGCGATTTTTTAATTTTAATTTATTTTTTAATAGAAAAAGAAATTAAAGCACAACAAACCCTCCGTTATTGCTCATTGTTCAAGATTTTATACTTGCAGCACAGTTACAAATTAAACACGCCCCGCCCCGCAACTTATCTCCGCAACAATTTCAAGGAACGTATTTTTCAAAGCGCAGTTATAAAATACAAATTTGATTTGAAATGATTTTTTTTTTCTAATTATTAGAAGGCAATTTCTATTTCTTATTTTGAAATTACTATAATTCATGAGGTTTAAACGGAAAGATTTTAAATTTATAAGAACAGCGTGAACTTTTGGTAAAGTAATGATGATTTTTCCTCTAACGAATGTGCACGGGAACTTATAATGCGTTTAATTTACTTATATCGAAGAAACAATTATTTAATTATCTACCAAAAATTAACTAATATTGTTTACAAATTATATTATTCGTTACCTTTTGAAGTTTCTTTCGAAATTCAGGGAAGTAATACCTTTTCCTTAAGGGCAGGAACGTTCGCCGGATATAAAAATCAGCCGCTTAATAAAATCACTTTGGCTCAGAACGAATGTGATTTTAATAAGCGGCGGGAACTGTATATATATATATATATATATATATATATGCTAGATGGCGCTTGCTCACTGCTGTCTTAAAGTTTCTCTATCATTAATTTCCTTTCTATGAAAGTTTTAATGTTCATTGATTTACGAACAATTTAAGTTACAATTTAACTTAAAATTATAATTTAACTAACTCAACAAATAATTACTCTGTGAATTTTATCGTTAATGAAAATGCTCAGACGTTAATTCTTTATCGATTAATCCTTGTTTGCAAAGCTTTTAATTTTAATTTCATTAATTTGTTGGCATCTTCCTATTCTCCAGTTTGTGTAAAAGTTTTACATGTGGCTACTCTGCTTTTTTCTAGTTTTCTCTCTAGATTCCTTGATGATTTGAATTAATAAATTATTTAATTTCTCATTCAAAATGGTTTTGCTGCCACGATCGGGGCTGAAACAATATAAATTGCTATGGTTAACTATATTGTTTTACGAAATCGATGCAGCTCTCACAGCTTTATAAAGTACATGCCCCCTGAAGGATTTATACTTCAAATTTTAAGCATTTTTATCCAATTATTATTTCTGTGGTCCTTTATTTACTTTCTCCGTCATTAAGTTTAATGGTCCTATTTTTATTATTATCATTCATGTCTGCGTAAGTAATTTAAATTGTTTTTGTTTCTTATTGGTTCTTAATCTGTATCGCAACATTGTTGTGTTAGTCTTACCTATATGTTACAATCAGTTCTATTTTTGCTGTGTTGGTATTGTTTTGTATCGATTAATTGCTAAATTTTAAGGTTAAATTTTATTACGATAACTATCATTTATATATATATATATATATATATATATATATAATTTGAATAATTTAATTCCTATAACACTTAGCAAATGAAAGATAGATGAAAATACCAACATATGAAATTTTAAATGAGATATATTTCGAATAAAATTATTGTCATGATGATAATTTAATTTAATTACTGAGTAGTAAAAACATGTAAAAGTACTTGCATCTCTGTCAGCATATGCAAGATTTCGGATCGCTGTATAGCTAATTCAAGCAATATACAACTCAAGTTTCTATCTTGCAACAAAACAAAGTAAAAAAGGAAATTAGATTAAACAGTAACACGGTGGTGTAGCACTTGCGACCGGGACAGATGCGACCGGGGTTAAAATCGTAGCATTTGCGACCGCTTTGGTTTGAGGGTAGCAGTTGCGACCGGATGTATCCGAAAGCAGGTGCAACACAGGAGATGTGTTCATGTGTAAGGAGGGGGGGGGGGTGCTTCACTGATTAAATTCGTTAAAAAGAGTTAACAAAACTGAATTTAATTACTAAATAAAAAACCCCAAACGCGTATAAAAGTCAATAAATTAAAAAAAAAAAAGAGTTTTTTTTCTTTTTTACAATATACAATTATTGTAATGTAATTCAGGCAACACAGGAGATGTGTTCATGTGAAAGGAGGGGGGGGGAGGGGGGGGGAGGGGCTTCACTGATTAAATTTGTTAAAAAGAGTTAACAAAACTGAAATTAATTACTAAATAAAAAACCCAAACGCGTACAAAAGTCAATAAATTTAGAAAAGAAGTTTTTTTTTTCTTTTTTTCCCCCCTTTTTACAATATACAATTATTGTAATGTAATTCAGGTGCGTAGCTTGAGGTGGGAGGGGGTGTTAGTATGCACTAGTATTTTAGTTCTTTTGCCTATTTTAACAATCTGGTGTGGCACTCACAGGGCTTTCTCTTATCTTGTAATTCGATTTTATAAAAACAGACTACAAAACAAGGGATCAGACAACAAGTATTAGTTGTATATAAAACTACGTTAAAAAGAATTCAAACCAGGTTAAGAAACAATTTTATTTGACAAATAACTCCTTATAATTGTGTGTATGTTTAGAGGAGGGGTGGTTACCTCCCACTCAAGTCGTGTTTGAATATTGCACCTACATTTATGTAGAATACAGCAGGCTTACGTGACGTCACTGCGATGAACATTGACAGATGATTCCGCACGCGCTTTAGAATGTGGGCAAAAAGTGGGATAAAGCACCATTGCTTAACATTACAGGCTTGGTTACATGCACTTCCATTTCTCTAATATTTTTAACAAGTTTTACATTTCTGCTAAGATTTAGCCATTGTTATTGCTTATTATATAAATGAATCAATGTATATGGATGCTTTTAATTGAAAAATCGGTATTAAAATACTTTTAATATAATAATAAAAAAAATTCTATGGGAGATTATACATAATAATAATAATAATAATAATAATTAAAGAATTATTTAATATAAAAATAAATTAAAAATTATTGCACTTATTAAAAATCAAAATGTTTAATATTTGTTTAATAGAACTATTTGAGCTTTTAATTGAAAAATCTATTTCTAAATACTTTTAATGTAAACATATTTTTTTCTTTGGGAGATCATAGAAAAAAAATATCTAAGGAATTATGTAATATAAAAATATAATTAAAAATTATTGCATTTATTAAAAATCAAAATGTTTAATAATAAAATTAATTTGTTTAATAGAACTATTTGAGCTTTTAATTGAAAAAATTATTTCTGAATACTATAAATACTATATAATATTGTTTTTTTTTTTTTTTTTTTTTTTTTTTTTTGCCTGTAAATAATTAATGATTAAAATAAATAAATAAATAAATAAAAATAAAAAATCTAGAAAATTAATTTAACTAATATATATATATACATATAATTAAATAAAATTTGAGATTGTTTAGTATTATTGTTTCGGCTTGTAATAGAAAATCTTTATTAAAATACTTTTAATATTAAAATGTATTCTTTTCTATGAACGAAAATAATAATAATAATAATAATAATAAAAGCTAGTTAAAAAAATAATTCAATAAAATATTCTAATTAAAAAATAAAAATTTATTTATTAAAAATATATTTTTTTATAATTAAATTAGTTCAAATTACTTTATAATATTTTTTGTATTTTTAATTAAAAGGCCTATTTCAGTAGTCGAGCGGTTCTGCTCTCCAAGTTGATAGATTGGTGTTAGTGTTTGGGAATAAGGCCGATTGAGTACTCTAGGGTCCTAGGCCTGAAAGGGGGTGCCTTCCGTGGAGGTCTTTCTAAGGATTCCTAGTCCGTATTTACGCAAGTTTCTGGTAAAATCATGGAAAATTACGGACGGCTAGGTCGACGAGCGTTACTTGGGATAGAACCCAGCACCTCACGTCTACCAGCTTTGAGCGCAGATCCGCTCAGCCACTAGTGGAATCTGATTGGCTTCTTTTGCCGTGTTCAATCCAAGGTCCCACATTTCAACGTAGACGTTTGCAATTTTCCATGGTTTTCTCTGAAACTCGAGTTTATACAGACCAGGGATCATTAGAAATAACTCTCATTAAAGGCATTTCATCTAGGCTTAGGACCTGTATATCGTCAATAGGCTTCAACGCTTAAACCACAACCACCAAAATATTTTTAATTAAAAACTTATTATTATTATTATTATATATAAAAAATAATAATTAAAAAATCATTTAATAATACATTCAAATTAAAAATAATTTAATTATTAAAAATGTAAAATTTTAATAATTAAATTAATTGAAATTGCTTAATACATATCTGCCAAGGTTTTAATTTATTCCAGAATGTTTTTAGCCCCGTACTTTTTTTCACACTGTAATCTTTGTAGAAAAAATTTCTTCGATATATAATTACGATTAAATATTAAGAAAATCACTCTAAAAATATTACGGTGTGAAAAAGCGGCGGGACTAACAACATTCCGGAATAAATTTAAAAACTTGGCAGCTATGTAATACTATTGTTCGAATTTTAAAATGAAACTTCTAATTCAAAATGCTCTTAAACGTAAAAATATTTTTTTCTATAACTGATTATAGAAATAAGGATCTAATTAAAATTGTTTAATTAAAAAAAAATCTTTCAAAGAAAGAGTAAATTAATTATCTAAGGACTAAATGAATTAAGACAAATATAAATTTTAATAATTAAATTTGTTGCGATTCCGTAATACAATTGTTTATTCTTTCATTAGAAAAAAAAAAAAATTAAAACAGTTTTAATATTAAAAGATTTTATTTTCTGTGAATAATTATGAAAAAAGCTAGTTAAGGTTCTAATTAAAATGATTATATTTAAAACATCTAATATAAGACTAAATTAATTATCTAAAAACTAAATTAATTATCAAAAATATAAATTTTAATAATTAATTTAGCTGCGATTGCTCAATACAACTGTTTCTACTTTTAATAGAAAAATTTATTTTAAAACACTTTTAATATCAAAAGATTTTATTTTCTATGAATAATTATTGAAAAAAAAAAAAAAAAAGGCTAGTTAAAAAATATTTAATGAAATATTCAATTAAAAAACTAATTTATTTATTAAAAATGTAATTTTTTATAATTAAGTTAGATGAAATCGCCGAATACATTTATTTGGACTTTTATAATCAATAAGCCCAGCAGTTCTGCTGTCCACGTTGGTAGACAGGAAGTGTCGGGTTCGATCCCAGGTCATGGTTGTCGACCCTCATGTTCTCAGTTGGGGTTAACACCTAAACTACCATCACCAAATTATTTTTAATATAAAAAGTTATTTTAATCAGTAATTATAGAAAAAATAATTAATAATATATTATAATTAAAAACTTATTTAATTATCAAAAATATTTTTTAAATAGTGAATTTAGATCAGAGTATTTAATATTACTGTTTGAGCTTTTAACAGAAAAACAATTTCAAAATACTTTGTAATATAAAAAGGTATCTTTTGTCAGGATTATAGAACAAAGAATTAATTAAAATTATATTATTTAAATAATATAATAAATTTCAGTGCCTCAAATTTATTTTTAAATTTATTTTCGTATAAAATATACTGACATTTCACATGGAGAAAAGATATTGTACCTACATTCGCAGAAGTTGCGCAGAAGATCAGAATAGCGTTGCTTGTTCATAAACATGCGTCTGCTCTATTCAAAGCTGTTACTAAATTCAAAAGTTTATTCCAAATTATTTAGGTAACTTTTACTCACACCACTCCTTGAAACGTCAATTACCCGACCCGAACCCGACAAGTGAATTTGAATCAACCCGAAACCCGACCCGAACCAGAGAAATAAATTTTATTCGACCCGAAAACCGACCCGAACCCGCACTAGAGAATTTTCGGCAACCCGCACCCGACCCGAAACCCGATTGGATTGGATTTGGGAATAGGGCCGATTGATTGCTGTAAGTCCTAGGCCTGAGGGGGAGTGTCCTCTGTGGGGTCTTTCTAAGGGGTCCTAGCCCGCATTTACTCTTGGCCTACCAGCGGCCGAGCATTCTTGCGCTCAAAGCTGGTAGACGCGAGGTGCCGGGTTCGATCCCAGGTAGCGCTCGTCGGCCTAGCCGTTCTGAGTTTTCTGCAGTTTCATTTGAAACTTGCGTATATACGAGCTAAGACCCCTTAGAATGACCCCCCATGGAGGGCACTCCCCGTCAGGCCTAGGACCTATAGCAGTCAATCGACCATATTCCCAAAATTCAAATTAAAATTCCATATTTACGAAAGATTCGGAAAAAACCACGAAAAACTCCGAACAACTGTGCCGACGAGCGTGACCTGGGATCGAACCTGGTACCTCATATCTAACAGTTTTGAGCGTAGAACCCCTCGGCCGCAACAAAACCCGAATGTAAATGAAAATTAGCAGTTCCTCTAAGAATCATGGGAAATATTTTTAATTTATAAAATAAAGTAAATTTAATTGTCACACTACTGTGTGTGTATATATGGTAAATCTTTTTTAAAATATTTAAAAGTGTAATTACTAATACTGAGTTATAACTAAATTAAAAGTTTAAAAATGTGGAAAGTGGATTAATAATATTTTTAACTATTTATGTATGTTGTGAAGTTCAAGTGTACAAGAATGGATTTCAAACTTAGTGTTTGTAGTTTTACTATTTAATTCTTATCACACACAGAATATTATCAAAATATTACAACATTAAAGGTGCCAACTAAACATCCACTAAACTCATCATAAATCTACATTCCTATAACTTAAAACATCTGCAAGAGAAACTAGTATGATGTGGCCACCACATGACTTTCTTCTATATAGTTTTACACAAAATTTATTCCATACAAATTATTTATTAAATTATCAAATTATTTTCCATTATAAATGCAGACGATTTTTATCTGCCAGCATTATATCACTAAATGCCGAAAGAAAGTTATTTCTTTTTGCAATTATCAGAAGAAATGCAATTTTTTCATTAAAAGTAAAAAAAAAAAAATCGATAACTTTGTTTTAAATTATCACAGATCTATAGTTCAACCATTCGTTTTAAAGGTATTGATGAGACCTTTCGAAAGATACCCATATTGAAAATTTACTCACCCCCGGGGGGGGGGGGGTGCAAGCGATGCTCCCACATGCACAATGTTTTTCCTAGTTAACTACTACTATTATCAATAATTCATATTAATTTTACAATCACAAGTTAAAAATAACTCTCATTATGCACATTTATACGAAATTTTGTCCTATACTATCATGTTAAAAATTTAGAAAATATGCGATCACAGCGCCACCTGTTGAGTGATTGATCCCCAAATCTAATCAGCACCAGTTTATGTCAGGGTCCAACTAAATACCAAGTTCGGTTAAATTTCGTTCATTGGCTCGTGAGACACAGACAAATTGACAGACAGACATTTTCTAAAAACTATCAAATCATGTTCAGGACATCCCAAAAGGTGTAAATCCATCTAAAACTGGAGTTCAAAAATTTTCACGAATCAAATACTTTCTCTATATATACATATAGAAGAAAGTAAAAATATTAATTATCAGTTTAAATTCACAATCTATTTTAGAAGGATGTTACTAATCGAAATAGATGAATCATACATATGGTACTGCGGGAGAAGTAGTCTGTTTTCAACGGCTTATATTCTAAACTAGCAGGCTTTGACAGCTTCGCTGGTCATTATATTGAAATGAATAATAATAATTATTATTCATTTCAATAATATTCATTCAATAATTATTCATTCACTAATTATTCATTTCATAATAATATTCAAGTATACCTTTGAAAATTCTGATGGTGGGAAATTCGCAACCCGGTGTGGTCACCCAATCTTCTCCCTTTAAGTAATTTACTCATAATCAGAATTGGGGATATTGAATTATTAAAATATCAAAGCGCCCTCTGGCGACAGAGATTTGCAACATATACCTTCAATTCCAATTCAAATAACTTTTTAAATGATATATTACTTATGAAATTATGTTAATTACAAGCTGAGATACAAAGGTAATATAAACATTTTTATAAAAAGATTTGTGTCTGACTTATCCGTGGTTTTCTCCGAAACTTGCGTAACTGCGGGCTATATAATGTTAAAAACCCTTAGTACGAAATGTGAGCGGAAATTCGAATTTGGAATTCAGCAATATATAAAAGAATAAAAGTGTTCTGGGTTTTCCATCGTTTTCTCCGAAACTCCCGTTCCTTTTCTACATTTTTATCCCTTTGTCCCCCACCTTTCCGTCCCTTCTAATAAATTTACACTTGAAAATATCCGCAATCGATTTACCTTGCCTTAAAATCTAATAATACCAATTTCAAACGCTGTAACCCCCCCCCCCCCCCTTTAAGCCCTTCCTGATAATTCTACGATTCCAAAAATATTCACAATCGAATTATCGGGCGTTAAAACCAAATATTACGAAATTTCAACGGCATATCACAATTTAAAATACTACAAAACATAAAAGAAAACTTAATCTTACATTAACTCAAATATATATACTTTTGTAAAAGTTATAACTTTATTAATAAGAATATCTAATAAATAAATCTGAATATGCTCCAGATTCGATGATTTTAATAGTTTATAATAATGATTGCATAAAGGATTGTGCACCATCATTGTATTTATGTAATTATTAATAGAATTTTGGTTATGTTAATATACTATAACATATTTTAAATGATTTTTGCATAGTAAAATATTTAATCTTTTTAGCGAGAAAAATTCGACAACAAATAGATTGTTTTGAAATAATGATCATCAAATCGAATGTACATTGCTAAGGGAATTATGATGATCTTTTGCGGGATATATCCATTGACGCAGCGATTGCCATGCCTTTAATTATAGCGGTCGGAAAAGCTACCCTCCGATGAACAGGTGTGCATAGATTTAAGAATTCGGTCGCAAGTGCTACGATTTTAACCCCGGTCGCAACTGTCCCGGTCGCAAGTGCGACGTAACCCAGTAACACAACCAGAATTGAAAAATGGAATAAGTATTTTTGATAAGTCCATATGCAACCGATTCCAAACAGAAATAGTAGAAATAAACAGGTTGCCAAAACGAACAAACTGAAAAGAAATGATTAAAAGTAAAGAAACGATTAATCAATCTAGTTGCCTCTGAAATGAAATAAATGAAAGCATTAAGTGATAGTTATCTTTAAAATTTAAAAGCTAAAAACACTATTAGAAGATGATATTTAACAGGGTTATTTAATTATAACGTTAATCTTATCTATTTTCAGTTTAGATTAAGCGTTCAACGTAACGTGAGCTAGCGCCATCTTACGTGAAAAAAGTGATTTACTATTAAGTAATTATAGAAAATGTACGATGTGACTTCCAATTTTTACATTAGTTTAATTTGTATTCTTAAGCAATCTCATCAAAAGGCCAACAAGTGATGATTAAGACGTTATGATTATGTTTATTGGTGAAATATTATTATATATGTACACATACACATTAATTTTTCTCTTACAGATTGTAGCTTATATGCATGAAGTAAACCGCAAACATCGTAACTTGACAAAACTTATCAACTTGGGGGATACTTATGAAGGAAATGTTATCTATTTGCTAAAGGTAAGAAAAAACCAAAATGGCAGTTTCCCAAAGTTTTCTGTTAAAGAAATTCGTTAAAATTTTTATGTTTTCTATTGAATTAACAAAGTTATTATATTTTTTAATTGAAATAATTTTTGTCATTGTTAATTGTTTGAACAGAAGTGAAATATTGTGTGTAATTAGTACATTTTTATACTCGTGATATATTCCTAGTTTATGATAGCAGAGATAATTTTAAAGAAATAATGACTCTGTTTCAATTGTAGTAGCACTATTTGAATTTGAATTTATTAATTCAAACGTTCAAAAGAGTTTTTTTCCCCTCTCTATTCGCTAGAAATAAGAAAATATGTATGTTTGATATTTAGAAAAATAATATTTTGTCATCAAATTTTAATCTAAAAAAAAAAAAAAAAAAAAAAAAAACCTAGTATGTTGTGGCCACCACATGACTTTCTTCTATATTTTCCTATACAAATTCACTCAGTAAATTAAAATTATTATTAAAAAAAATTTATCTTCCATGATAATGCAGACGATTTCCATATTAAAGAAGTATTATAACACTAAATATACAAAAAAAAAAAGTCCATTTTATTCTCAATATTTAAAAAAAAAAAAAAAAAAAAAAAAAAAAAAATCTTTTTTTTTTTTATGTTAAAAGTAAAAAAAATCGATAACTTTGTTTTGAATTATCACAGATTTATAGTTCAACCATTCGTTTTAAAGGTATTCACGAGACCTTTCGAAAGATACCCATCTTGAAAATTTACTCCCACCTGGGGGGGAAGTGATGCCCCCACATGCACAACATTTTTTCCTAGTTAACTACTACTATTATCAATAATTCAAATTAATTTTACAATCACAAGTTAAAAATAACTCTCATTATGTACATTTATACGAAATTTTGTCCTATACTGCCATGTTAAAAATTTAGAAAAAATGCGATTACAGCGCCACTTGTTGAGCGATTGATTTCCAAATCTAATCAGCACCAGTTTATGTCAGGGTCCAACTAAATACCAAGTTTGGCTAAATTTAGTTCTTTGATTCGTGAGATACAGCGTCTACAAAATTCGTGCTACACACACAGACAGACAGACACACATGCAGACATTTTCTAAAAACTATCAAATCGTGTTCAGGACATCCCAAAACGTATAAATCCATCGAAAACCGGAGGTCGAACATTTTCACGAATCCAATACTTTCTCTATATTACATGTAGAAGAAAGTAAAAAGTTATTTCTATAACTAAATATAGTCGAATAAATGCATTTTTAATGCATGATGAAATTTTCAATTTAATTAATTGATTACAGTTACATAATTTATCTATTTTAGATGAATTTTTTTATAGTGTTAGTTTTATATTGTTAGTGTAAAACTTCAATTATTCATAGTTTAATGTAGTCCTAATTTAATATATTCGTTTATTTAAATAAGGAAAATTCATTTTGCTTTAGAAAATTATTACAAAAAATGAAAACTAATTAATTAAAATTTAATTATAAGTTTAATTTGCAATGCTTTAGACTATGTTACTCACGATTTTTTCAATAAAATATACATTTCTAATTACAATATTAATCAACGTTGTTATTGAAGAAAATTGTTTTTCTCCCTCATGTAAAATGTTCAATATAATTTTGATTGAAATATTATATATATATATATATATATATATATATATATATATATGTCTGTTTGTGTGTGTGTATAAAATTTTAGTTAAATTAATCTAATTAAAATAAAATATATTACACATATAAATAGGTTTCTGGCTAGCAATGAAAATTTAGTGGTAAAAAAAAAAAAAAAAAAAAATCTTTTGGATACTGATTATTATTGATTTTCTTTTTCTTTCCACGAAAAGAACGAAACAGAAAAAACGATTTTGATGAAATTCTGGAAAAGCAGAATTTAGTTTAGTACAGTCGGTAACAAAAGTATTCGAACACTAGCAAAAATTCCTATGAAAAAAAGTACACTTAAAACTGTTTTGTTAAATTAATCCTTGTCGAATCATGTTCTTAGACTGACAAAGAACATGATTCGGCAAGGATTTATTTAACAAAACAGTATTAACTCTACTTTTTTTACATAGGAATTTTTGTTAGCGTTCGGATAGTTTCGTTACCGACTGTACGGAGGACTATTAGTTTTTTTTTTTTTTTTTTTTTTTTTTTTTCAAATTATAACACTGCTTTCAAGTTATTCAAATATATTTTCGATTTCGATAAATGTCGTAAACCTCGTATCGTAAAAATCCGTATATTGAGACTAACAGTCCTCCGTCCAAAATAATAATAATAATAAAATTAATTAATTAATTAATTAAAAAACTGGTATAACAACCACACGACTTCCATTATCCCTATTGCATGTATTATATGCACTTTTGGAGATAATGTGGTCAGAAAGCATAAAACTAGCCATACAGATTAGACATCTAACAATTTTTCCGTAAGAGAAAGCTGATATTTGTTTAACGACATACACTATCTACCAACAAGTACGTTTCCCACCGCTTAATAAAATCACATTCTTTCTGAGCCAAAGTGATTTTATTAAGCGGCTGATTTTTATATCCGGCGGACGTTCCTGCACTCAAGAAAAATGTATTACTTCTCTGAATTTAAAAAGAAAGTTCAAAATGTAACAAATAATGGAATTAAACAACAATATTAATTAATTTTGGACTAATAATTAATTTATTATGCTTTCAAAATAAGTAAATTAAAATTAGAACAAAAAATTGCCTTTTAATAATTAAATAAATAAATAAATAAATAAAAATAACTTCTGAATCAAGTCAAATTTGTAACTTATAACCGCGCTTTGAAGAAAGCATTTTTTTGTAATTGTTAGTAAGGCTGGGACACGTTTAATTTACTGCTATACTGCAATTGTAAAATTTTCGACAAGGAGAGATAAGTTTTTTTTTTTTTTTTGGTTAAAAGTGAAAAAAATCGATAACTTTGTTTTAAATTATCACAGATTTATAGTTCAACCATTCGTTTTAAAGGTATTGACGAGACCTTTCGAAAGATACCCATCTTGAAAATTTATCCCTCCCGGGGGGGTACTTCCCCCCCAGGGGGGGAAGCGATGCCCCCCCATGCAGAAAATTTTTTTCCTAGTTACATACTACTATTATCAATAATTCATATTAATTTTACAATCACAAGTTTAAAACAACTCTAATTATGCACATTTATACGAATTTTTGTCCTATGCTGCCATGTTAAAAATTTAGATAAAATGCTATCACAGCGCCACCTGTTGAGCTATTGATCCCCAAACATAATCAGCACCAGTTTATGTCGGGGACCAACTAAATACCAAGTTTGGTTAAATTTCGTTAAAAAAAAAAAAAAAAAAAATTGCGATATTTTTCTGTTTTTTTTTGTTAAAAGTTAAAAAAATCGATAACTTTGGTTTAAATTATCACAGATTTATAGTCCAACCATTCGTTTTAAAGGTATTGACGAGATCTTTCGAAAGATACCCATCTTGAAACTTTGCCCCCCCGGGTGGGAACTTCCCCCCCCCGGTGAAGGGGCAACCGATGCCCCCACATGCACAAAATTTTTTTCCAAGTTAACTATTACTATTATCAACGAGACCTTTCGAAAGATACCCATCTTGAAAATTTACTTCCCCGGGGGGGGAACCGATGCCCCCCATGCACAAAATTTTTTTCCTAGCTAACTACTACTATTATCAATAATTCATATTAATTTTACAATCACAAGTGTAAAATAACTCTCTTTATGCCCATTTATACGGAATTTTGTCCTATGCTGCCATGTTAAAAATTTGCATAAAATGCGATCACAACACCACCTATTGAGCGATTGATCCCAAAATCTAATCAGCACCAGTTTATGTCAGGGTGCAACTAAATACCAAGTTTGGTTAAATTTCATTCATTGGTTCGTGAGATACAGCGTCCACAAAAAAATGATACAGACAGACAGACAGACAGACAGACATTTTTTAAAAACTATTAATTCGTGTTCTCCATATCCCAAAACATGTAAATCCATCAAAAAGTGGACTTCGAAAATTTTCGCGAATCCAATACTTTCTCTATATTACATATAGAAGAAAGTAAAAATCACAGTGCAAATAAAAAATTTGTTAAGCGTGCATAAATGACATTTTTGTTGCCGATGAAAATTTTTTGAGTTCATTAACCGGCGATGTTGATTTTATTAAGCGGTGGTGTTAAAACTAACTAGTTTGTACTGATTTGATTCCGGTCCCAGCAATTTGATTATATTAAGCGGCTGATTTTATTAACTAGTGATTTTATTCAGCGGCGGTTACTGTATTTGGACACTTTCGAATTTAGACGTTTTGTCAAATATCTAAAAAAGTTCTTTAGGAATCATCTTGAAATTTTGGTAGTGTAAAGAACATGTTATATCTCATATATTACAGCCAAATTTGAAGAGGAAAAGGGGACCAGTAAAAAATTAAACAAAAGTCAAAATGTTTTGGATCACCCTGTAAAAAATAATACTTGAAATGCGTTTTGGTTGTCGCATGTGATTATGCGGATTCTTCTAATTATCTGTATATAAATTTTCATGAGGCTACCACATATGTTCATAGAGATATAATGATTTCTTTAAAAAATTGGGAAAAAAAAATCTTGTGTGAGATAACCACACGACTTCCATTACCCATACTATTACACGTATTATATGCATTTTTGAGAGATAATGTAATCAGAAAACATAAAAGTGACCTAAAGAAGTAGAAACCTAAAATTTTTACAGTAAGACAAATTTTTTACACATATAAGACATAAAACGAAGTTTACGTATAGCGAGGTAAAAAAATAAAGAAAAAAATGCTAGAGTTATTTTTTGAAACACAAATTTCCGAGATCTGAAGATGACCTACCTAAGCAGGATGACTGTTAATTTTCCTCTAATAACCACGAGAAGGACGAGAGATAACCACATGAAAAAGAAATGGATTTCTATAACAATTTTCAAGAAAATCTTTAGATCCGTTTTTGAGATACCAACTGTTACAAAAAATCAATTATTGACCGGAAAACAATAATTACATACAAAAAGATATTTAAAAGTGAGTTAATAGGGCGAGTTTGAAAACAATCCGTACAGCTATTTTTAAAGGAACGCGCTTGCGAGACCTGAAATTGAGCTATTTATACAGTACGCCTAACAATTTTCCTGAACTAACCAACTATATCATTCGAAAGGACATGTAATAGAGTGTTTATATAGTAAATTTGAAGAAAATCGTTAGAGCCGTTTTTGAGATACGGACTTACAATCCCACATCCGGTTTCCGATGTCCCACTTCCGGTTTTTCAATTTTCACCAAAATATGGATAATTCATCTGTACACTAGACCTGTCTCAATTCTGAACTTTTGTAGTTCTATCTTTATTAGTTTCAGAGATATGATAGCCAGAAGATTCCACACATACATACATACATACATACACACACACACACACTGACTAATTGCCAGAAACCACTCTTTTGGACTCAGGGGACCTTAAAACGTGTAAATCAGGTGAAATATCGATACCGAATTTTTGGACCAAATACAATACTTCCATTACCTACGGTAGTAGGGTAATGGAAGTAAAAATTACCACTTTTTAAATTATATAACATGTAGGTTACAAGACCCAGTTAAAAACTATTTTTCGAAAACTTGATATACTACATTAGACATAACCTATAGCAATATCTTACAAAATATGAGCACGTTTACTAAATAATTTTTAACTACGCATGCGCAAGGTTTAAAGGAATTTTATTTGCATAATTTAATAGCCAAAAGTATTGAGTTACTTACAGGGTGACATAAAATAACGGAGACAATGTTTTCTATCCATATTTTATTAATATAAAAGAAATCAACATATGTAACAATTGCAAACAATAATATGGACCTCAGGTTATAACATATTCAGTTGGTTTAAAAGTGGCCACCATAAGCGTCGATAGACAGTTGCAAACGTGTCTTGAAGTTTTCAGCAATTGGCCGCAAGTCCTCGGGCAACAATCTGTCCCATTCTCGAAGCAGTGATTGTTTCAGTGACTCCAAACTACTGGTGGCGTTTGGCACATGCCCTTGCCTCCAAAATAGATCACACGCTATAGTCCAGTGGGTTTAAATCCGGTGAGTAGGGGGGCATTCCGTAGAAGCAATGAAATCAGGAAAGTGGGTTCTGCACCACTCCTGGGTCAATTTCGCCCTGTGAGCTGGGGCAGAGTCTTGTTGAAACGTCCAAAACCCATTCTGGAAGTGCTGCTGGGCCCAAGGAAGTACCACAGCCTCAAGGATGTCACGCTGGTACACATTTTGTTTGATTTGGACCTCTTCTTCAATGAAAACGAGAGGGATTTTGCCGCTGGCGCAAACGCCGCCCCACACCATGACAGACTGGGGTTTTTGTTTGTGTTCCACGATTGCCGATATGCTGGGAGCGTAGGAGGACCAATATCTGTCGTTTTGGGAGTTGTGTGCCTGCTGCAAGGTGAACAGCTTCTCGTCCGTGAAGAGGATACTCTCCCATCGTTCAGCTGCAAACCGGCGCTTGAGTTGCCGGCATTTTTGGAGTCGTACCCGCTTATTTTCTTCCGTGAGCTGCTGAACTTTTTGGAACTTATACGTCTTGAGATGGAGTTCATTTTTGGTTATTCGCCTAACTGTTTCGCCATTGATTCCGGTCTCATGGGCGATTTTTCGAATGGAGACTATCGGATTTCACTTGACTCGATTCTGGATGACCTTGCGGTTCCTGGGCGTGTTGGTGGTACGTTTTCGTTCTCTTCCAGGACGGTCGCCTTCATGGCCAAGCTCCTTAAAGCATTTGATGGTCTTGGATACAGTCTGTCGCGGCACTTTGAGTAAACGAACAATTTCACACTGCCGCTTTCCTTGACGAAACAGCTCCAAAATTGCAATACGTTTGTTTGACATTCTAATAGGAAAAGGAAATATGTGAGTTCACAGTCGTAAATGCATACACTAGTAAAAAAATGCATGGGTATTTCAACAGGACAACTTTTATTTGTATACGTTACAATTATTTCGCGTCAGGATGTGTTAAACATTGTCTCCGTTATTTTATGTCACCCTGTATATGAAAACCCCAAACAAATATCGTGTAAATTCAAATAATTATGAGACACAGAATGAACTGAATTTCAATTCCTCTCAGAATAAAAGCTAAACTACATATAAGGGCTTTTACTCATATTTTTATTTCGATTTAATCAGTGGCCAATGGTAAAACAGTGTTCACTGATTGTAAATAAAAATTGATAAAACCCCTTATCATCTTCCTTTTTTTTTTTTTTTTTTTTGAGTAACTAAAACTCCGCTTATTCTATCTCTCATTTTTTTTTTTTATTTACACGCTATTTGTTTGGTGTTTTGATATACACCCCGCGACAAAAAGATAGGTACAAAGGTTTTTTTCTTTGATTTTTCGTAATATAACATTATCTAAATTGTGCTTATCATTTATTATTATCATAAAATAACACTATTCCCGGACTCATTTTTGTTTTAAGACTAAAATTTTTCTAATTTAAGACTACACACCGCGACAAAAAGATAGGAACAAAGTTTTTTTTTTTTTTTTTTTTTTTAATTTTTGAATATGATTATTTTGAATATGAATATTTTGAATATGATTAAAGTATTTAATATTTTTACAATTTGAACAAAGTTTTTTTTTTTTTTTTTAATTTTTGAATATGATTATTTTGAATATGAATATTTTGAATATGATTAAAGTATTTAATATTTTTTGATATGACAATATTTTGTTATGATAATAAATGATCAGCACAATTTAGATAATGTTATTTTATGCAGAGCCTGATTAAGGTGGAAGCACACATTATTTATACTTACACCGTTATTTTTTAACAAATACTTTCCTCCTATAATAAACACAAAATTCTCATTAAAAATTATTTTAAAAGAATTCTGGTGTCTAATAACGGTGAGTAAATTGGATTGTTTCACACCGTTCATTTTTTATAAAAAATATTTCCTCGTCAAAGCGTGGAATTTCTATGACATGAAATAAAAAATAATTGTAAAAATATTTCGGTGAGAGCGGAGATAATGTGTGCTTCCCCCTTAATCAGGCTCTGATTTTATGAAAAATTAAAAAAAAAAACCTTTTGTTCCTATCTTTTTGTCGCGGAGTGTAGTCTTAAATTAGAAAACATTTTGTCTTAAAACTTTTCTAAATTAATCTTAAAACAAAAATTAGTCCGGGAATAGTGTTATTTTATAATAATAATAAATGATAAGCGCAATTTAGATAATGTTATTTTACGAAAAATCAAATAAAAAACCCTTTGTACCTATCTTTTTGTCGCGGGGTGTAAGTTGCTCAATACTTTTGGCTATTAAATTATGCAAATGAAATTTCGCTAAATCTTGCGCATGCATAGTTAAAAAACATTTAGTAAATCTTCTCATGTTTAACATTTTTGCATTCTGATTGCAGCAGGTTGTGTCTATTGTGGCATGTCAAATTTCCTAATAATGGGTTTTTTTCACTGGGTGCTCTATGTGTTAAAATTGAAAAAGTGGTATTTTCCCCCCAATTTTTTAAAGAAACCATTATATCTTCATAAATATATGTGGTTGCCTCATAAAAATTTATACTTATAATTAGAAGAGTTTTCATAGTCACATACTACAGCTGAAACTCATTTAAAACATTACTATTTACAGGGTGATCCAAAACATTTTGATTTTTGTTTATTTTTTCAATTCCTACTGTTAGTTCACACTCTCCCTATATATATCTTGTACAAATCTTGCAATCGATTTTTAACTAACTTCCCGACTAGCTAGAAATTTGAAACTTTCAGGATTGCTCAGAACACAGTGACAACACAATACTTCGAAGTCCGATTTTCGAATTTTTGATTATTTTTCTTATAATTAATTAAAATATGAAAATAATAACATCCTAATAGCGTTAAAATAGCCGTTAAAATATTAGCTATAATTTAATTGTTGCCAAAAAAATTTACTAGTTCATTTTCTTTCGACATAAAAATAAATACATTTAATTAAACGGGAACATTAAAAAATTATAAAAAGTTAAATGATGCATCTCACAAAAATTGACGTCATTATCACTTTAAAAAATTTATGCACATTGATAAGAGCTCTATGATTCATCAGAAAATTTTAAACATGGTATATAAAAAGTTTTTTTTTAATCTTATAATTATTTTTATTTCCTTTTGCACGCGCGCTTTTTATTTCCTAATTAAAAAAAAAAATAAATAAATAAAATAAAAAATAAAAAAAAAATCGATAGTGTTTGTAAGTAAGAATAGACTTTAAAATTTTTTTCTTTTATATTACTTGTTTACTGATCTCCTTTTCCTCTTCAGGGTAAAACTTTTGCTGAAATGTATGAGGTATAATATACTCTTCATATTCCCAAAATTTAAAAATGTTATCCGAAGAACTCTTCAAAATATTTGACAAAATGTCTAAATTCGAAAGTGTCCAAATATTTATTTATTGGTAGACAGTGTATGAAACAGAGTTACACACAGAGAGAGAGAGAGAGAGAGAAAATCATTAGAACTGTTTTTTTGAAACACCCATTTCGAAGACCTAAAACTGACCTACCTAATGAGGATGATTGTTAATTTTCTTAGAATAACAGCGTAATACATACGAAAGGATATCTAAAAAGGGGTTTATGTAATAATTTTCAAGAAAATTGTTAAAGCCATTTTTTGAGATACCGACTTTCACCAAAACTCAGTAAACTCAATTACTGACCAGAAAACAGCAATTACCCTAGCTAAAAAAAAATCTTCAGTAAACTTTAAAAAAGAAAGAAAATTACACTAAACTGCAGATAATCCGAAGGTGTTTGGAACAATGAAAAGTTTAAGGAGAAAAAAAAAAATTACTTACTTCCAAACTGCATTTTCTTTTTCTTTTAAACTGCAGTTATTCTGCAGATTTTATGATTTTTGTTCCAAATACCTCCAGATTATCTGCAGATTCTGCTGCAGTTTTTTTTTTTTTTTTTTTTTTTTTTTTTTTTTAAACCTGGGACATATGAAAGGATATCTAAAAACAAGTTAATATGACGAGTTTGAAAAAAAAAATCCATACAGCCGTTTTAAAAGGAACGCTCTTGCAGATAAGTTTAAGAAGATAAATATAAGCAAATAAATTTAATAATTCTATATCGATTGTAACGGGAATATGTAAATTTTAGCTTAGGATTTTGCATATGCAAATAAAGAACCTATTTTTACTACTTTGTTCCTTCAAAATAAGCCAATTTCAAATTTTTTAATTAACAAAATATTATATTGCGATTAGCAATTATATTTCTGAAACAATACAGTTTTTATTAGACCAAAATTGAACGCAGACATTCAGGCAAGATTTAAGGGCACTGATAAGTTAAAGAAAATCATTTAACAATTCTATTTTAATTGTGATATAAATATTCTAAAATTTAATTTAATAATTCGCATACCGAATATACATATATATTAACAGTGTATTAAAACTGCATTTTTCCCCATCATTCGAGAAATCCTATGTTATTAGGTAAGTGCACCAGCGATTGACACTTTTAGAGCAATCTCTGATGTTTTTAATCTAGTCATCAGAAAATATTTTTAGAAATCTTAAGTTAGTACATATGGTATGAAAGACATTCAGAACCATATATATGCTAAAATATATACATTTGATAACAATTATTTTTTTTTAATGCATTTTTATTTGACACCCACTCAATTTTCCAGTAATTGATACTGCCAGTTTTTCATTTTATCAGTCATTGGCACCCTATGTTCCCGTGCTTGACACTGCTAGTTATTCATTTTACCAGTTATTAGCATCCTATGCTCCACTGTTTGACATGAAATGTTGAAATTCTTATATGTAAAATATATGATTTTCTTATTTTTCTTATTTATTAATTATTTCGGGATAGATGTCAATTACTGGAGCATGCCAATCACTGGAGCACCGAGCACCTACCCTATATGAGAAATTTTAAAAGGAGGATTCCTCAGTGGCTGATATGTTTTCCCAAAATCAGCTTTTACTGTTCGAAATTTGATATTTGACGCCGGCTTATTACATTCATAAAAATAAAGTATTTCTTACCATAACTATGATATTTAATAGTATCCTCTAAATCATCTGAACAATAATGTATCTAATCTTTTACTAAATAATAAATATAGTATATGGGATTTGATGGATATGGTAAATAATATATAAGCTATCTTTTTTTTTTTTTTTTTTTTTTTTTTTTAATAGATCAGTTCTGGTGGTAACGATACAAGACCAGCCGTTTGGATTGATGCTGGTATTCACAGTCGAGAATGGGTAGCTCCTGCTTCAGCACTTTTCATGATCGACCGATTGGTAACTGGATATGGAACAGACAAAGCCATCACCGATCTCATCGACACTCACGATTGGTACATTCTGCCCATCGTCAACCCGGATGGTTACCTACATACATGGAACTGGGTGAGACACTTAACGTAACCGATAAAACTAATCAAAAAGTATGCTACAAAAAATAAAGAAAACGGTATGAGTAAACATGTTTGCGTCAAGTACAAAAATTAAGTGCTGCACCTATAAGAGCAGAAATTAAACATTCTATAATAATAATAATCTTTTAACAGGAAAGGCATTAGATTTTACATTTTTTATTTAAAAAAAAAAAAAAAAATTATATTGGTATAAGAACATTTAAGACCTGGTACATATCTTGAAATGTTCAAAAGATTATTCCTCTTTTGAATCACATTTGCGTGTGGTCATTTATTTACTTTGAATACATTAATAGAATTGGAAGATGATATATGGGGTATATCATCTGGGATATACTTATATTGAAATTGTAGTTAATTTGTATATAAATATATTATTTTCCGTCTAAAGCGTAATTTAAAAAATATGATAATCATAACATTATTTTCACTGACTTTCTAGAATATTATACGTAAAGTTAAATGAATTTTATAACGAGCGATAAAAATGTCCTGGCCACAAATCGAACCTGCAAACATTTGCTAAACATGTTTATACTCTTAACCAATAGGAATTGCAAATGTTCCTGATAGCAGAAAATAATAATAATAATAATAATAATAATAATAATAATAATAATAAAATTTTATTACATCGTATTTTATTTCAAACTGTGAAAACAAAAATTAAAATAGGTATAATAGTTCTAAATTAAAATTCTTGTAGTCCAGTGATGCTTAACAGTCATAAATAAATGTTGCTTTTTAAAGATAAATGTTCATGTAAATATGTTGGTCAAATGTGTAAAATTTGACTAGAAACTCACTCAAGCGGGTAATACCTAATTTCGCCAACAGACAAAAGGTCCATGTTATTTTATGGGAAAATTTGTTCCTACAATTACACATTATCTAATGTATATTATAAAATTCCGTCTTCACATTCAGAAAATTCACAACCATTCAAATAGTACTCATTTTATAATATTTATTACTTTCTTCTATATGTAATATAGAGAAAGTATTGGATTCGTAAAAATTTTCGACCTCGGGTTTTTGATGGATTTACACGTTTTGAGAGCTGTAGAACACGATTTGACCATTTTTAGAAAATGTCTGTCTGTCTGTCTGTCTGTCTGTCTGTCTGTCTGTCTGTGTGTGTGTGTGTGTGACAAAATTTTGTGGCAACTGTATCTCAGGAACTACTGCACAGAATTTTATACAAATTGGTATGTAGTTGCACCTTGACATAAATTAGTGCCTATCAACTTTTGGTAAAAATTGTCTTACAGGTTGCATTGCCATCCCGCTTTTTCTAAATGTTTAACATGGCGATATAGGACAAAATTTTGTATAAATGTGCATAAAGAGAATTATTTTTTAGTAATCATTATTAAATTTACAAGAATTATTTATAATAGAGATAGTCAACTGGGAAAATTTTTTTGCATGTGTAGGAGCCTCGCCAACCCCCCTGGGGGGGAAGTCCCCCCTCGAGGGGAGTAAATTTTCAAGATGGGTATCTTTCGAAAGGTCTCGTCAATACCTTTAAAACGAATGGTTGAACCATAAATCTGTGATAATTTAAACCAAAGTTATCGATTTTTTTTAGTTTTAACAAAACAAAACATAGAAAAAAAATCGCATTTTTTTTTTTTTTTTTTTTTTTTTTTAAACGAAATTTAACCAAACTTGGTATTTAGTTTGTCCCCGGCATTAACTGGTGCTGATTATGTTTGGGGATCAATAGCTCAACAGGTGGCGCTGTGATAGCATTTTATCTAAATTTTTAACATGGCAGCATAGGACAAAAATTCGTATAAATGTGCATAATAAGAGTTGTTTTAAACTTGTGATTGTAAAATTAATATGAATTATTGATAATAGTAGTATGTAACTAGGAAAAAAAAATTCTGCATGGGGGGGCATCGCTTCCCCCCCTGGGGGGAAGTACCCCCCCCGGGGGGGATAAATTTTCAAGATGGGTATCTTTCGAAAGGTCTCGTCAATACCTTTAAAACGAATGGTTGACCTGGTCTGTGATAATTTAAAACAAAGTTATCGATTTTTTTTACTTTTAACAAAAAAAAAAAAAAAAAAAAAAAAAAAAAAAAACTTCGAAAAAAAAATCTTACTTTTTTTTTTTAAATATTGTTACTGATTGAATATGTATAGGCAAATATAGAAGAAAGTCTTGTGGTGGCCACAACATACTAGTTTTTATTTTTGTTTTTAATGTTTTTAATTTTTAACATTTTATTTTTGAGTTAAAAAAACAATTACGTGCAATTTTCGAATTTTTTATCTAGAAAATAAAGTATGAAAAATCTGCAAAATCAATTTTTTGAAAACGAGTACTTATTTAACGATTGTGTATTTTTTGAATGTGAAAACGAATTAAAAAAGGAAAAAGAAAGAAAGAAAAGAGTTAGGTAATGAGTTATTGCGGAAACAAATTTCCCCGTAGAATAACGACTTTGGCGAGATTAGCTATTGTCAGCTTTTATTATTTCATGTCACATCATTATTATCGCTCTCTAATTTTCCTGTATCGAATAGTCTCAGCGGAAAAAAAAAAAAAAAAAAAAAAAAAAACTTTCAGAAGAAGGGCTTTGCTCGCATAATTTGTATTATTCACTCAGAAATTTTTAACGATTTGACTGATTTCTGACGTCGAAATCGGATTTAAGATATTTTTTTAATTTCAAATATAAGCTTATAGAAATCCGTAAGACTTTGATGTACAGTTTATATAGTTTGAAATAAAATTTTGAGAGTACTTTGTTGTAATTTTTGGTAACTTATTACCAATAATATGAAGAATCTTCAGATTGTCAAATTATTATTGCATTTTATTATTTTTATTTTTATTATCTGAATAAAAAATAAATCTTTGGTTTTCATTCATATTATTACTATATTTCGTCTAAAATGACTATAACAAGAAAACATTCAAAAGGTGTCGTCTTAAAAAAATATTGAAATAAGTATATGTGATTCTACTCTTCCTAAAACACCAGGAAGTGAAAAAATTATCGGCTGAAATGAATTACAGCGACCGCAAAAAATTATCAAAATTAAGCATTTTTGGCGATTTAGCGCTGTTAGGCGATACGTTCTCTAGCACCGAGATTGTCGTGTACGAACAGAACAGTGTTTTGTTTCTCCGCCAAGTACTCAAAATCAATCGCCTAACAGTGTGAAATCGCCAAATATGCTTAATTTTGATAATTATTTGTGGTCGCTGTAATTCATTTCAGCCGATAATTTTTCACTTTCTGGTGTTTTAGAAAGAGTAGAATCACATATATATATATATATTCAATATTTTTTGAAGACGACACCTTTTGAATGTTTCCTTGTAAGATACAAGACAAACATAATAGCTAAAAAACCTGTAGTAGTTTCATTGACTTTCAGTGCTTTTGGAACGTTTAAAATATAATAAAGTCTATAAGTATTTGTTACTGTGACTTTAAATTACAAATTAAAAAGAGGACGATTTATAAAAATATTTTAGGCGACAAATTTCTCTCTGATATGTGTAAATTTGGACATTTATTAGTGGCAAAGTCGACAATGCTCGCAATTTTGCCACGTTTAGCGTGAACCTTACATATAACAAGATTTTGATTACATATGACAAAATTTTAAAGATTTTGTTTTTTTATTTACAGAATCGTTTATGGCGAAAAAATCGAGCAGTGATACAAAGTTTTCCAGGAGTACTGATCTGCAGAGGAACAGATCCTAACAGAAATTTCGACATCTATTTTGGAGGCAGGTGAAGATTTTATTAAATATAATTTACTTATTAGTTTTTCCAATTGCTATCTTACAATTCACAGTTTATTTATAAATTGTGAATTTCTGTATAAAATGTGCTTAAAAAAAAAGCTTCCGATTTTTTTCCCCTGGAATATACGTACCATAAACATTTTAAAAATTCATAAAAATTGTAGAAATTGGTAGAATTGAATGTAGTTTGCGAAAAATTTATTCTCGTGAAGAGGGATTTTCTTAGCAAAGAAAAACTAGTATGTTGTGGCCACCACAAGACTTTCTTCTATATTTACCTATACATATTCAATCAGTAACAATATTAAAAAAAAAAAAAAAAAAGTACGATTTTTTTTTTTTTTTTTTTTTTTTTTTGTTAAAAGTGAAAAAAATCGATAACTTTGTTTTAAATTATCACAGATTTATAGTTCAACCATTCGTTTTAAAGGTATTGACGAGACCTTTCGAAAGATACCCATCTTGAAAATTTATCCCCCCCGGGGGGGTACTTCCCCCCCAGGGGGGGAAACGATGCCCCCCCATGCAGAAATTTTTTTTCCTAGTTACATACTACTATTATCAATAATTCATATTAATTTTACAATCACAAGTTTAAAACAACTCTAATTATGCACATTTATACGAATTTTTGTCCTATGCTGCCATGTTAAAAATTTAGATAAAATGCTATCACAGCGCCACCTGTTGAGCTATTGATCCCCAAACATAATCAGCACCAGTTTATGTCGGGGACCAACTAAATACCAAGTTTGGTTAAATTTCGTTAAAAAAAAAAAAAAAAAAAAAATTGCGATATTTTTCTAAGTTTTTTTTTGTTAAAAGTAAAAAAAATCGATAACTTTGGTTTAAATTATCACAGATTTATCGTTCAACCATTCGTTTTAAAGGTATTGACGAGATCTTTCGAAAGATACCCATCTTGAAATTTTGCCCCCCCGGGTGGGAACTTCCCCCCCCGGTGGGGGGGCAACCGATGCCCCCACATGCACAAAAATTTTTTCCAAGTTAACTATTACTATTATCAACGAGACCTTTCGAAAGATACCCATCTTGAAAATTTACTTCCCCGGGGGGGGATTTTCCCCCCCAGGGGGGGAACCGATGCCCCCCCATGCACAAAATTTTTTTCCTAGCTAACTACTACTATTATCAATAATTCCTATTAATTTTACAATCACAAGTGTAAAATAACTCTCTTTATGCCCATTTATACGGAATTTTGTCCTATGCTGCCATGTTAAAAATTTGCATAAAATGCGATTACAACGCCACCTATTGAGCGAGTGATCCCAAAATCTAATCAGCACCAGTTTATGTCAGGGTGCAACTAAATACCAAGTTTGGTTAAGTTTCATTCATTGGTTCGTGAGATACAGCGTCCACAAAAAAATGATACAGACAGACAGACAGACAGACAGACAGACAGACAGACATTTTTTAAAAACTATTAATTCGTGTTCTCCATATCCCAAAACATGTAAATCCATCAAAAAGTGGACTTCGAAAATTTTCGCGAATCCAATACTTTCTCTATATTACATATAGAAGAAAGTAAAAAAGTTGTGATATAGATTATCACCTATTATAAAATTTATATTTTTCTCTTTAAAGGAATAGGTAAATTATCTAAATAAATTAAATTATAAATTAGATTCCTTAATCTTAAACAACTACTTAAAATATAACGATTTTGTCCTATAAATAATAAATTTTACATTATGCGTTTTCTAATTTTTATAACTTCCCTTTCATCCCTTTATCAATGTAACTGAAACAAAATCTTTGATCTGTTCCCAGTATTCACTTAACAAGCTTAACGTAATGAAAATTCTTTTCGCTCTGTAGATGATAATGTTTTGTCTTATTTCTATCCTTTTGTTTTGGGAAACCAGAAAATAATTAATTCGGTCTCTTTTAATCTTACATCGAAATGTAACTCCTGCAACCTCTTGTCACCAATTTTACATCAACGATCAAATAAAATATGTGCTTAGTTAATTATTTTCCCATGGGTCTAAATCTTGGCGAAATCATGCCAACATTCCCTAACAACGGTCAATAAGTTACTCGTCACTTTTTAAAAATGTACAAGTGAATATTCTTAAAAGTAATGCAACCATTCTCTATCATAGAACTTTGAACTTGGCGTGTAATTAAACGCCAAATGCATTGTCATTTGTTTTGCTTCAGTTTAGGAGTGGACACTTCTTTTTTGATCATCGACATGTAAAAGGCTCAAGAGCGATTCGGGCCTAGGGCCCGGCATGATTCTCGCGATTGTTTCCCCACTCCATGCTGTATGCTTTGTACTGATATTCCATCTATGGTCACGCTCAAAATTAGATGTTTTGGAATATTAAATAAATGTACTTTAATCGATATTCTGCCTCTTGGATGCGTTCTTGGGTAACCAGTTTCTTCTTTAATGAATTTTTTAACTTGACTGTTTTTTTTTTTTCAGCGTATCCTTAGCGGCCAACGCATGGGAGATTAACTTTTCTGCAGTTAATAAATTTCATTAGGTACTGTGCTTCATCTATACAACAAAAGTAGTTAATTTTTTTGTCGACTGAGGGCGCTGGACAGACGCGTAATGAAAAATATGCAAAACAGAATCTTATAAATTGCACGGTTTTACAATTAACAGCTCATTTCTTATATTACATCCTACTTGTGCATACATGAAGTTTTAATTGTGATGAGGACTTAGTAGATAAAGCGTAATTGGTGGTGAAGATGTTTTATCTTGGGTAAGACTTGCCAACTGAAGCTGCATTTAGTGACGTTGTAATTCTTTTACAAACTTTATTTTGTCGTGGGTGTTTGATGCTTGTAAACATTTGCATGCAAATAAATATAGTGTTTCATGGAAATATAAGATTTTCTCACGTACAGCGCCCTTTATTGACGAGAATTACCTTATTACTTTCCGAACACTATAGTGAGGAAAGTATTGTAATCATGTCAAAAATCCGAATTCGAGATTTTGATGTTTCTATACGTTTCGAGGTCCCCTGAGTCCGTTTCCACTATTTTTACGATGATGTATGTATGTGTGTGTGTATGTGTGTGTGTATGTATGTGTATGTATGTGTGTATGTCTGTGAGTGAACACGCTAGCGTCTAAACGCTTTGTTCGAATAAGCTGAAAGTTGGTACGTATATTGTAAGTCACCATAGTACGAACCCTATAGATTTTGGTGAATCTAGCACTTATAGTTTTTTTACAGGGACACAAAGAAAAATTCTTTATCATTATGGCCAAGGGACCAAAATCTTAAAAGTGCGATAGCATCTAAACGCCTTATTCAACTGAGCAAAAACTTTATACACATATTATAGGTCACAGATACTCAATTTGTATAGATTTTGGAGAATCTAGCACTTATAGTTTTTTTACAGGGACACAAAGAAAAATTCTTTGCCAAATTTTTAAAAGTGTGATAGCGTCTAAACGCCTTATTAATCTGAGCAAAGAATTTGTACACATGTTATAGGTCACATTTGAACCAACTGTATAGATTTTGGGGAATCTAGAACTTACAGTTTTTTTACAGGGACACAAAGAAAAATTCTTTATCATTATGGCCTATGAGACCAAATTTTTAAAAGTGCAATAGCATCTAAACGCCTTATTCAATTGAGCTGAAAATTTGTATGAATATTATAAATCACTGTTGCACTAACTATAAGCATTTTGGTGAATTGTGGCCACCACGAGACTTTCTTCTATATTTTCCTATACAAATTCACTCAGTAACAATAATTAAAAAAAAAAAAAAAAAAAAAGTGGGATTTTGACAAAATTGTGGGTAAAATGTGAAAATTTGTTTAAGTTTGTCAGAATTTATAGATTTTTACAGGGACACAACGAAAACTTCTTTATCATTATGATCTAAGGGCTCAAAGTTCAGTAGCGTTAAATAAAACCTCGTGTGATATATGGAGAAAAATACTCAAACACTCTGTTATGGTTTTCTCTCTTTTGTTTGTTTAGCAACTCCTCTTTCTTTATTTTATCTACAAAACTGTTAGTTACTCAATGTTCGGAAAGTCGAGTGGAGTCACTCCATATTTTTTTTATTAACTGCTATTCTTGTTTGTTTGTTTGTTTGTCCGGTACAAATCTTGCAATCGAATTTTATCTAACTTCCCTACTAGCTAGACATTTGAAACTTTCGCAGTAGCTCAAAACCCGGTGACAACACAATACTTCGAAGTCCGATTTTCGAATTTTCGAATAGTTTTCTTATAATTAATTAAAATATGAAAATAATAACATCCCAATAGCGTTAAAATAGCCATTAAAATATTAGCTATAATTTAATTGTTGCAAAAACAAATTTACGAGATCATTTTCTTTCGACATAAAAATAAATACACTTAATTAAACTTGAGCGTTAAAAAATTGTAAAAAGTTAAATTATGCATCTCACAAAAATGGACATCATTGTAACTTTAAAAATTTTATGCACATTGATAAGAGCTCTATGATTCATCAGAAAATTTAAAACATGGTATATAAAAAGCTTTTTTTATCTTATAATTTTTATTTTAACTATTATTTTTTTCTTTACCTAAAAAAAAAAAAAAAAAAAAAAAAATCCCCTTTCACGAGAATAACCTTTTTGCAAACCGCAGTTAATTCTACCGATTCCTTCAGTTTTTATGAATTTTTAAAATGTCTACAAACTTATGGGACACCCAGTATATCTCTTTTTAGCAAGTTTCTAAATTTATTTTTTATTTTCTAAAATTCCTTTTCGTGTGTTCTATTGGAATCTCTTCTCTTGTAGTACATCTTTTCTTTTCTTATGATACTTTTAACCTAATTTTTACTTCCATTACCCGACTACCGTAGGTAATGGAAGTATTGTATTAGGTCCAAAAATTCGATATCGAGATTTCGCCAGATTTACGTGTTTGAAGGTCTCTTGAGTCCAAAATTGGTTTTTGGCAATTGGTCAGTGTGTATGTAAGTGTGTATGTGTATGTGGGGAAATCTTCAGGCTATTATATCTCGGAAACTAATAAAGATAGAACTACGAAACTTTAGAATTGAAACAGGTCTGGTATACAGATGAATTTTCCAAATTTTGATGAAAATTGGAAAACTGGAAGTAGGACATCCGAAACCGTAAGTCGATATCTCCAAAACAGCTCTAACGATTTTCTTCAAAATTGCTGTATAAACACTCTATTAAATATCCTTTCGAATGATATAGTTGGTTAGTTCAGGAAAACTGATGGGCGTCTTGTATAAATAGCTGAATTTCAGTTCCTGCAAGTGCGTTCCTTTCAAAACGGCTGTATGATTTTTTTTCAAACTTGCTATATTAACCCTCTTTTAAATATGCTTTTGCATGTAATTGTTGTTTTCTGGTGAACAATTAATTATGCCAAGCTTTGGTAAAAGTCGGTATCTCAAAAACGACGCTAACGATTTTCTTGAAAATCCTTACATAAATCTCTTTTAGTTACCCATTCTCGTGCTTTACTTGGTTGCCACAGGAAAATTAATAGTCATCTGATCAGATAGATCAGTTTTAGATCTCAGAAATTGGTGTTTCATAAATAAATAAATAAATAAAAAACTCTACCAATTTTCTTTTCCTTTATTTTATTTATTAAAAAAAAAAAAAAAAAAAAAAAAAAAAAAAAAATCGCTGTGTAAACTGTTTTATGTTTTTACACGTGTATTAACTTTCTCTTACAGGGACATTTTTAGGTGTCTATTTCATTAGGTCAATTTTATGTATTCTGATAACATTATCTCCAAAAAGTGCATACAATACTTGTAACAGTGGGTAATGGAAGTCGTGTTGTTGTTTCACACCAAATTTCTAACATTTCTTTTTCGCATATTTCATAATCTCTCATCCTATAACATATTTCTCCGATGTTGCACATCCCAAAAATTTTCATATTGTTAAAATTCTTTTTTTTTTTTTTTTTTTTTTTTGTTAAAACATTTTATATATCATAAATTTTTTTGTGTTTCCCACAATCTTTATTTTTCTAAATTACTCATGATGAAAATTTAATTATTATTATTATTATTATTATTATTATTATTGCGTGGTTTATTAGAATATTTAACACCCCATAATCCATTTTTATAATAACCTTTTCTGTTTCATAACATGCCGTAATATTTTCTATGTAACTGATGTTAAAATTTACTATTTGGTATAATATATTAATTAATATATGTTTTTGAATGTTATATTTTTCCTACTTCTTTTGATCTATAAGTTTGTCTACGCTCCTAATCTTAAAATTTCCGTTCTGGACATTTATTCTTATTTTTTATTTTTTTTATAGTTAATTTTCATAGTGTTATACATCTTTAACAATGGAAAGAAAACTATAATATTAGGTAGAAATGTAATTCAATTCTTAAATTTATTGATATATATATTTTTTTTAATACCTTTATTTTAGATAAGAAAAGTTTAGTTTAAGAATACAAATGAAAAATATTTCGACACAAACAAAATAAGGAGTTCTGAAATATATGCCTCAAAATAAAAATCGCCTGAAATTTTGAAGTTATTTGCTCCTAGTAGGGCAAGGCCGAAGCAGGACACTTTGGTCCCTGGTCATTTTGGTCCCGAGACATTTTGGTCCATCTTTTTTTTCAAGATCTTTTAAGTATGTATCAGTTTTTTAATTTGATTGCATATTTGTTGATATGGGAGAAATGAAGTGCTCTCAGAATATATCTTTAATTAAGGAATGTCAATTATTAAATATGAAACTTCTACATTACGATAACTCCTTAGCCATTTACAGATAAGGAGAATTCCGGTTCCGTTGATTTTTTACGAATATTTAAGTATATATTTGTGAGTATTATTCACAGAATAGAGAATGTGAATTAATCGTTGCTAATACTATCTTTGCCATTAAATTCACAAGAATAAAATGAATGGACGCAGAATCACTATAAGAATTACGCTTAAATTCTATAACACACTAATCTATTTAATGACGAACACAAATTTACAATTAATATATACAATGCATTAGTTAAAACTGTTTAGAAAATAACATTAACTGGTGAGCACCGTCTGTGCTAATTTAAAATAATAAGAAAGAACATTTCTGTTCTTATAGCCAAAGTGATCGAATCCCGTCTGACTCAACTTCTCTGCAACGAACGACGAGCTCCCGCTTCTTCTCGTAACTTTCGTTTCAGGGTAAGAGCTGTTGCCATTCTGCATCAACTAATAAATGAGAGGCTACGTGAAAGCGTTTTCTCTGGAAGTGGGAAAGTTGAATTCCTTACATATTTAATTTATTTTAATGTAATTGAAGAATTTACTCATAAAATAGAATTCTTTTTTTTATTATTCAGATTTTTAATTACTACTTTTGTTTTCAAGATGCATTAATTGATTATTTTTATCATCTCTGTTTGTATTTTATATTAATGTAATTATGAATACCTAAAATACGTCATTGTAAAATTTGTGAAAAAAAAAAAAAAGTAAAAGGATTGGCACGCTAACTTCTTCCACGTAGGACAATTGGAAACTCTTTTCAAACATTTTCTTCCTTTAAAAAATTTCTAATAAATTTCTAATAAATTTCTAATAAATTTAAAATATTTCTCGTATCATCTTTTATAATTAACTCTAATATTTAAAGGAATGCTTGGATAAAGCATCGATTTCAGGCAAATTTTGTGTTCGAACACTATAAATTTGAATGTGATAATTAAGATCCGCATTACAATGTTTTACATTAAAAATCTTTTATTTTATTTAAACTGAAATTTAGGAGGCTTTAGATAATTTAACAGTGCTTATATCTTCGCTTATAACTAATACCCTTTGTCATTCTAAATTTCAACCGAGATTATAAAATTTTAGTTCCATGCGTTTTTTAGTTCCATCATTTTCAACAAAGGTTGTAGATATTTAACCCTCCAGTAATAAATATTTCTCTAAGGTCTCCTTTGCCCGAATTTTTTCCACATACTGCTGCTTCTATCGTATCTGCTCCCTCCGTCATACAAAGAAAAATTTCTACATTTCTAAATTTTAAATATTTTTTCAGTTCTATTTATTACTAGAACTTTCTGTTACAAAATAATAATAATAAGAATAATAATAAGAAGAATAAGAATAATTTTAACTTTCCCTAGCCCCATCTGTTCAAGTCAAGTGACAAGAATTTGAAATACGAAAGAAATTCCCCCCCCCCGCCCCCTTTTTTTCTTTTCTTTTTTCCCTGTAATACTTTCATTGTCCCTATTATCGGGATAAAAATGTGGGACCAAAACGGCGCGGTGGGTCCAAGATGGCAGGATCAAAACGCACGCCGGGACTAAAATTTCCTCGGGATTAAAATGTCGGGACCAAAACGACGGGACCAAAGTGTCATTTACCCGGCTAAGGCATTCTACTTTTACTGAGCAGTGAATGTTTTATTTTATCAATTTTTTTAATTACAATTTTTTTTCATTGTCTATATATACCAAATTTAATCAAAATAAGATGAGTAGAACATATTTTATTAAGGAATAATGTCACTTCTTAAATATATAATAATCTTGCATAATATGCATGTAATAATCAATACGTTACAAGTTATACATTTGGGTATGACAATCATGCATTGTCTAGATATCTGCAGAAACTGATGAAAGAAGCTTATTTAAAAAATGTGACTGGGAGAACCTATGTATAAAGACACTTTATATATATGTGTCTCTCAATTTATATATATGTGTTTTATGGTGTCACGCAACAAATAAATTTTTAGTTAAACTTCGACCATAGGCATTACATACAGTTTTTCTGCAAAGACAAAAGTATTTTTAGCCAGAGTGAAAATTCACTAGACCAGAATTCGAATTTAGGATTACTGGTATAACTGCCTAGCGATCTACCAAATGAGCTACACGATCATTAACAGATTTGCACTAATAGCTCAAATGAAAGACGGAATTTTTCATAATTTTTACCATGTTTTTATATTAACTTCGATTCTTGTTTGTTTGTTTGTCCAATACAAATCTTGCAATCGATTTTTAACTAACTTCCCTACTAGCTAGATATTTGAAACTTTCTGGACAGCTCAGAACAGGGTGACAATACATTTTTTTAATACTTTTAGTCAACTGATTCAGGTCCCGCTGCCTTCGGCAGCGTTTATATGATTTGACAGAAAATTTATTTAACCAACTTCCCGACTAGCTAGACATTTGAAACTTTCAGAATAGTTCAGAATACGGTGAAAATGCATTTTGAAAATATTTTTAAGCAATTGCTTCGGGACCCTGCTGCCTTCGGCAGCGTTACCAGTACAAAGCTTGTAATCAATTTTTAACTAACTTCCCGGCTAGATAGCCATTTGAAACTTTTATAATAGCTCAAAACACGATAACAGTGAATTTTTTAATACTTTTATCCAATTGCTCCGGGTTCCCGCTGCCTTCGGTGGCGCTTATATGATTCAACAGAAAATTTAAAAACATGGTATATAAAAAAATATTTTTATCTTGTAATTATTATTTCGAACACAGATGCATTCTTGCTGAGGAAGATTATTTTTATTTTATTTAACTCCATTTCTGTTAGATGACAATATTGTTAAGCATCCATCCTTAAATCGACTATATAGCTCTGTTAGTATAATTCTGGCATTTTATATTATTGGTCCCAGGTTCAAATTCTGGCCTGGTCACTTTTCATTCTTGTTAAAGAATTCTCCGACTTCCTCTCAGAAATGTGTGTAACAGTTAAAGTCTCTTTTCTTTAAACCATTTCTATCTTATTAATTGATTGCTTTATTTATTAGGTCCGAGCACGAGTTCAACACCTTGTTCTGCTATTTTCAAAGGCGATCATCCTTTTTCGGAAGCTGAGAGTTCGGCAATCCGGGACGGCGTGATGGAAATCAAGGACAGATTGAGGGCTTATTTTACCCTTCATTCTTTCTCTCAAATATGGATGACTCCCCACGGATATACGACGATGAAAGCGCCGCATTTCGATGATCATGTATGATACGGGAATATCTTTTCTTATTTAATTTTCTTATTATTCATAAAAGCCAATTTAACTATAGGGGTAGTTATTCTTCTTAGTCTTATTCTTCCCGAGCTTCGGTAATTTTCTCTCACTTATATATGTCCTGCATAATCTGTCTGGTGTTAGCCTTTTTTTTTTCCTTTGTCACACACTTGTGATTGTGTGTTTTTTCGCTTCCATTCCATGCTGTTTTCTATAGATTTTTACTTTCTTCCCTCTTTTTTTACTCTAAAGTGCGGTGGTAATAGATATAATTGAGGTAATTTATTTAGTTTTATTTTATTTTATTTTGCAAAATAAAATATTCCAGTAATCTTTAGTATTTTTTCTTCAAAAATAAGAGAAATGTTGTCATTTTCATCCAAATGTTTTGTTAATAAATTATTATTCTTTGTTTTTTAATGTAGCTCAAATATCCCCATGAGAGGGATACATGATCTATAGTGAAGAGACACTAAAATCAATTAAATGAAAAATGGCAACAAAATATAATATTCTTGATTTTATTATTTATTACGTTTTAAATAAAAACACAAGGGAAAACCAGACAGATTTTAAATTAAAAACATAGACACATACAAAGTTAAATAATAATAATAATATAAATGTTTTGAGCTTATATAGAAAGCTCTTCATCTGTATAACAACAATTTTGCTCAATTAAAGACAATTATTATTGTATACATATATACAAAACTCATTTTTTGTAAAAAGAGTTTTAATTTAACGTTGCGAATTCTCTGAATGGTTAAAAAAAAAAAAAAAAAAAAAAAAAAAAACATAAGTTTTCAGTGTGTTAAGATTAAGGCCAATTGACTACATAAGGGTCCTGGGTCTGAAGGAGAGTTTCCCCGAGGGGACTTTATAAGCCCATATTTACGCAAGTTTCGGCGAAATCCACGGAAATCTCTGAAAGGATAGGCTGACGAGGTCGACGGGGATCGAACCCGGCACCTCACGTCTACTAGGTTTAAGGGCAGAACTAAGACTCCTATATGATAAGAGCTGGCGCAGTGTCCGCCATTTTCTATCCCGTCTGGGAAAGTGTTGGCGGTAGAAAAAGCTAGGTTACTGATTAGCGTTGTTATCGCCTTTAAACTTCTATACAGATCAAGTGAGCTAGAACTTCTTATCACGAAACAAACAAGTTGGCAATTTTAAGAACATCGCCAACATTCTCAAAACTGCAACCCTTCACGTTAAAAGAAATGTAATATTAAAGTTAATTTTAAAAGAATTTAAAGTAATAGCTTAATAAAGCAGTACATTCATATTAAATTTGTCAAAAAACTTTGAAAATAAAATGAAATAATTTGAAAATAAGGGAATCTTACGCTACAAAGTTGTGCTTCTGCTCCGGGTATCCACGAGTTAGATCTGCAATTTATAATCCACTTTTTCCTTCTTTCTGGATTAGAAGAAAATATAAACAGGTGGTGCCCTTTTCTAGAGTTATTCGTGCAATATATTGCCGAAAAACCACCAATAATAAATCGTCAGCAAGTCTTGTGGGATAGAAAATGGCGGATGCGTCAGCCTATCTATGTAGGAGTTCTAGGCAGAACCTCTCAACACTTGTGTCCCCCCCCCCCCCCAAAAAAAAAAAAAAAAAAAAAAAAAAAAAAGTAGTTCCATAAATAAATTTCCCCATAATGTTACGTGGGATTTACTGATCGGAGACGAGGAAATTGTAAAAGAGAGAGAAAAAGAAAAGTCTTAAGAAGCACAAAAAGTACTTCAAAACTAGCTGTGAAAAGAAAAGTAGTAACACGGTCATTTTTTGCAATGATGTTTGTGGTCGCAGAATAATTTAAATTTGTTTTTCATTAATGGTAGCAATGTTGTCACTTAGTGCCTATTTAATTTTAGAATTTACATATTTTCGAGCAAACTTTATGCTTACTTTGTATTTCGAATATACCGAACTTGGCCATCAAACTTTTTCATGATTTTCTTTCTTGTACATTTTACCATTAATATTACTAAAGAAATCACCGAATTCATATTATTGATTTTAGAAAACTTCTGAAGGACCCACTTAGCTTCGCTTACCGTTGCCAGAAGCCGAAGCAAATGTTATTCTATGGAAAATTTTCTTTTCTTATAACTCATTAACTAATACATATTTTTTAATTCTGTTTTCAGATTCAGAAAATTCACAACTGTTACATTAACAAACCTTTTTTAAAAAACGGATTTTTTTAAAATGTTAACATTTCATTTTGGAACTGCAAGATGAAAAATTTTACATATTGAAAATTCGTATTTTACAGCTTCAAAATAAAACATTAAAAATTTCAAAAATCCATTTTTAAAAAATTTCCATCAATTTAACAGGAATTTTCTGAATGTGAAAACAAAATTTAAAAATATGTATTTGCTAATGAGTTATAAGTAAACATTTTTTCTCATGGAATAACATTGGCTTAGGCTTCTGGCGACGGTAATTGAAGAGGACCGTGGAGGTTTTTTTTAATAATTCATCTCTTATTTCTACAAGAAAATGTAATACGAATGTAAAAATACGTTTATTTATATCTACTTCAAGTTCAAAAACTTCGTATTGTTTGAGAAAAAGAACAGTTTCTACTAAATGTTTTCTCTTGATTTTCCTAAACATAATTCTAAATAACTCACTGCATAAAATTTTCTAATGAATTCTCTCTTACAGATGGACGTTTTAAAAATAGCAGTTGCTGCAGTAGAATCCACGCATGGTATGCCTTACAGATATGGCCCATCGGCTGAAACACTTTGTAAGTAATTTTAATGCACAAATAAAAATTTCTTTATTCTTTTTTAACCTAAAGTTACAATTTAAGTAATCTTATATGTATAAGCTATTTCATTTGCCTGGAATTATATTGAACTGATGTAAAAAAATGACTATGTTAATAATAATGATAACTTATTTACAGTGCTGAGGAAAAAAAAAAAAATAATATTTAAAAAAAAAATAATTAAAAAAGCACAGGGTAGCGCATAGTTTTTAATAAAATTATCGCCTCGTTTAAATTGTTTGGTATTATTTTAGTTTAACTGTTAGTCATTAGAAATTTGCTTTATTACAGTAATTTCATTGTACAATGTTGGATCAGACAGCAAGCGGCGAGTCGGGAGAGATCACATGCGTAGTGAAATTGGAGACCACTGTAAACACAAATAGTCAAATGTTCAAATGAATGAACAAATGCTCAAATGAGTGTGACCACCAGTCACTTAGGGAGATACAGGTCTCACATCGTCAATATATACAGAATTCCAGACATTTCACGAACGGTAGCAGCTACGACGCTAATTCGGGAGACAGGGTGCTTTAATGAGTAAACGGGTTTTTTGCAAATGATGCATTTTAGCTGTTTCCAAAGAAGACAGTCCATTCAAAACAGATCGGGAGCCCAAATGACTAATTCACCTCGACCAATCAGTTGATTGGACGCGGTGAATTAGTCATTTGGGCTCAGCAGTGAATTAGTCCTTGGCTTTGTGACAATGTACGATATCTAGGTAGTTTTCGAACACTCCTGCAGATATGCGCGTACACTTTGTCGTAATGGAACTACATACTCGTTTGAAGACGTTTCTGGTAGATATTGTTTTAAATCAATAGGCACATTCCGTAGGAAGATGAAGAACGCTGTAAAAAATTTGATTCATTTAAAGTATGGACATTTTGGATATTTTAGAAGTGTAATTTTTTTGTCACGCACTATTCGCTATATCATTATATGGTTGACACTTTGACTACGGGCTACTCACATTCTTATATCACTTTAGTCTTCTACTGCATCGAGGACTGTTTCGATCTTATTTAGTGTTCTCACGCACATTAGTCAACCCATATCTTATCGTCTTTGGACGTGAAACGAGCGTGTCTTCATGAGCTGCTTTTGCAAGTGTGTAAATGTTTTTTTTACAAAGTAGTGTTGTATTTGGAAATAGCTACTGATACAGTCTTGCCGCTTTTACGACATTGTCATTCGCACATCAATTACTAGTACATAAAATGCATATCGGACTTCTTATTCAAATATCGCTGCATCTCTACCCAACATTTGTTGTCTTATTTCGACAGTAGTGACGCTCTTAATTATACATTAAGTGTCTTAGAAGCTCCAGTATAAATCATGAAAGTTTTTCAGAAAGAAATTAAAAAAAAACTGGTGCATTTTGTAATCTAATCTAAGCGTTTGCGGGTATATTCGTAAACTTGCAAGCAGCTGCTGATAGATAACATTCACTTTACACTCGCTTAATGAATTACAATTGAATGAGGAGTTCCTTGAAAGTTAGCACTTTATCCATTCCAGAGAAAGTGTCTCTCACGATTCGACTCTTGCTTTCTGAACCAAATTGTAGAGTGAGTGAAAGTTTTTTTTTTTTTTTTTTTTTTTTTTTGGCGAATTCTGTTACCCATTAAAGTTATCATCATTAGTTTTGTTACTCCCTATATTAGTGTATTTGTATCGGATTTCTTTTTAAGACTTAAAATATTCGAAGGCTTTTAAATAATTGCTGACTCCATTATACAGGGTGTCTATAAAAGATCCGACATATTTTGATCTTTAATTATTCAAAAAGTATTGAAGATAGATTTAAATTAATAACATTAATGATTAGATAGATTCAAAAGGTATGTGGTCTTTGTCAATGAACTTTTACATCCGTGATCGTCACATGGAGAATAGGCAGACGATAGTCGATTTCATGTCAGGTACGGGCAAGCATGCTTTCATCCATAGCGGCTGTTGCGGTTATAATCCTGGCGATTAGGTCCTCAATGTTCGGCACTAACCTTCTTTAACCTTCCTACCCTGTTGAAAAAATTTTACGTTTTACCTGTATGGGTCGAATCGACCCACTTTGTATAGGTTGAATTTAGGTCTTAAGATAGAATTTCTATGGAGCTCATTTTACATCTACGTTTCCGACAACTATCGCCATCTATTGACTATTCCTGAAAATGAAGTCTACTCAAAAGAAAAAATTGGTGTTTTAAGCATTTTATGCATGTTAATAATGTGGGTCAAATCGACCCAGACAGGTAATATGTCACATATTTTTGGGGGGTGGTTTAAAACAAACCAATGACTCTGAAAACATCATATATTAAACGAATGCATATTTTTGAGGCATACATAATGTTTGAACAATCAAAATTAAAATCTGTAGAAGATATCGAAAGATCAATTTTAAAAATGGGTTGAATCGACCCATACAGGGTAGAAAGGTTAAACGATGTCCTTTGCAAATTTCCAAAGGAAAAAGTTCAGCGGCGTTTTATCTAATAATCCGAATGGTAAGAGAATTGGGTTATTTCACCTAATCTTCCTGTGAAGTGGTCATTCAAAGAACTCGAAGGATGGTACCTCTATCGAGTTGATGCACAGTGTGGCTGAAAATTTTCATCCACATGTGCAAATACAAAATTTTCTAACATGTTTCAGTAAATAACAGACGTGAGTGTATTTTCAGTGAAAAGAAAAAGGGGCCAATTGACACGTTTCGTACGCAAGTCCTCACTACACATTAATCTTTGAGGAGTCCCATCGTACTCCACGGTATTCATGGAGGTTTTCAGATCCTCATATGCAATTTATCAAGTCAGAAATACTAAAGCAGGCTTCGTCGGAGAATATTATGCGATTATGAAATTCAGAATCATCCTCTATTCTCCATCGCACATTTGTTTCAAAGTCCAACTTCCTAGAACTATCATCCGGTTCTAAAGCGTGAACAATTTGAACTTTATAAGCGTACAATCTCAGTCTTTTCTTGAGAGTCTTGTGCACAGTCGAAACTGGCATATCCAATTTTCTTGCCGATGATATGACAGATCTTCTATAACTATGTAAGAATGTTTCTCTTACACGCTGAACATCAACATCACTTGTGCAGGGATTGCTGAACGACTCCAGCTATTGTTATAAAAGTGTTGTCTTGATATAGTAAAGTGGCTATGAGCGTTTGGATGCGATTGCTTACCGCGCTATCTGGTGGAAAAAGACAACAGTTGCTGTCTCGAAAGCAATACGTGATATGGGAAAAAAGTCAACTAGAAAGTTGTATTCATTTAGTAGGTAAAGATAGGTGGTTATAGACCTGAATTCTAAAAACAGAACGCTTAAAAGGTGAATTTGTTTGTCTGCGTTTTCCTGTGTCGTAATAAAACAATATTAGGGGGGGGGGGGATAATAAAACTAGTTATCACAAGATACCTTTATTTCGATGTTCAAACTTTTATCCGTCAGCTGCACATCAAACTTCTGTCCGTCAGCTGCAATATATAACTACAAGGGTCCAAATGTGCATTGCAGCTGACGGACAGAAGTCTGATATGCAGCTGACGGATAAAAGTTTGAACATCGAAATAAAGGTAGTCAGCTGCAATATATAACTACAAGGGCCCAAATGTGCATTGCAGCTGACGGACAGAAGTCTGGACATCAAAAGAAAGGTATCTTGTAATAACTAGTTGTTTTATTTTCTTTATAAGATCATTTTACTACGTCATAGGGTAGGAAAATGCGGACAAACAAATGCATATTTTAAGAGCTATTAGCATTAAGGTCTATGAACTGTCTTTACCTACTAAATTGATGATGCTCTACATCTTTGTAATTCACATTTTCCCCTTATCTCGCACCATTTTCATGACATTAACGCTGACATCGAAGTTTTGCACCAGGGGGTGCTGTAAGCATTTAATTGCTCATAGACACTTTACTATACTTGGACACCATTTATGACAATAGCGGTAGTCGTTCATCCGTTAAATAGATGAGAACAGACTTTAGTGAGCAGTGGGCACTCTGTATATTGTTATATGCAATCAAATTACATAATCTCTTTTAATTTAAAAGTCCCTGAAGTAAATGAAGAAATTAGAAAAGTCTGAAACTGGTCCGAATGTTATTGAAAAATAAAGTAATTAAATTTTCATCATAGAGTAGTTTACTTTTCTTAATAAAGTTTTTCATTTAATATAAACAATCATATTACTAAATTTGAATTGTAAGAAAATACGTCTTCAATGCAATGTATTCCTTTTTTTTAATAGTTGCTTATATGCTTCATTTCAGATGCTACGAGTGGCAGCGCTTCAGATTGGGTGTATGATGTAGTTGGCTGTAAATACAGCTTCTCCATCGAGCTGCGTGACCGTGGAGTGTTTGGGTTTCTTTTACCAAGGACTGAGATTGTTCCAACTGCTGAAGAAACTTGGAACGGCATCGTGGCTGTTGTTACACATCTTTATGATAAAGAAAAGAAAAAAGCTACACTAAGAGAATCAACGTCGGAAGCACGTTGAGCATTAACTAGTTTAACACACATTTCTTTTTAGAATATCAAAAACTGGCATAATTAATTTTGTTGGCTTCAACTTAGTATTTATTAAATCTACTACGAACATTTGAGTTGATAGACGTCTTTTTTTTTTTTAAGTCCATTCATTTTAATTGAAATACTGGTAAACATTGGAAATATTTCCAATTTAATCTAAATTCTTTTGATAATATTGATTTTTAATGGCTAAAAATCGTTTTGAAGTTTATGTAAGTTTTTTATTAATTAATTTTTATGTGTAAAATGCTAATTTCTTGCGGGGATGTGCTTCTGCAAGGTAGTCTTCATTCTTGGCCATGACTTTTCCTCGAATTATTTATAAAAGCAAAATTTTTCTGGACAAAATCACGTCAATTTTAACCCACTCATATTAGATCGTTTTCCAGAGTCCATTCAATGTGCCACTTATCCTCCTATAGATATTTTCCTATAGGGATCTTCGTTGCCTCCTATGATGGCTGTATCATACGAGAAACTTTCGCTCAACATTTTACTCAGTTTTGTGCAAGGTCAGCAAATTTTCCCTTCATCAACTTTTTCGATCACCACTCGAAAAAATTCACCATAATATTATGTTTCGTTAAATGTAATGTTGAACGAAAGTTTCCCGTGTCATATGGCCATTTTAATGGAGTATAAAAAAGGAACACAAAACGAAAATCTACACATCACTTTAATTTTAAAGGAATTGCTTCGCTAGGAAATTTTTAAATACGAACAGATATTTTTTCTAGTTATTTAGAAACGACAAATGAAAAGATAAATAGAATGATATTTCCATTTAAAAAACTAATGCACAGGGTGTACCATAAGTCTGTAGAGATTTAAAAAATTCATAACTATTGAATGAATTCATAGAATTGAACGCGATTTGCTAAAAAAAAAAAAAAAAAAAAATCATTCTCGTGAAAGGGGAATTTTTTTTTTGGTAAAGAAGAAAATGTAGTTTAATTTTTTGTTGACGATAGTTAGACAGATAGTTAAATATTTTGCACGGATGTGAAAGAAAAATATGCAAATGAAAGTCCTATATAAATTGCACAATTTTCCGATTAGAACAGTTTATTTCTTATTTTGCCTCTTACTTATGCATACATGAAGTTTTAATTGCGGTGCTGACTTGGTGGGAAAGCATTATTGGTGAAGATGTTTTCCCTCATGTAATAACTACCGACTGAAGCTGCAGTTAGCAGTGCTTTAACTCGTTTGCAAACTGTAATTTGTGGTGACGATGGACACATAAAATAGGATTTGTGTAAAAATTTGCATGCGAATAAGTATAGTTTTTCAGGAAAATGTGCGACCTGGTTACCCACAGCACCCACTATCGACAAATAGCTTAATTATTACTTTTTCTTTACCCCCCCCCCCCCCAAAAAAAAAAAAAAAAAAAAAAAAAAAAAAATTAAAAAAAAAAAAAAAAAAAAAAAAATGTCTACAGATTTATGGGACACCCTGTATATAAACTGTGAGACGAATGACATCAAATTTTAATTTATTCGATGATTGAAGATGCCACCTTTTTCAGATTTATTTGCACCAAAAAATAATTTTAATTACAGACATTTTTTTTTCTTCAAACGATTATCATACAAATATACAATTTATTTTTTATTTTAAAATTCCACATTATTTATACTTATTTGTTCATGAAAATTTGTAATTTATTTATTTAATTTATAAGCTTGTAGATATTTTTCCTATCTAACTGTTATCTTCAAGTATTGTTATTTACTATTTATGATCCCACCTTTCAGATTTAATGTGAGTTATTGAAATAAAGAGTTTATTTTAAACAGTTAATTTTTTTTTTGTATGAAACTTAATTTTTGCTTTTATTTCTTAAACATGATTTAATTTTGTCTTGGTAGTATTTTCATATGTTACTGGAAGATATATTCTATGGGGATTAATACGACAAATACAAAGCTTGACTTCAAATTACGCATATAAAACATGTAGAACAGAGAGGGCTTTATTAACAAAGCAATATGTTTTGCCCCTTATAAAAACAATCACTAACTGACAAGGAAACATTCAAAAAGTGTCATCGTCAAAAAGTATTGAAAAAAATATATGTGATTCTACTCGACCACAACAAATTATCAAAATTAAGCATATTTGGCGATTTAGCGTTGTTAGGCGATACATTTGCTAGCACCGAGATTGCCGTGTACGTTCAGAACCGTGTTTTGCTTTTCCGCCAAGTACTCAAAATCAATCGCCTAGCAGTGTGAAATCGCCAAATATGCTTAATTTTGATAATTTTTTGTGGTCGCTGTAATTCATTTCAGCCGATAATGTTTTCATTTTTTGGTGTTTTATGAAGAGTAAGAATCGCATATATTTTTTTTTTTTCAATAATTTTTGAAGATGACACCTTTTGAATGTTTCCTTGTGAGTAATAAAATTTTTTGTGAACCGATCGTATTCAAGAAGCTCTAATTTAATGAGTCAGGTCGGTGACAAAAAATTATGAATGTTCTCGATATTAGAAATTTTGTCGAATATATTCAGAAATATTTAATGTATTCTTCTATAATTTTGGAATGTCTAAAGGTCTAGGTCTAACTACAAATTCAATAAAGAAAATAATGTTTAAGATTATCCTGTACATGGAAGTACTCGAAATTATCTATAAACGTAGACAATTCCTCTGTGAATTACTTACGGAGCTTGTGTTTGAATAACAATTTGGGTTCACACAGAGAAAAATTTGGTTACCAGAAACTTCATATGGTTTATTTATTTATTTATTTATTTATTTATTTTTTGTAAATAGATATCAACGATCAGACAATGGTAAAATTAAGTGGTAGTTAAAATAATGATATAAAAGATTTCCCTTTGAACCCTGGCAACGATAACCCTTACATTCCGAAAAATATAATTTTTTTTTTTTAAGTTTTTTTTTTTTTTTTTATTACTATTTATAACACACAAGATTTTTAACCAAATTTAACGTCATTTTTAGAAAAATCGACAGAATACATTACAAGCAATAACACTGCTCGGCATGAAAATTGCCCTCCGGCACCATTTTGTAAAATTCTTACGTAAAATGACCTCCTGATTCCGAGTATGACGCCCATTTTGCCCTATCACCCACAGTTTTTTAGAGACAGACCCCTATTTTTATCACTTTTCGGTTATTTTGTGGCTGTAAATTTGATTTTTAGGTGAGGAGAGGATTATTTTAACTGTTAAATATCTTCTGAGGGGCTACAGAGTTGGAAAATTCTAAAACATGAACATTTGCGGCAAGGGGAAAATTTAGGGGGGAGGGGGGGATTTGCCACTGAAATTATGTACTATATTTATTATATTTTTTAATCTATTATTAATGTTATTAAATAAACATTTTTTTTTTTTTTTTGTTTTTAGGTGTTAATTCTTTTTCATTCTCCAAATCAAATTCATGGTCATAAAATTACCGAACAGTGATAACAATTGAGGGAGCGGGTGGTGTTTCTAGAATACGGTGGGTGACTGAGCAAAATGGGAGTCATATTCGGATTTACGAAATCATTTTACATAAGAATCAGCTAAAATGGTACCAGAGCTCGATTTTTTTTTTTTTTTTTTTTTTTTTTTTTCAGCGCAGTGTAGTTAGAACAGAGGAATTCGTATGAAATGATTTTTAATGGAGCTTATGTCAAACGATAACAAAAATTCGTTTGATCAATTTAAAGGACAAAAGTATAAGAAAAACTTATACAAAAGATGCAAATGAATATTATTTTGTTATTAAGATTATTTTGTTACTCACTTGTAACTATGTTTATACACTATACTGAAATAAATTTTATAAAATAAATAAAAATATATCTGTAAATGAACCAACGGATTTTGCATGCTTAATTTATTATTTGAATCAATGAACAAATCTTCAAAAACGTGGATAAAATTTTATTTACTTATTTTTTTTTTTATCTCAATACGTTGTCACAATTGAAATTTAAGATTTTTTGTGAAATTATCCTTTTTTTCCCCTTTTTTTTATTCATTTGAAATACATACATAGAATAAACAAAATTCTATTTTGTTTATTGCAATGCACTGTTGTAGCTATAGCACCAGTTTCAGCGTTACTTTCGGTAAACTTAGGATTTCATTATTAAAATATAAACATTATTAATTCTTATTCTTATTAATAATGCAAATTTTAATAATATTCTCTCTTAATAATTTACTTTGTTCAATAAAGTTAACAGTCAGAAAACCTTTTTCGCTTTTTGTCGTATGTCTAAATGACTAAAAGTATGTCTAAATGACTAAATATTAAAATATTTCTATTCATGCTAAAATTGCGCCTAAATTGATTTGTTACAAACACTTGCCGCATAAATGATAAAATGAAAAAAGATAAATGTAATTATATCGTCTAACTCATAAATTTACACACACATATATAAGATATTAAATTTTAAAACTATATATATATATATATATATTTATATATATATTTTTTTTCTTAATGTATTTTTAAGTTGGTACTGTTCAGAATTGCAAATAAGAATTGTTTGCCAAACAATGAAAATTCTATAATACGCGCTTAACCTTCAAATCTCTGATTATCTAATTCAATGCAAGAAATGGTCACGAAAATGATCTTTTCTATGTAAATAGTAAGCAGATGATACCAACAGATGCAGCAGTCACCTTGAAAATATGATGCAGTATTCATATCTAGAGGGAAAAAAAACTTTTAAAGGAATTTTTATGATAACATTACTTCCGCTATTTTAAAATTTAATTGAAAGGTGGAATGAATTTCTTTATTGTATGGACCAACACGTTAAAAAACATTTCAATTCTTTACCGTAATAAAAGTTCTTTTGATTGTGTTGAAATACTTGAAGCTACGTGTTCTGCATATATAATTTAGAATTTAACGTTTTACTTTCTTCTATATTCTATAAAAGAAAGTATTGTATTCGTAAAAATTTTCGACTTCCGGTTTTCGATGGATTTAAATGTTTTGAGAGGTCCAGAACATGATTTGATTATTTTTAGAAAATGTCTGTCTGTGTGTGACAAAAACTGTGTGCCGGCTGTATCTCAGGAACTACAGCACAGAATTGCATATACATTTATATGTAGTAGCACCTTAATATTTTGGTGCCAATCGCTCAACAGGTAGTGCTGTAATACAGCGATTTCCGAAATTTCTGGCAACGATATGCCTCAGGTTCTATTAGATATAATCAATCAATACAAAACCTGATATGTGAGATGGTCATTATGAGACATTAGGCTGATTCAATTTGGGTGCATATCGGCCAATAGGTGGCATTGCTATACACAGTTTTCCTCGTGAACGGGAAGGCTGTATCTCAATTTGTATGGCATACAGCTGTACGTAACTTGCTATGTGAAATAACCGTTATGAAAACGCATTTTTTAAGATGTTATTTATAGAGAATAAAACTGTCTTTCTTTAGATATATAGTGTTAGTTTTCTCTAAGAGGAAAATCGCCTTCATTCATTATGGAAGATAATAAATATTTTTAATAAATTATTTGTATTGACTGAATTTGCGTAGGAAAACATAAAAGAAAGTCTTGTGGTGGTTACAATATACTAGTTTTACACAACCATTGACGAAAATATTGACAAGAGACTTGGCGCTAGATAAATATACACAGAAGTAATGAACAACATTTTGAACGCCAAATTAAATAATAAACTAGCAGATAGCTGTTTCGGTAACATTTAGCGTACCTTCATCAGTGCATAAAGGAAACGGAAAGCCATCATTTCGCTCACTTATCTGTTGATATTTCAAAATGTGAACCTAACTTCGAATTTGCCATATTTGGCAGTTAAATAACAGCCGCCAAATTCTGTGATAAATAGGCAATAATGAAAAACGACTAACTGAAATTGAAATTTTTATTTTTAATCAAAATAACAGAATTTGAGAATTTAAATTAAATTATTTATGAAAATTAACTTCAGCGCAAATTCATTCAAATCTTCGCTAGTTTATTTTTGAAGGAATAATACTCAAATACCCCCAAATTTATTATTTGTTTAATCTACCTAAATCTCTTCCCGTTAACAGAAAAGTACCACAATTTTTTTCAGTTTGAATTTATCATCCTTTTATATTATTTTTAATATTATTTATTATAATCATTTCATCTCATTTCATTTTATTTTATTTTACGTTTTCTTCAAATTTAGCTAAATGCTCTGACCATAATTTGGCCATTTATAGCAGTAACTGAGAAAAAAATCTGGAGTGACTCCACTCGACTTCCCGAACATTGAGTAATTAACGGTTTTGTAGATAAAGTAAAGTAAGAAGAGTTGTTAAAGAAACAAAAGAGAGAAAATTATAATAGGGTGTTTGAGTATTTTTCTCCATATAGTACACGGTGTTTAATTTAACGCTATACTGAACTTTGAGCCCATAGATTATAATGATAAAGAATTTTTCGTTTTGTCCCTGTAAAAACTTATAAATGCTAGATTCATTAAAATGCTTATAGTTAGTTCAACAGTGACTTATAATATTCATATAAATTTTCAGCTATATTGAATAAGGCGTTTGGATGCTATCGCATTTTTAAAAATTTGGTCCCATAGGCCATAATGATAAAGAATTTTTCTTTGTGTCCCTGTAAAAAAACTGTAAGAGCTAAATCCCCCAAAATCTATACAGCTCATGCAGCTTTGACCTATAACATGTGTGTAAATTTTTTGCTCAGTTTAATAAGGTGTTTAGACGCTATCACACTTTTAAAAATTTGGCCCCATAGGCCAGAATGATAAAGAAATTTTCTTGGTGTCCCTGTAAAGAGACTATAAGTGCTAGATTCATCAAAATCCATAGGGTTCGTGCTGCGGGACTTACAACATACGTACCAACTTTCAGCTCATTCGAGCAAAGCGTTTACATGCTGGCATGTTCACTCACACACATACACACACACATACATACATACATCATCGTAAAAATAATGAAAGCGGACTCAGGGCACCTCAAAACGTATAGAAACATCAAAATCTCAAATTCGGATTTTTGACATGATTACAATACTGTCCTCACTATAGTGTTCGGAAAGTAAAAATGATCCAAACTGTCGGTTGTTGGTCGTTACATAATTAGTTTGTATTCCTATTTTATTTGTTTCAAATCAAGGGTAAAATTAATTTTTTCTATACATTGTTCCAATTGTGACGTAATTTTTTTCTGCTAAATCATTCTTATTCCATTATTGTATTCATTCCTTTAAAACAAAGATAAAAAATTATTTTCTTTATTTTAGTACATTTCTGCAGCTATGATATCACTTTCTGGCGTTTCACCCGAAATTTGAGCATTTATTATCAAGAAGATGTACTTACAATATTTAAAACGGGGATTTTCCCCTCCCTACATAGAAGTGCATATCAAATAAAGCTGTATAAATGACTATTTTCAACTGTTGATAAAGTACACTAATAATATTCAAATACATTTTTTCATAACTGACATCTCAACTTGTATCAGGATGTGTATAGTAATCTTGGCTGAGAGAAAATAGTATGAGTTGGATCATAGCCTCCTTTAACTAGATGCTTGTCGCGTAGCTCGAAAACTAGGCAACAGTTGAAGCGGTAGACAGCGCCACCTGGTACAGATTGCGCGACTTTTTTATTCAACAGCCACCAAAAATTTTTAAAAGTGGGATATGATATACATAAAAAACGAATAGAATCGAAGAAAAGTCGATTTTATATATCATGTATCACTTCTCTAAATTATTGGTGACAGTTGAATAAAAAAATCCCATAATCTGTACTAGGTGGCGCTGTCTACCGCTTTAACTGTTGCCTAGTTTCCGAGCTACGCGACAGGCATCTACTTAAGGAGGCTATGGCTGGATGCAAGATTATTTTATTTATTAAACATCGCATAATAAACCATATATATGGCAAAATTTCTGTCACCATTCCGTTTATTGAAATCAAAAAATTTTTATAACATACATGAAACCAGTTTGGATTTACTAAATTAAAACAAATTTAAAGAAATGTAATTAAACAATAGTGAATTTTCTTAGTTTTTTCTAATTATTCCAAAACTAAATAAAAAATAACTTAATTATTATAATAAAATTATGAATATATAAAAGTTAAATTTTATTACGATATATATCATTTATATATATATTCCTTATGTATTATTCATCCAAATTAGATTTTTAATACTGTTAAATTTATCTTTTTAACAAACACAGCAGAAAAATGTCTAACTTTTAGTGACGGATTTTGACTTTAATCAAATGAATACTACAATTTTCATAATTAATGCATTAAAAAATTCATAATAAATTGGTTATGTTAATTTTATAGTATTAATGGAAAATAAATGTAGCAAAAAAACAACAGAAAATTGAACATACATAAAATCAGTTTAGAATTACTAAATTAGAACAAATTTAGAAAAATGTTATGATTTTTTTTCTAGGTTATTATTTTTTTTTAACCATTTCATAACTAAATAAAAAATAACATAACTATTAACACGAAACTATGTATCAATACATTCATGAAGAAATATTCATAGAAATTAAGTTTTTAATACTGTTAAATTTATCTTTCTGTTACTGTTAACGGCCCTCTTCACTTAATGTCGCCGGAAGCCCGAGCCAATGTTAATCTATGGGGAAATTTTCTTTACAAATAACTTATTAACTAATACATATTTTTAAATTCTGTTTTCACATTCAGAAAATTCCCAGCTGTTAAATGGACGGACCTTTTTTAAAAAAGTATTTTTTCAATTTTTTCAATTTTATTTTTAAATTGCAAAATGAAAAAAATTCACATATTGAAAATTCGTATTTTGCAGCTTCAAAATAAAATATAAGAAATTAAAAAAATATTTTTTTTAAAAAAGGTCCGTCAATTTAACAGCTGGGATTTTTCAGAATCTGAAAACATAATTTAAAAATATGTATTAATTAATAAGTTATTTGTAAAGAAAAATTTCCCATAGAGTAACATTAGCTTCGGCTTTCGGCGGCGGTGAGTGCAGCAGGCCCTTAAATTTATGTGAGAAGCAGGAAAATTTCTAACTTTTTGTGGTAAATTTTCCAATTATTCGAATGAATACCCCACTTTACATAATTAATATATTAAAAAATTATAGGAAATTGATTACATTGCTTTAACAGTGTTTAGGAAAAATAAGTTTAGCGGGAAAAAAAAATTAATAATTAATAAATAATAAATAAAAATAAATAAATAAAAGACCTACTTTTCTACTTTTTCATTGAATATTTTATAATTTATAAATACTTTATAATTAAGGGAGAAAAGGGTTATCCTGATTTTTAAATTGTGATGCGGAACAATTAAGCATTGAAATTCAGAAATCTTCATTATGAATTACTTAAATAACATGTAATTTTCTTAAATGCATAGAAAGAGTTTTAGAAATACACCAAAAGTAGACAAACTTCTAACAATTTTTGATATATATATATGTATGTATATTAATGTTTTAGTGATCTACTGATACCAAATTATGCTCTGCATAGAACAATATATTTATTAAAAATTCTTAGCTTGAAATGAGATGTTTTTTTTTTTTTTTTTTTTTTTTTTTTTTTATAAAGAATTACTTATGAAAACAAATTTATTTATGTAAAAAGAAAAAAAGAAAAGAAATACGTAAAAGAAAAAAAAAAAAAAAAAAAGTTTATCATATTGCAAAAATTTCAAGATAGAATTTTCATTTAGATAATTACTGTCAAATCAAAACAAATAAATAATAATAATAAATAATAATAATAATAAAAGACAAAGTTCCAGCTTTTTATTATGTATTTTGTAATCAACCAGGTTAAATTATAGTATTATTACAATTTATTAGATTTCATGTTTTCTTTCTTTTCTCTTTTTTTTTTCTTTTTTTCTTTTTCTTTTACTTTTTTTTTTTTTAATTAACGACAATAAAAACTATTTTATTCAGGAAGTTACACATTTTACATTAAAATAAAAAGCATTCAATGTAAGTAAATAAGTAAAAAAAAAAAAAAGGTTATTTAATATCCTTAAATTTATATATAAAAACACATTTTACGGAAAATAAACTGATTTTTTTCCCTCTGGTGAACATTAAAAAAAAAAAAAAAGAAAGAAAGAAAGAAACAACGAGGCTTTTTATGTGACAAAAATTTCGCAAAAAATAAGTTGCAGAAGTTTATAAAACAAATCTACTGCTATAAAAGAAAAATGGAAAAAAAAAAAAAATTTTTTTTTTTTTTTTTTAATTAATTATTTGATTCTTTTTTAATGACAAAATTTCATAATAAATTATTTATATTAGTTTAATTCTGGTATATCATAAAAATTTAGAAAAGTACATAAAAAAAAAGGGAACAAAGCTTACTATAAGGAATATTTACGAACTGTGAAACACCAATCGCAACCAAAATTTACAGGTAATTACTAAGTATAAAGATATTCATCCCCAATCAACTTATATGAGCAATCGTTACTTTAGAACAAAGACATATCGGAGTTAAAAATGGCGCCAATCAATTAAAAGTTATAACACCATTCCCTTTATATTTATTTGTTTTTCTATACACTTTTTTTTCAAACTCAACCTGATTATTTATTTATTTATTTAAATTTCGTTTCTTACTGCTTGCATAAAAAGCTATTGAAAGATTTTCTTGCTTTAGAAATTAGTTTTAAAACGCGGTATAGAAAATAAAATTGCGTTTTTGTGGCAAATTTAAGAAATGTGGGAACTTTTAGATGATAAATGACTTAATTTGCTTTTAATAGGTAATTTCTGTGGAATAGGTTAGTGTGTGTGTGTGTGTGAGAGAGAGAGAATGCGTATCCTTTAACCACATTTCTTGCGACCATGGAAGCCTCTGCGCAAGTGCGGATTGAACGAGTCCAGAGTTAAAATAGGGGTGACTGAGAGAAAACAAGCGATAAGGGAACACCGAATAACTGGATGTTTGCCAAATAACTATCTCTCGGCCATAGACCTATTATAAGAGTGGACGGGACAATGGCAACCTTTTTGAGTGCAAAGATAACTCATGAAAAGGTCACGTGATTGTTGATCTACAGAAGCCAAGCTAGCCAATATTGAAATTTACTCGCCATGCTCTAAACTCTACTTTTTATTAAGCAGACGATATTTTTCCTTTTTCTTTGAAAGTTCTTTTTAAAATTTTCATTTCACTTTAAAAGTTAGATTGTTTTGAATTTAAAAAGAATTTTATAGCTAGAAATAGTAATTAGATGTACTTTAAAAACCCTAGAAGTTATGTCAAATAAGGATTTTATTTCACAGGCAAGATTCTTTTTAATATTTTATTATTTCGTTCTTTTTAAGTAATTATTTTTATAAAATGCTTATAATTTTATACTTATTTCTCTAAATTTAATTAGTTTAACTATATTATATCTTATATTATTTCAAAAATGTGCATGATTATTTACGAGAGTTAAAACGAGTATAGACAAATCGAGGTTATAAAAACTTTTGAACTTTGTTCAAAAGTGTTAATAACAACGTAAAAATATATTTTAGCAGCTGTAGTGTTTTACACTAGTTTTTCTTGCTGTATCTTTTAATAATATTAATAATATATATATTTATATTGAAAGCAAAAAATCGCCAATAACGTGATAAATGTAGAAAAAGGTAACCTTTTTCAACATTCACGTGGTTTTATCTTTGCACCTTTTCTTGTATTCCCTTAATAATGGAATGCTCCGTCCACTCTTATAATAGGTCTATGCTCTCGGCCAATTTTGCATCCTTCCAAACTTTTGGACTCGACCTCACTGCTAGTCGTAGGAAATGTGGTCGCACTATATGTGTGTGTGGAGCGTTATTATTGCACTTTAAGTCGATACTTTTTTTAGTCGACACATATCGAGAAAATATTTTCAGGTCTTACTTAAAAGAAATTTTAGAAAAATATGCGTATAGTTCGTGCAAGCAGTATGAAGTACGATTTGAATAAGTGAAAAATAGCTAATTCGTACATTTTTTTAATCTACTTTTTTAACGGTTTGATTTTTCTTTTACTCAAAAAATACGAAGCTTTTATATAACGTAATTATTTTACTACTTGTTAATCTATTAGTTAGATATCGATTTTTAAGTATGTAAATATTTTTACAATAACATGCAACAATTACCTTGTCCCTCAATAAATAAATAAATAAATTTGTTACGCGTTCAATTTGCTCGACATAAAAATAAATATAATTTACTATTCATGTACAAATATATTTATTTTCTTTTATAGCAGGGAAAATTGAAAGTGTATTTTTTTTCTTCGCATCAACTTTCGTTTTTCTTTTTAATAATTTATGATAAAAAGTTTTTTTTTATTTTGAATATCTTTTGAATCAATTATCCGATTGAACTAAAAAAAATACGGCGTTAGCTAGATTTTGTCCTGATTAAGTGACCTAATTTTCGTATAGATCGGTTGAAAAGTATAGCTTTATATAGTGGAAAACCTTACGTATTCAAGGTGAAATGTAACAAATGACGACGATGGGAAATTTCTGACTCAAAGCAATCGTCCTGTCATACTAATAAACTGCTCGAGTTTTGAAAAAATAAATAAATAAAATAAACAGGAAAAGTAAAATAGATAAAACAGAGAGAGATAATGTCATCATAACTTCCAACCCTAACAGCACAGTTAGGGTTAACTTATCCATAGTACATCTTAAGGACGTTTCCGGGATGTCTTTTCATCCAGAAGACATCTTGAAGATATCCTGGGGAGGCGATGTGCTGTCTGGGCAACAGAATGGCGGAATTTCCTAACTCTGATCTGATATACCTGCACTGAGAAAAAATATATACCGCCTTCCTCTAGAATGAATAAGTGGCCATTTTCTAAATCCCTTAACTAGAAATATAGATTTCCGAGCTATGCGCATAAGATGCACGCCAATAAACTGAATAGGCGAAATGATCGAGAATTTCTAGTTTACACATTTCTAGATGGTGAAACAATATTCTGAATATTCCGAATATTCCGAATCTTTTGTATTGCGAGAAATTCTCGCTTGATTTTCTAGAATTGGGTCAAAAACTAAGATTATAGTGGCTGAACCCCGGCCTTGTAGTCTCATTTATTTGCAGAGATAACTTTACCCTCGATAATATAGGCAAACGCTCTAGAATTCTAATAGGGGCTTCTAGAACTCGCTTTCCAAGGGGACTAGAATTTATAAGGATGACATGGAACTGTTTTTTCTAGAGCCACAATTTAGATTCTAGATGTCAGTTACAGAATTTTTTCTCAGTGTGCCCTGAACTAACGATTGCTTATATACATTGGTAGTGTTCAATATCTTGACTTGGCATCCTTTAACTACCTGTAAATTTTTATTGGTATGTCACAGTTCGTGAGTGTTCCTTGTTATATTTTTACAGAACGTTTCGTAATTAATCTTAAACACATTTTGCAATGGAATTAACACCACGAGTTAATTCACCACGAGCTACTTACATGATGAATCAAATTTAATACATTTAAATTTATAAACTGAAAAAAAAAAAAAAAAAAAATACGAAACAAGATAATAATAACACCAAAACTTTCACCCTTTGTGGAATATTTAAAAACAAAAACAATAAGGACAATTTTTGTTTTGAAATCAGATAACATGACTAATGAATTACTCAACAACTTACAGAAATTACTGCACTAAAGTAACTTTAATTGCCACAAAACAAAACATTTCTTGTAGATGTATATCATAGATATACATCTTTAGTCCATCTTTAGTCCATAAGCAACACTTCTTATATTCATCCTCTTATATCAAATCTAGTTCTGTTACAGAACAAAATAAAATTCCATTATGAGGAATTATCAACATATACAGTGTACATAAAATAAAAGTGCTGAAATTAATTTGTTATTAAACTTCGAATTACTCGATATCTAAACATTCTTTGATAATGTTGCACTATAAAAATGATAATCTCTAATTTTATCATAGAATGAATTTTCTTGTTTCTATAAATGTCTTGACAAATTTCACCAGTGATAAAGCATTTGTCACATTTAAGAGTCTTCCTACAATAACACCATGAGAAAATACTTTTTGGCTTAGTCTAGACGTCTAGAGACCAGCTTTAGTTAAAGTCTGTTCCTTCATTCAACAACTTAGAGAAATTACCGCACTAAAGTAATTTTAATTGCCACAAAACAAAACATTTCTTGAAGATGTATATCATAGATATACATCTTTAGTCCATATTGTACATATAAGCTAAACTTCTTATATTCATCCTCTCATATCAATCCTCTCGTTTTTGTTTTGAAATCAGATAACATTATTAATGAACTACTCAACAACTTAGAGAAATTACTGCACTAAAGTAACTTTAATTGCCACAAAACAACGATGAGAACTGTTTTTTTTTTCTCCATAAAAAACATGCAGCATTAAAAAATCAGGAAACATTAACAGCATTCAAATATATATATATATATATATATATATATATATATTCTTGACATTCGTAAGGAATATATCATTACCTTGGTCTAGGATTTGGCACATTAATTTTTGTCTTTTTTTTTTTTTAATAACGGAATGTCTAAGATCCCATATATATTTCCTATAGACAAGAACAAATCTCACACGTTATGAAACACCCATAGTGTCCAAGTTTTCCCCTATATTACTTCTTGCGTAATAGCTTCTATTTATTTTAAGATTCGTCAATTTAATGTCTCCTATCAAAAAATTCGTAGCCTCTAATATCTTTTTCTTTTAACTTCTTTTCTTTTCTTTTTACTATGAAGGGTGGAAATACTGATACCATACCTGGTAACATTTATAATTTATCCCGGAGCATTGCTAGCACCCGCCTTTTCCTTCACACCACTTTTTTTAAAGCGCATTTTCAGAGCTCTGTCCAGAGATAAAACTGGGTCCGTTAAAGGACCCTTCACAAAATTTTATATCTTAAAAAACGGACCCTTCAAATTTTACTTTTTTATATTGAAACAAGACACTTCACAAAATTTTTTATCCAAAAAAAAAAAAAAAAAAAAAAAAAAAAAACTTCACAAAAATTTTCCTCTTAAAAACAGACCTTTGATAAATTTCTTTCATGTTGAAAACTAATTTTGCATGAAGCGAAAGGCTGCATGAGTAATCAGATGTGCTTTTCTGTATATTTCACCAAAAAAGCTGCTGCCCAGTTTCTAATTTATAAAAGGTTTTTGTGCGTATGTGTCAGTTTAATCCTATAAAAGTGAACCTTCATTGTCTGAAATAAAACCTTATTTTAATTGTAATTTTATTTTTCAAAAGTACATTAAGAAAAAAAGAAAAAAAAAAAAAAAAAAAAAGAAGAAGAAGAAGAAGTCCCTAGCCGAAAAGTTTAATAGAACTTTATTTTCATACTAGTATTTGATTCATAAAATTACGTATAGATTTTCCACAATTTCTCAAAAAACAGGACCCTGTCTGAAAAGTCTGGACAAACCCCTGGTTTTTTTTCTTATTTAATCATAATCACATATTCGAAGAAATTTTTCTACAAGGTAAGTGGTATGAGAAAAAGGCGAAGATACTAACAATGCTTCGAAATAAATTATAAATCTTACTATGTATGTGATATCAGTAGTTTTCTCTAGAACTTGTCACATAAATTTCTTTGTTTTCACTTTTTGTTAATAATATTGTTGAGGGCAGATACATTTTTTTCTTTGGTCCAGCAACTTGGTATATAAATTTATGTAGCTTTAATTTTTATTAATAACATCGTCGAAATTAAATATATTTTCTTCATTAAAAAGATGTCCGAATCATAAAATATTCAGAATATTTAAGAATACTGAACATTTCTTCAAATAAAAATATACGTAGCTAGGTTTGCTTAGAGAAAGTCACAACAATATCAAGCCCTTTTCATTATAACTACTATTTCATTTTTCTCTCATGAATAGTCAGATAATCTTCAAAAGTGACAAAACATTTGTAGAATTTAAATCTCTTTTCTTGATGCTTTAATACAGTAGAACTTTGATAATTCGAAGTTGAAGGGACCACAGAAAAATTCGAAATATCCAAAAAATTCGAATTACATATACTATTTTGTCAAAAAGAAGAAAAAATAAAAATAAAACTCCACCATCAAATTTAACAGATAAATTTTATATCTAAGAATACTGCTACACCCCCCCCCCCCCCCCCGCATTAAATCAATATTTTTTTACGAGCTTAATTATTCAAAAAAATTTAAAAAATAGTCAGATATTTTTGATTGCTTCTTTAAGTACAATCTTTGTGTCATAGCATATGACTTCAACCTATCAATTGATACAAAAATAGAATCTTCTAGATATGACTTTCAATTAAAAAAAAAACCCCTCGAAGTTTATGTATATGGACCATATCTTTTGATGCACTATGTAGGAAATAATCTTGTATTACCTTATCCTTCTTTTAAAAGACTGTTAAAAAATAATAATAATAATAATAATGCACTTTAGCTGAGAAAAATCTCGGGAAAAAATTTTACTGTAATATTTTAAAGGTAATCGTATGAAAAATTCGAATTATCCAAAATAGAATTCGAATTATCCATGATTTTTTAGCATTATTTTAATACAAAATTCAAGGGACTGAGTAAAAAATTCGAATTATCTAGAATTTCGAATTAAACAAGTTCGAATTATTCAAGTTTCACTGTACCATTAATTTTCTCTAGGGCTAACACATCAATTTATTTTCTTTCACTTTTACAAATAACAGTCTTTAGACCCTATTTATTTTTCTCTTTTAACAGGTCTCACAAATCACAAAACTTACAACGTGTCTGTGTATTTTTCTGTACTTCTTGAAGTGAAAGTATCTTGAGCTTGGTTTAGAGTTTACTACACTGTAGAAAATAACGGTGAATGTTACAGTTTATTCACCGTAAAAAGTGAGGGCGAATGACCGTAAAGCAGAATACAATCGATGTGCCGTAAAATCTACATTTTACTGTAAAATATAAGGCAAATAATGTATGAAAAATATAAATATACGGTAAATAATATATAAAAATATACGGCTTACTATAAAATTTACGGCTGAAGTTTGGCAGCGAGGTTTCCAGTAGTTTAGTCATAAATTTGGTTTGATATATGTATATATTTACAGTGTACAACTCTTAAACAACTCTCAGTACTTTGTAATGTCAGTACATTTTATTCTAAGAGCACCAGTTATCTACTTTAAATAACCTTCAAATAAACACAACATATTAATATCTCTTTTTCTGTTACTCAAACAGAAAATACCAACAGTTCTGTCCAAGATTTGCCACATGTACAAAGTTGCCAACATTTTAATTTATTCCGGAGCCTTTTTAGTCCCGTCTTTATTATATACCACTTTTTTTAAGAGAATTGTTTTACACTTTATCATAGTTATGTATTGGAGAAAATTGTTCTATAAATAAAGTGGTGCGAAATAAAGGCGGAGCTAAAAATGCTCCGGAATAAATTAAAATGTTGACAGCTATGCATATAATATACTTTAATATTTTGTTAATTTCACTGTTGAATCTACTCATCTTTTTCTCCTTAAACGAATCTCCGAAAATACGAAACATTCGTTGTACCTAAGTATTTTTCTGTATTTATTCAAGTGAAAGTATTTTTAACGTTGTTTAGTTTTTTCTGTATTAATGTTAACCTTTGCCTTGTAACTAATAGCACCACTCTTTTTAGTTTTGTCTATGAACAACTAGACAGTTTATACTAGTCACTATGAATTCGCAGAATCTAAATGTCGTTTTTCTGATATAGATTAACAAAATACTGTTAATTTTGTGGAGGACTTAACACAATAACTTCAATTTTTTCACTCTTGCTTATGTCTCCGCTAACATTATTTATATTTTTCTTCTTTCCATAAATAGCAAGATACGCCTCATGCTCTTTTTTTATACTCTCTTCCGTATTTTCTGGATCACTGCTTTTAGCATCTATCGAAGATGGAAGTTCATTTTGTGGACAACACTTGGACCTGACGATTCTATATATGCAGTAACCGACGACGGCTAATAATATTAAACCCATCACTAAAGCAGCACTGTGAGCATTCGGCAACTTCGTCTCATTATCACCCACGGGATCTTGCTGCTCGTCGATTTCTAGAATAGGATCACCTGAAGTATCCTCCATGAGCTCTGTAATTAAAAAATGAAAATATACATAAGTTGAGATATTTTAAACTCATCTAAGTGCGTATTAATTTAAATACAGACATTGTAATAAAAAAAATATATATAATACAATTAACAAGTTTATAAGTTCATTTTAAGATTTTATATTCTTAAAATTTACGATTTGGAATTTACGATTTACTTAACATGTCAGAATAAGGCAAAATTGAGCATAAACTTCCATTTTGAGGATCATAAATACATTGGACAACTTCAAATTACATTTATGATATTTGTTTGAACATGATTGAATACAAATATTCTAATAGGAAAATTTCGTATACGATTTTATCAACATAGCGAAATTGTAAATTTTTTATATAAATATGAATTTTGAGGACTATTGCATTGGAAATCTAAATGAAAACTAAACAACGGAATTGACGATGATAAAATAAATTAATAGGTTAGAATAAGGTAAATATATCGAAGTGAACGGTGGATAGCCTATTAGGCGGGGATTTCATTCTGTCACTGTATCAAGCTTTGGTCAAATTCATTTCTTTTAACATGATTATAATATGTCTCGCACTAGAAATTTATGAGAACATAAATATGATGGGGAACTGAGCAGAGTCCACCTATGCCAACTATTTTTTTTTTTTTTTTTTTTTTTTTTTGAGATTTTATACTTTTTTAAAGTTTTTATAAGTTCCAACATTTTTACTTTTTTTTATATTCTAAAGGGCACAAACGTCTACCTTATGCAATATAAAGTTCGAATGCCTGTTCCATTGGACAGACAGAAAAAAAATATACCCCTGTAAAAATTTATAGATGTATTATAATTTAAAAAAATATATATTGTATAAAATTTATAGGAGTATAAATTTATAAGTAAAAATTTATATACAGTAGCCGTCGCTTTATAAAATCACGTTTGTTTTCATCAAAATGATTTTATTAAGCGACTGATTTTTATATCCGGCGAACATGCCCGAACTCATAAAATAGTACTCATCACCTAAATATGGAAAGAAATTCTTCTTCGCCCTTCCATATATAAACTAGTCATCCATAGAATGGAGTTTTTGCTACTTATCATTCATGTAAAATTTTCGGATTTTAGAGAAGAAATTACGTAAAAGATGGATATTTTCTTTGACCTGACATTCTTGTACCTATCTAGAAGTGCTACATTGGTGACTTCTGCTCTCCTTATTCATTTTCGCTTGCGATTCAATCTTCCGTTTGATACAATTTAGGCACTAATATCATCTTTATTATTATGTTTATACATGAAGCAAACTGAGAAATTTCAAGCTTCGACGTGGCCTTCCTTTGATTACACATTTGAAGCAAACCATCATACTTTACCAACATTTTACGCTTTACCTTCAAAATAAAAACTACCCGCTTGCATATCTTGCAGATAAGTTGGTTCAAAATAAGAACTACAAACTCTATTTGAATATTTTAAGACAGAAAAAATTACTCATTGGCCTATCATTTGAAGAATTCATTCCTCGAATTCAGAACTACAACACACGGCGGGGCGAGTTTTTCTTTTTCTTTTCTTTCTTTCTTAATTTTTTTTTTTTTTTTTTTTTTTTCTCTGAGGCATATAATTTTCGACAAAGAGTAATAATGTGATGGCTTGCTATGTTTTGTTTCTTTTTATCTTTTAAAAAATCCGGTGAGAAAATACAATTCGCGTGTTTAGCTTACATACATGATCATTTTTACTGTTGAAGAGATTTTCGTTTGAGTTTATTAACCGGCGATGCTGATTTTATTAAACGGCGATTTGTGTTGATGTGATTAGGTACCCTGCAATTTGGTTAGATTAAGCGGCTAATTTTATTAACCAGTGATTTTAAAAAGCGGCGGCTACTGTATTCACCAAAATCTATACAGTTAGTGCTACGGTGATTTATAACATGTGTATAAATTTTAGCTCAATCGAATAAGACGTTTAGACGCTATCACACTTTAAAAAATTTGAGCCCATAGGCTATGATAAAAAAAATTTTCTTCGTGCCTCTATTAAAAAAAAAAAAAAAAAAAACTAAGTGCTAGATTCAGCAAAATCGATAGGGTTCGTTCTGCGTTGTGCTATAATAATATATGTACCAACTTTCAGCACATTCGAACAAAGCATTTAGACGCTATCGTGTTCACTCAGATACATTCACACATACATACGTACATCACAGTAAGAATAGCAAACATGAACTCAGGGGACCTCAAAACGTGTAGAAAGACGAAAATCTCAAAGTCAGATTTTTGACATGATTATAATACTTTTATGACATATGTATGTTTAAAAAGTAAAAATGAACTTTTTTTTTTTTTTTTTTTTTTTTTTTTTTTAAATCAATTTGTGTTCTTTTTTAATAATGTAAAGTTAGAATACGGCTTTTATTTGATACATTTTGAACCAATTATACGATTGAATTAAAAATACGCTGTTAGCCGGACTTTGCCCTGATTAATAAGTGCACCAATTGTCGTAACTATCCGTTGAGCAGTGTAGCTTTGTATAGCAAAAGACCAATAACTATAAAAAGAAGTACTATAAAGAGAAAAATACTCAAACACCCTATTATAATTTTCACTTTTATTTATTTAACAACTAGTCTTACTTTAATTTATTTATCCAACCATTAATTACTTAAGATTCAGAAAGTTGAATGGAGCCACTCCAGACTTTTTTATTTATATATACAAAGTAATCATCTAGAGTAACCGAACCTTCTTACAATTATTTTAAAATTATAAAAGATACTGGGAATCGGATCATTGTAAAAAGCAGAAATAAAGTATTTCACAATTGAATTTTATGGAAATTAATGCTTTATTTATTTTTTTTACTTTTTTAAAGAAAAATAGTTAAATTTTTACAGCAAATCTGCAGAATATCTTGAATAACTATCAGTTAAATATACAGTTATGTAAATGTAACTCGTTTATTTAGGTTTATGAAACTTACTGTTATCAATCATTAAGAAAATACTGTAGCTGACTTTTTAAAAAACTTTTATATGTTAAGTTTTAATGATTATAATAGAGCATACTAATCGATTTAAATGAATTCACTCACTAAATAGCTGGGTTATGGTGTAGCGTGATACATTTCTTATAAGGATGCTTTCCATTGCTTTGTTTTAAGGGCCCTCTTCACTCACTGCCGTCGGAAGCCGAACCTAATGTTATTCTATGGGAAATTTTTCTTTACAAATAACTTATTAACTAATACATATTTTTAAATTCTGTTTTCACATTCTGAAAATTCTCAGCTGTTAAATTGACTCACCTTTTCTAAAAAATTATTTTTTAAATTTTTTATATTTTATTTGGAAGCATAAAAATACGAATTTTCAATATGTGAATTTTTTTCATTTTGCAATTTCGAAATAAAATATTAAAAATTAAAAAAATTACATTTTCAAAAAAGGTCCGTCAATTTAACAGTTGGGAATTTTCTGAATGTGAAAACAGAATTTCAAAATATGTATTAGTTAATAAGTTATTTGTAAAGAAAATTTCCCCATAGAATAACATTGGCTCGGGCTTCCGGTGACGGTGAGTGAAGAGGGCCGTTAAATGTAAAATTAAAATGTAACGAAAGTTTCGGGACAGTGGCGGAAAACATAAATTAAATTTTCAAAGAAATTTTAATTCTGACACTTAATTTTTCTGTTAATCAAAAATCACGGTCAAAATCGATAGTCAAAAGATGGCGCCACCTACCCGTTACAAATTGCAGCAAATAAGCGAAATTTGTCGTAATTTTTGCGACTGAGGGTTGAACAATGTAGTTGCAGAATTTTTTGCTGTATTTTCATCCATTTTTTAGTGCTGTTTAAAACACGCTTGAAATTTACCACACAAGAAATTGGTGATTTTTTTTTATGGTGTATTCTAGCTTTTTATTTATTTATTTATTTTACAATGTGTACTTTATAAACTACAAAATTTCATAACGGAGTATTATTTTCTAATGAAACAGTATAATGTTTAAGTGAAGTAACGGAAAAAAAAAAAAAAAAAAAAAATTACCTATATCAGTATAGGCCTAATATAATAATAGGCCCAGTATAGGCCCTTTTAGGTTTTTACATTAAAAATATTTGTACCTTTACTCAAATAAAACCTAAATACAGAAATAAAAATGTTATTGGAAAACTTTATAAAGTTGTGTCGATAATATAGGATTATTCTAGTAAAAGTGATGTTATGTAAGCAAAACTTTGCATCTTCGGAAATGTTTTAAGAAAAATAATGACACTTTAATAAAACACTAATACATCAAGATAAATTTTAACCCCAATAAGAAATAAACATTGCATCATCTAGTTTTGTATTTCAAAATACTTAATAATAAAATGAAATCTTTCAAAATTTCGACATTGTGCAAAAAAGTAATCAGTAAATAGTTGCGAAAATGGCTGAAAAACATTATTGTTCTACAGAACTTATTCTCTAGTTTAATAATGCACTTCCTCATTTAGACAATCAATGGTGACATCTTTATTTTTATACCATTTTATGTCTTCACTGGCTTAAAATATTGCTATATCATTCGCCTAGGTATTTCCGAAAAATATCAAGCATTTCATAATTGTGTATTATTAAGTAAATGTAACATTAATATTATTTTATCATCAAAATAGTCGGATTTCTGAGAAAAACAAAGAAATACATTTTATCTATGTTAGTATGAGTCTAATATTACACATTTTCATTTTTACTTGTATCATTGTACGGAAAAGATCAGAAATATAGAAAAAAAGATCTATGAGACTGTATATTAACCATTGCGTGGTGACGAATGTGACATTTTGTCACTTATTGAGATATTAGAAAAAAATATTCTTTTTTTTTTTTTTTTTTTTTTTTTTTTTGAAAAGGCAAAGTTTGTTGAAAAAGCTCTTTATGAAAATTGTTTCATACCTTAGCTTCCTGCAATATATTCTACAGCAATCAATTCTACTATTTAAATTACTCAAATTAATTCCTCTGATTTTGTGACGGGTGAGAGATATTTTAGTAAAATCTAGTATTTCGATCAATTCTGGAATTATAAATTATCTCTTAAAAAAAAAAAAAAAAAAAAAATCCCTGATGATGTTTTGGTATTTCAAAGTGAAAAGCTTCGGATAATATTTTTAAAATCTGTTAAATAAAATTTAATTTTACGTGTTTTTAATATAAATAACAATTATGGAATATCTGTCTAATTTTTCTGACCCTAAAATGATAAACATCTGATTGGTATTTAATATTTTAAACCAATTTAGTTAAGCAGAATAACACCATTTTAAAAATAAATTCCAGTTATTAAAACTAAAATAAGTAATAAAATAAAATAAAGTTAAATTGTTATTTGAAGGGTGTGAGACATACAGTTACAGGTGTGTCACTTTCCGAATTTTTTTTTTTTTTTATTATTATTATTAGGCTTTTAAACAGCGAAAACTAAATGTAAGATTAGTAATGCAGTGATATTATCCAAAACACTTTATTTGTAACTTCCTAAAAATAATCGTATGTTTAAAATAAACAATATCAATTTTATCTAGAAGTGATAAGATGGAACTTTTTTAATGACCTCAGATTAATTTTTACAATATATCTAATTCTTTTCTGGCCAGTTCTAATAGTGCACCACCGCACTTTAGAATGTAGAAAACGAGGGGGGGGGGAGCTAAAAGTCCACAGAAATAGCATGGGACGAAAACCAAAAAAACTCACAATGTCAAGTGTGTTCCAAAAAAAAAAAAAAAAAAAAACTCACACCGGAAGTAATAAAAGGACAAAACTGACTAGAAAAAGGCATCGAAGAGCGGGAGGGTAGGGCTGGTGCATTTGACCTGTTGTCCAGGATTAATACATCTCGGCGGTGGTGAGGGTGGGCGAGAACCACCGCTTTAGAATGTAGAAAATGTTCACTTACATCATGCGTATATTTTACAGTAATTTCACTTTTTTTGAGTGGTATTTTTCAATTTCTTCGATGTTAGAAGTCAAATTTGCAATTATTATTATTATTATTATTATTTTCTGTAAACAGGAAGAATGACTTTAATAAAATTGGATTTCCAGAGTTTATTTAGGACAACTTTATTTGAGTATATTAAAAAATGAATAAAATTTGTCTATTTCTTACATTATTTCTCATAATTTAAATGCTCCATTTTCAAAGTAAATAAAAGTACGTTTTCCTTATTTTATTTAAAACCTATTTCATATTGTTGTAGTAGTTTCTTCTTTAACACTTTCGAAAAAAAAAAAAAAAAAAAAACCACGAAAATGGTTTTTGTAATCAACAAAAACAATATTTCAAAATAAAATTATAATTGTTTTTCTCCCATTTCCTCTTTACCTTAATGCTGTTTAACTTTTCCGTTTTATTTTGGAAGTAACGTGAAAAACTATTTCCTTCTTTATATTAATCTTGAAATGATTGTTTAATATAACTTTAAAAAAAAAAAGGTTTTATTTTATTTTATTTTATTTTATTATTTTATTTTTTAATTATAGCTTATGATTACTTTTTATTCATTTTGATTGCACACCCTAGTTGAAATCTCCTATAGGTTTATTATTCAGTTCTTAAATAAGTGGACCTAATATCTATATACAGTTCCCGCCGCTTATTAAAATCACATTCGTTCTGAGCCAAAGTGATTTTATTAAGCGGCTGATTTTTATATCCGGCGAAAGTTCCTGCCCTTAAGGAAAAGGTATTACTTCCCTGAATTTCGAAAGAAACTTCAAAAGTTAACGAATAATGGAATTAATAAACAATATTAAGAAATTTTTGGTAGATAATTAACTAATTATTTCTTCGATATAAGTAAATTAAACGCATTGTAAGTTCCCGTGCACTTTCGTTAGAGGAAAATCATCATTACTTTACCAAAAGTTCACGCTGTTTTTATAAATTAAAAATCTTTCCGTTTAAACCTCATGAATTATAGTAATTTCAAAATAAGAACTAGAAATTGCCTTCTAATAATTAGAAAAAAAAATCATTTCAAATCAAATTTGTATTTTATTACTGCGCTTTAAAAAATACGGAAAATGAATTTTTTCTCAGTGTGCATAAGTGATATTTTTGGCTGCTGAGGAGATATTTTTGAGTTTATTATCCGGCGATGCTGATTTTATTAAGCGGCGGCTTTAAAAGTTGTTTGTATTGATTTGATTCCGGTCCTGGCGATTTGATCAGATTAAGCGGCTGATTTTATTAACCAGTGATTTTATTAAGTGGCGGTTACTGTATATATATATTAGTTGTTATTATAACAGATAGATAATAGATAGATTATATAACAGATAGATTATATAACTTTTTTGTTGCTTAATACAATATCTAAAAACAAAAATGATAAATAGATTATTATGCAATTAAATGGAAGACGTTAACTATATATATATATCCCAAGCACTATATATAAAATTAGTACACTTGATCACGGTCAATAACCGGCAAAAACAGTCACTAACCGCAAAAACAGAGATGTATCCGCAAATCTGTCTTGAGTTTTTTTTTTCTCGAAGAAGGGGAATGACCTTTTGTAAACGGTGAACTTTGGGAATTTTACAGCACACTGTTAAAAATTTCAACAGAAAACTCTGTGTAATCTATTATCTTAAGTCTTACGTAAAATTACAGAGAAAAATAAACGGAGATGTTGAAAAACTTATTTTATATATTCACTTTAATAACTAATATTAATTTAATTAATTATTGGTGAGAATATATATCAGACTTTTAATGCTTTTTCTAAAGTAGAAACAGTCATTTTTTAATTTTAATTAAAAAATTAAATAATAAAATTAGGTAAAAATACAGAATAAAGATTGATATTCTCGATTATTCACTTTCAACTAAGAATTGCTGTAAATTTACAGAGACTTTGGATAAATATTTACATTAAATTTACAGAAATTTTTAATAGTGCAGTTTCCTTACAGATACCGTACTGGACTTGTTCTTGGAAAAGGAGAACATATATATAATTTATAAGGAGAACATATAATATAATTTAACGGTGAGTTCTTCGAACTTGCTAAAATTTCTTATAGTATAGAAAGAACCCTATTGTTACAATTTAATATACACGGCATAATTTTAGTTATTGTTTATAACTCTTATATTTGTTACATATACTTAAAATGACAATCTTTGTATTATATCGAGTGTCAAATACTGACGGTGTCCAATTCCATTTTCCTAAACCAATAGTCCTAGAGATATGCTTCCAAATAAAAAAATGTTTTATGTATGTCGCGACAAAGTATGCCAAATACCATGTTTTAACCTGCGTGAAAATAATCCGTATTACTCATTATTAAAAATTCATTATTAAAAAAAAGTCCTTGATTTTCAAAACTTGTTTTTTTTTTTTTTTTTTTTTTTTTTTTTTTTTTTTAATATTTCCTCTGGAACTATTAAATAAAAAAGTTTTCATTAGGGGATTTTTTATTTTATAACTTTAACATAAATAAATAAAACTGAAATTTTAGAAAAAAAGGATTAGTCAGTAAATTTTCTGAATGTGAAAATGTAATTTAAAAATATTTATTACTCAATGAATACTAAGGCAAATTATTTTTCCATTGGTTAACATGGGTTTTGTTTGACCTGGATGTGCTGTGGTACATCCATTTAAATCGATAAATGATTTTCGATAAAAATAAAGACAGCGTACTTTAGTCCTATAAATTAGATTTTGGTAAACGTGTCTACATACATATTTTAACAATAATATCAAAAATAATTGTAGCAATAATTTTATTCTACGACTAAAATGGTTTCACTTATAGCGGTTTATACACGAAGAACACTTTGTGCTGGAAATCGAGCATTACACACAGAATAATCAGGGAGACAAATATTTTGCAGCGATATATGTTACATCGCACAACATTAAAATAATATTTTTTTGGAAATACATCTTATATTGAAAATAGAAGTTAAAAATAATTATTAACTTTATTAAAGATCTAACAAAAGAGAAGATTCTCGATGAATCAAAATAAAAAATTCAATTTAATAATTTAATTTTTCTCACGCGGATATATGTTTTTAGAGACGATAGTCGTACATTATCGTAAATTTATGTTTTTAGTATTCAATAGAGGGCTTTGATTCAATCTCGACGTACAGTCAACAATAAAATGGAACATACAGTAGAATCGAACTATAAATAATTTAATTTCAGTATTTATATGCTCTTTAAACAGATTTTAAAAAAAGTGATGCTTGGTAACGGAGTAAATTTTGGTTGTAAAATAGGAATTTTTTTTTCCATGAAATGTATAGGATGTGGATTTCCTAAAATTTTACTGATAAATTTATGAAAATTAAAACTGCATAAATTTCACACACACACCGTTAAAATTTCAACCAGAAAACTACTGGTAATCATTTATCTTAAGTTTTATGTAAAACTACAGAGGAAATAAACAGAGATGTTTAAAAAAATCTATTTTATATATGCATTTTAGAGACTCATATTAATTTAATTAATTATTGGCGAGAATATATCTGTGACTTATAACACTTTTTCTAAAGTAGAAACATCCCTTATTAATTTCTATTGAGAAATTAAATAATAATAATAATCTGGTGTGTCACTCACACGACTTTCTCTTACCCTGAAATTTAATACTAAAAATACAGGTTACAGATTAATAGTTAAGATAACGAGTATTGTTATGTAAACCTGTGTTAAACAATTCAAATTAGACTTCGGAAAAGTTTTATATGATAATTAGTTCTGTGTGAGGGAGGCTACCGCCCCCTCAACCCCCCGTTTCATTAATGCACCTACATTTATATAGAATTTAATTCGGCTATTAAAAAATAATTCTGTTTTTTTTTTTTTTTTTTTTTTTTTTTAATTTATTAAAATTGTTATTTAAAAAAATTATATTTTATGATAATGCAGACGATTTCCATATTAGAGAAGTAGTATAACATCAAATATCCAAAAAAAAAGTCCATTTTATTCTCAATTAAAAAAAAAAATAAAAAAAAAATCTAAGTTTTTTTTCGTTAAAAGTAAAAAAAATCGATAACTTTGTTTTAAATTATCGCAGATCGATGGTTCAACCATTCGTTTTAAAGGTATTGGCGAGCTCTTTTGAATGATACCCATCATGAAAATGCACTCCACTCGAGGGGGGACTCCCCCCCCCCTCCAGGGGGGGGAGGCGAGGCTCCTACTTACACATTTTTTTTTCCCCAGTTAACTATCTCTATTACAATAAATATATATTCGTTTCATTTGGTTTCGTGCAGTCTATAGACATTAAACTCTACTTACCTGCAATTTCCCCCATAGACGTAATGTATTAGAATTCTCTTGATTGTCCCTGTACACGAACCATTTGCTTGATCTTAACGAAAAGCTTACTGTATCATCCATATATGATACACATTTAGAATACCAAGTTTGAACTTTCTGCTATAATTTGTTTTTGAGATATGCTGATAACAGACAGACACACACACAGACATACAGACATACACACAGACCATTTGCTAAAAACATGATTTTCGTATTTAGGGGACCTCAAAACGTGTAAATATAACAAAATCTCGCGTTCGAAAATTTGACCCAAAAACAATACTTTCTCTGCCTTATGGGTAAGAGAAAGTAAAAATTGATAAAAATACACTATAAAGATTGAGAATCTCTATTATTTTCTTTTAAATAAGAATTGTTGTAAGTTTACAGAGATTCTGGGATAAAAATTTTAGTAACTTTGCAGAAATTTCTTTATATGCATTTGATGATTTGAACCACTTTCATAAAGTCGATGGCTGACTTTAAAATTTAAAAAGAAATTGCAAATAAAGAGAGAGAAGTATATGTTTGGAATAAATATAATTCAAAATACAGCTATATGCAAGTATACAATAGAACTTGAATATATAGATATTTAGTTTTAAAAAATAAATAAATCTGTGTATAAATATACATTCATAAATAAATTAACAAACTACGAATTAGCGCAAACCAAGCGAAAATTAAATTAAAAATTTAAATACTTTTGATATAAAAAATTCTTTAGGTGATTTTGATACAATTTAAGTAATACTCTAGAAATTTCTGAATATGTAATAGTTAATTGCTAAGACATTTATTTGTAGAAATCTTATATATATATATATATATATATATATATATGTGTGTGTGTGTGTGTTACAATCCTGTGTGGGTTATTTGTTATTTAATATAGTGCACATTACATAATTGGTGTTATGTTTCTTTTGTAGCATATATCCTTTAAATAATATTAATATATATATATATATATATAATCATGTAATATTACTTATATAACATAACTTATATAACATCTTAATAGAGGTACGTGTAATTTATGTTTAAACCATGAATATATTTTGAAATTTGTTTTCCTTTATGCTTTTATGTATTATCTAATAAGAATTTAAAATGAATTTAAAAGATTCTTAATTTTTTTCTTGCGGCAGATCGAAAGTTTATTAATATCCAAATATATATCTACACACAATATACTGCATGTATCGCATGTATCCCTACTAAAAACGCTTTGTGACAATTCATGTTTCAGTTAAAAATTCTTCACTATTCTAAATTTTTATAATACACAAAAAAATTAATTTTTACAGAAATAAATACAATAAATATTACTAATTATTACATATTTATAATTCATTATTTAATATTACACGGATATTTTTATCCAACTTAAAAAACAGAAAAAAACGTACCTCCAATGTAATGAACACCAGCTACTGCTCGTAATATTAAACACGCAATAATCTTATGTATTCCGAGTTTCCGTGGAGCACAGAAAAGCACCTTTTCTCCATACAAGTGAACACACACAGAAATTTAACAAACTTATTAATACAATACAAATGCATTTTATCATTTTTCTTCGTCATAATTTCTTAAAAGGATTTTTTTCAACTTTCATTTGTACCGGAAATACAATGCACTACCAAAGCAATAAATTCATTTCACGTGCATATTTTAAGTCATAAAAAACTTTCTTATAGCAAAAAGTTCAGTTCAGTACTCCAATTTTTTCGAAATACGCAAAGCGCGTATATGATCTTAAATGAACATTACAAATAAAATTATCACAAAGAACTGAAATATTAACACACTATCCTTGTGATGAGTTCAATTCACATACATATTTTACGTTATACAATACTGTTCTATAGTAAATGATTTTGTTCAATACACTAATTTTTTCGAAATATGCAAAGCGCGTACATGATCTTAATGAACATTACGAATAAAATTATCACAAAGAACTGAAATATTAACACACTATCCTTGTGATGAGTTCAGTTCACATATATATTTTACGTTATACAATACTGTCCTATAGTAAATGGTTTTGTTCAATACACTAATTTTTTCGAAATATGCAAAGCGCGTACATGATCTTAATCAACATTACGAATAAAATTATCACAAAGAACTGAAATATTAACACACTATCCTTGTGATGAGTTCAGTTCACATATATATTTTACGTTATACAATACTGTCCTATAGTAAATGGTTTTGTTCTATATGATCTTAAATGAGCATTACGAATAAAATTATCACAAAGAACTGAAATATTAACACATTATCCTTGTGATGAGTTCAGTTCACATATATATTTTACATTATACAATACTGTCCTATAGTAAATGGTTTTGTTCAATATACTAATTCTTTCGAAAAATGCAAAGCGCGTATATGATCTTAAATGAACATTACAAATAAAATTATCACAAAGAACTGAAATATTAAAACACTATCCTTGCGATGAGTTCAGTTCACATACATATTTTACGTTATACAATACTGTCCTATAGTAAATGGTTTTGTTCAATATACTAATTCTTTCGAAAAATGCAAAGCGCGTATATGATCTTAAATGAACATTACGAATAAAATTATCACAAAGAACTGAAATATCCAACACATTATCCTTGTGATGAGTTCAGTTCACATATATATTTTACGTTATACAATACTGTCCTATAGTAAATGGTTTTGTTCTATATGATCTTAAATGAACATTACAAATAAAATTATCAGAAAGAACTGAAATATTAACACACTATCCTTGTGATGAGATTAGTTCACATATATATTTTACGTTATACAGTACTGTCCTATAGTAAATGGTTTTGTTCAATATACTAATTCTTTCGAAATATGCAAAGCGCGTACTATATGATCTTAAATGAACATTACGAATAAAATTATCACAAAGAACTGAAATATTAACACACTATCCTTGTGATGAGTTCAGTTCACATACATATTTTATGTTATATAATATTGTCCTATAATAAATGATTTTGTTCAATATACTAATTCTTTCGAAATATGCAAAGCGCGTACTATATGATCTTAAATGAACATTACGAATAAAATTATCACAAAGAACTGAAATATTAACACACTATCCTTGTGATGAGTTCAGTTCACATATATACTTTACACTATACAATACTCTCCTATAGTAAATACTTTTGTTCAATATACTAATTTTTTTCGAAATATGCAAAGCGCATATATGAACTTAGATGAACATTACGCATAAAATTATAGACCAAAGTATCAGCAAAATAACATTACAATAGCATTTATAATTCTCCATTATTGTTTCTTAATAATATTAGCTTTGAGAAAATTCAATGCATAAAATTAATTTGTTTTGAGATTTATTTAACTCATATTACTGTCAATTTCTTTTTTTTTTTTTTTTTTTTTTTTTAACTAATGACAATATATACACTTTAATATTCCAAATTCTCTCAAACACACATAAAGCGTTTAATCACTAGAAAATTAATCACAGAAGAACATAAAATAGTATCAGTATAATACGATTCAAAAATATTTTTTCTTTATTATATTTCTATATATGTATATATTTTGTCGATTCTACTAATTCATTTGCTTTAATCGTGTAGAACTGAAAACGCTATGTATGCTAGGTATTACAGTAACACGAAACGTATCGGGAAAACTACGCACAGAAAAACTATTTTAAAGAATCAGTACGATAATATTAGAAAGTTTAGTAAATGAAATAGCATCTATAAGTCCTGTCCATGTTTACTGCTGACAATTTGCTTCAAGATGCGAAATAAATTTATTTAACACATGTCTTTTTTTTAGTACAAGATTTTGAATTGGGGAAAAGTGCAATTTCCTTGAAAACTAAAAAATATCGAAACTAAAGAAAATTAAACGAAAAATATATGTGGAAATAATTTTGAAACAAATATTATTAATATAGCTTATTAAATTTCCTGAAAAATAATAGCTTTAAACGCCTGAAGTAAATCAGTCAACGTAACATCATAGCATATTCTCTAAAATATTAATAATTTAATTGGATCAAATTCAGTTAAATAATCCTAATTTCTTTACACCGAAAATTAACGAAATTTTTAAAGAAGGAAAAAAAAAAAATCTTTTTTTTTTTTTTTTTTTTTTTTTTTTTTTTAAACAAAATTTAACAATACATAACTATTTTATAAGATCTGTTCAGCATGCATGCATTGTTTTTAAATTCTAAAATGTTGAACTGTACCTTGCTGAAAGAAATATGCACACAATACATTATTAAGTCACTCGTAACTCAATGGACGAGAAAATTATCCAATAAACTGCTATTCAAAAGTAGCAACAAATCCAGTTTATCGCAAATTTGAAATATTGGACGAATCAAATCTGTGTAAAAATTATTCGCAAAATAATATAACAACATTACTCACAAATGATCAGCACCATTATTGCACATAAAACACATCACTAATTGTGGCACCGTTCCAAAATAAATGCGTTACATACATTATTTTAGATTACGAAATGTTGAACTTATAGCATTAAATCCACTTTGATATTATAAATTTCCTTGAAACTACAAAAAAAGGTGTCGAATCGCCGAAAAATTAAACACACAATTGTATTACCAAAGCATTCCAGATTTTTATGAATTATGAAAAAAAAAAAAAAAAATTCTGACCAGAAGTCGTGAAACAGATTTCATACGAAAGTCAACTTTAAAATGTCCCAACTAATATCACGCATCTCAAATAAAAATCTTTTGAAAAATGGCCTTGAAGAAGAAGGTGGTATTATTTTTCAGTTGTTACAAACACACTCATACACACGCACGCGCACAAAAAAAAAAGTTCAAGTGATGAGGACCATTCAAGTAGATCATTTTCATCTCTCTCCGGACAGTAAAGTGTTGACAGTAGGAAAGAAAACGCAACTTTTTTCACTATTGTGACATTATTTCTGCAGGTGTATTATGAAAGGTAATTTTGTAGAAGACATTTGGAGGCATTTTTTCTTTTATGCTTTCAAAAAATGTCCTTTATGAGAAAGGACAATGCCAAGGATTGTAGATGTCCTTGAAGTTTGAAACCGTGAAATAAATCTTTGTATAAACAACGTATGGATTTTTAACTTTAGCAGACGATATATCCCACAAAATATACTTCTTAAAATTTTCATAGAAACTTGAGAATCAGAAAAAAAAAAAAAAATAAATAAATAAAAATAAATTAAATTAAATAAGTATTTTAAAATAAATATAAATAATTAATTAATTTTTTTTTATGCACTATACATTCGATAAATGTCTTATAATATCCATAGATATAGTAATAAGACATAGATTGATCAGCCAGAGGGAAAAAAGTGATGCCTTTTTTTTTTTTTTTTTTTTTTTTTTCCGGGAAAAGTCACTCTAATGGCTACCTTTTCCCGAGTAAATCACACACAGGAATACACACGGATAATTTAGTAAATAAAATTTATGAATGATTTATTTACTAAAGGTGAATGAAAAACTCCAGATACAGTTTCAAATTCATTTTTCTTTTTGTTCTTTTTTTCAATACTCTCTAATGGCTGATTTTAGAAATTTTTTTCGGCATGAAATTTTTTTGCTCGATAGCATGGGGATGATAGATCTATATATATTACTATATCTATGATAATATCATGTGATTGCTACGAATTGTCTGTTACGAGAGAGGACATCTTGGAACTGTTAGCTCTGGATTGTAGATCTCTTTGAAATTTGAAATCATAGAACTCAAAATGAGATTAATATATATATATATATATAGTAAACAAAGGAAGAAATAGCAGACGATATATCCTACAAAATATATTTCTTGAAATTTCCATCTAGCCTTAGGACTTAGAAAAAAAAGAAATCTGTGGGTAATTCGAAAAATTATATCGATGATCTATTTTATTGTAACAAATTTTCATGCAATATACATTCGATTAATGTTCCGTGTGAATATAAGATAACTAATTTTTATACAATGCACATATGATAAACGTTCCATGTCAACATAAGATTACATGTATATTCGATATAAAATGTCCATTATAAGAAAGATTGTAATGTCCGATGATTGTAAATCCCTTGTAATTTACAATCGTTAAATTTAAAAGTTGATTTTTTTTTTTTTTTTTTTTTTTTTTTTTTTTACATAAACAGAGTAAAAGTTTTATATCGTAACAGTCTCTATAATTATTTCAAATAATGTATAACATTTTTTAAAGTAATATAAAGAGTATATATAATTTAAATTGCGGTATTGCTTACAAATTAAACATATTTTTTATAATTAAAAAATCACTATTTTATGAAGAACTTTTCTCAATTATTTATTTACCAGCTAACTTAAATTATTTATTTACCGAGCTATATATACTACCAACTAATGTGCACACAATATTCAAACAACAGTGTAATGGTGTAAAAAAATCATTTTTCTTTATAAGAAACATGTAACATAAACTTTTTTATTGCGTAAAGTTATTTAAATAATGCACCGAAATAGTATTATAAAATAAATTCTCATTATTATTATTATTATTGTTGTTGTTGTTGTTTTGTTGTTGAGATGAGTTGTTACGAATTTGAAATACGAAATGTACAAAATTCTGTTTACTTTTTTGGAATACACTAGGGACTCTGCCCCCTGCTCGCTCCGCTCACCAACCTCCGACTCGCTTCACTTATTAACAACTGCAGTACTCTGCCAGCCTATTCGCTTCTTTGCCTTTCACTGAATATTAATAGTGCATAACACAAGACAAAAGAAAAAAATTGTTATAGAAATTCCCATATTCTCAATGTCAAATTAAAATACACAATATTTAATACTTTTAATTACTTAATTTATTTATTTTAAATGAAATATTATGCTAAAAATCAGTATAATTTTTTTCAGAATATAAAGTAATTCTTAATATCTAGACATTTTTCGTCACAGCTTTAGTATATGAACCCCATGGCAACTTTTTAATTCTTATCACTATTTGGCGATGAATTTTTTGGTATAATTGCTTTTTTTTTTTTTTTTTTTTTTTTTTACCTAGTACTTATTTTTTCTAATGTCTATACCTTTTACTATTTATTTATTTATTTGTTTTTTTAGTTAATTTAGGGCATTATTTAATATTCTCTATATATTTTTAAAGTACAGCTAGATAATAATTACACACATTTGAAAATATCTGGAAAGAAAAAAGTTTAATATTAATATTATTACGTATTTAAGTTTATTATTAATATTATTATTGAATATAATGAGTTTGAATTTTAATCTAAAATTTTTTTACGCCAAAATATATCCGAAATATTTTGAAATATACTTTTAAATAAAAGAGATACATACACTTGAAAGACAGAAAGAAACGCAGTCAATTATACAGACATGACATTATTTCCTTATTCATAAAAAAGAAAAACACATAATATATATATATATATATATATATATATATATATATATATATAATTTAAATAATTTGATACCTTTTTAACACTCAGCAAACAATAGATAGATGAAAATACCAACATATAGTTAAATTTTAAATGAGATTTATTTCAAATAAAATTATTGTGACGGTGATAATTTAATTTGAGTTCCAATGAATAGTAAAAACAAGTTAAAGTACTTACGCAGAAGAGAAATGACACAAACATAACACATAAGCCTAACGATGACATACTAGTTTGCAAAAACCATTAAAGTAATAGAAACAGTCAACATTTTATAGAAAAGATAAAAGGATAAAATTACCAAAGAGATCCGATAAAAGGGGGAAAAAAGAGAGAGAGAGAGAATTCATGAATTGAAAAGTGGAATTTTAAATGCTGAAAAAAAGAAATGTTCACCCATCAGGAAACTTGCATTTCTATCAACAGAGTGCAAGATTTCAGGAAAATATATAGCTAATTCAAGCCAATATACAGCTCAAGTCTCTATCTTGGAACAAAACAAAATAAAAAAAAAGGAAATTAGGTTAAACAATAACACAAACCAAAATCGATACAAGGAATGAGTATTTTTAAGAAATCCACATGTTAAATGATACATACGAATATAGTAAAAATAAACAGGTTGCCAAACGATCATTAGTAAAAAGAAACGATTAATCGATTTAGGTGACTGAAATGCAATAATTGAATGCATTAAGTGATAGAAAAGGTGATTTTTAAAAGGGTTATTTAATTTTAATGTTAATCATATTTAAATTTCAGTTTATATTTAACTTTCAACGTAACGTGAGCAAGCGCCATCTTACGTGAAAAAAGAGATTTACTATTAATTAAATACAGAAAATGTGCGATTTAACTAATGTTTACTGTAGTTTAAGCAATCTCATAAAAAGGCCAACATGTCATGATTTAAACATTATTATTATTGGTGAATTAATTAATTAATTATTATTATTATTATTATTATTATTGTTGTTGTTATTATTATTATTATTATTATTATTATTTTAAATAGAATTTTTATTTATTCTATAGAATTTATTAAAATTAATGAAACCATCGAATTTGATTATGCATGGAATGAAAGCTTAAGTGTGAATAATTAAACAAATTTTAAGTTTGAAGAGTTGATGCTTTCATAATATCAATCTATATCTATATATCTATATAAACAACATAAGAAATCGCCAGTAATATTATTAGTTTTTTAAAAGTAGAAAAAAAATATATATATAAAGATAGACATTTTTTTTTTTTACATTATTGATCATATTTTAATTTTCCTATGGAAAATGCCGTCATAAGATTGAAAGAACAACGATTTCAGACATTTTTTCTAAAATGGCAAATATATTACCTTTATAAACCCGACGTTTTAAATTAATAACTTTGTTAATTAAGGTGATAGAAATTTCCAAGTAACTGAAATGTCTTCCTTTGAATATTCCGCACACACCGATACTTCTCATGACGCGGAGAACCCTGCCCTCCGCGAGGAGTTGCAGTCGCAGTCAAAACAAATTTGATGCCAGCGACAGTAGCTTATATATAAAGAGAGAGAGAAAGAGAAATATAACGAACATATAAGTCAATAAGTCAATACATAAACATATTGTTTTAATGCCTCTTCATTACCCATGATATTTAATTTACTGTTTTATAATAACATACTGAAATAGGCATTTGTACAAAAACAATTATAATTTAATTTAATAAACTTACCACAGATATCGAACCCTAGCCAACGTTCTTGTAAAGCAATCGTTTTTTTCTTTTTTCTTTTTTTTCTTTTTTTTTTTTTCTATCATATTTATTAGAAATAATAAAATGTCATTCATACATATTTCTGCAACAAATACTGGAATAATGTATATCCTCGTGTTCTACATCAAAGTCCAAAATAGTAGTTGCATAACAATATAATGATCTAATAATCCTTTTTATTTATGAGAAAAATCAACTCGGAACATTTTTATCATAAATCCTAAAATTTCGCCAAATACCTATTTAATTGACATTTACTGTCAATTACCTGAATGATAAAAATGCATAAACCTCATTCTTATCAAATACCGAAATGAAAACGTGAGCTATAAATTCTCATTGTTCGTCTGTCGGCGAGTTGAGTTGCACGAACAATAAAGCTTTTTCCCTTTTCTGGAATTTTCGCATCTAAATAACAGTATCCACTTTTTTCTGAATTGAATTCTATTTACACTGCCTTCATATAGTCAGTCATTGTATTAAAAATTACACAGAAAAAAATAAAACAATAATCTGGTGTGTCACTCACACGACTTTCTCTTACCCTGAAATTTAATACTTTAAATACAGGTTGCAGATTAAGAGATAAGATAACGAGTACTGTTATGTAAACCTGTGTTAAACAATTCAAATTAGGCTTCGGAAGAGTTTTATATGATAATTAGTTCTGTGTGAGGGGGGCTACCGCCCCCCTCAACCCCCGTTTCATTAATGCACCTACATTTATATAAAATCTAATTCGGCTATTAAAAAATAATTCTGCTTTTAAAAAATAATTTATTAAAATTATTATTTTAAAAAATTATCTTTTATGATAATGCAGACGATTTCCATATTAGAGAAGTAGTATAACACTAAATATCCAAAAAAAAAAAAAAAAAAAAAAAAAAAGTCCATTTTATTCTCAAAAAAAAAAAAAAAAAATCTAAGTTTTTTTTCGTTAAAAATAAAAAAAGAATCGATAACTTTGTTTTAAATTATCGCAGATCGATGGTTCAACCATTCGTTTTAAAGGTGCAAGCTCTTTTGAAAGATACTCATCATGAAAATTTACTCCCGTCGAGGGGGGACTTCCCCCCAGGGTGAGGAGGCGAGGCTCCTACATACACAATTTTTTTTTTCCCTGTTGACTATCTCTGTTGCAAAAAATATATATTCGTTTCATTTGGTTTAGTGCAGTCTATAGATGTTAAACTCTACGTACCTGCAATTTCCCCTACAGACGTAGTGTATTTGCATACTTTTGAGTGTCCCTGTACACGAACCATTTGCTTGATCTTAATGAAAAGTTTAGTGTAGCATCCTTACATGATACACATTTAGCATACCAAGTTTGAACTTTCTGCCATAATTTGTTTTTGAGATATGCTGATAACAGACAGACACACACACAGACACACACACAGACATACACACAGACACACACACAGACACACACACAGACATACACACAGACACACACACAGACACACAGACCATTTGCTAAAAACATTATTTTCGTATTCAGGGGACCTCAGTACATGTAAATATAACAAAAACTCGCGTTCGAAAATTTGACCCAAAAACAATACTTTCTCTACCTTATGGATAAGAGAAAGTAAAAAATGATATCAGCAAACTTCTTGTTATACACTTGCCAGAAAAAGTCTGCGCATAAATCAGTAACCATTCAAAAAGGAACAAAAGCACATTATAGTGACGATATTAATTTAATTTTTATTCAAGGTATTTCTTGGATAATTCATTAAACATCAATAACAATTTCAGACCTATAACACGCATCTTTTTAAAGTAATTATAATAATAATTTAAAATAATACGAAAAAGTTACCAGAAAAATTTTGCGTACAGGCACAAATAAAAGATATTTTGAAATTAATATTTTGATCCTCCCTGAAGTAAACAAACACTGAGAAATAAGTATTTAATCTTGCTAGCCCAATACCCGCTGGTGTTGCGTTTACGCAACACCAGAAATAATTGCGTTTAACAGTTAACTAAAAAAGATATTAACACGCTTTTATCAGCTTCACCTGTATGTATGTATGTTTGTTTGTATGTATGTTTGTATATTTGTAACCACTCTGGGAGCAAACACAAAGTCTATATTGTAAAAAAAAGAATTTTCGTTCGTGAACGCCGTGGCTGCGAGGTAAAGAGCCGCGCTACGAACCTAAAGGTCTACCGTTCGAGCCCAGTCAGGGGAGATTTTTTAAAAATGGTTTTTGTTTAATTCTAAATTATTTTAATTAAAGATTTTAATGTATGTAAATATTATGGTGTGTCTCTCACACGATTTTCTCTTACCCTGCATTTTAGTACTAAGATAGATATTTTGTGCTTTTTAGTTCACATTTCTATAAAAGCGTGTTCTTTAATTTTTTAAAACTATAATATTATTTTATATTAAGTACAGTTTTTAAGTAAGAAAATGATAGATGTTTATTTTATTACAAAATAATTTGATCTGAAAAATAATTTTATATTTAAAAAGGAATTTCAAACTTGAAGCACTTACCAAATCAAAATTTTTGAAGATTTTCATATTTGAATAAATTTACATAACACGTAAAAAAATCTTTTCGTAATAAAATAACTACTTTTTAAGCCATCTATAGTTTTTGCTGTTTTATGTTCTCTCAAAGAATTTTCTGTAAACATTTATTTATATTCGTTTTATAATGTTATTCCACTGAAGTTATACAAATTACAACACTCTATTTTTAGTAAAATAAGACCAATTTTCAAAATTTTATTTTAAATTATTGTTATATATCATCAAAATAATGAGTTTTACTGTTTGTATTTAGAAAAAAAAATCATTATTTCTAGTTTTGGCGGTTAATGGATTAAGCAAACTTATAAAGATTGGTTTAAAATGGATTCTAAAAGTAAAGAGACTTTCCTAAGGAAAATTTTCTTAAGACTAAGGAATGAAGATAAAACACTTCGGAAAATTGGCAAAATAGTTGTAAGAACTCATTCTTCTATCTAAAGAATATCAATAAAGTTAATATACAGTATTCGAATCAATATAATTGAAAAGCCAATATAAAGTTATCAAAATCTGTTATCTCAAAGCAAAAAAGTAGTCACTTATCTAAGCTGACTTTCCGTGAAAAGAGATACATCCTGAAATCCGCACATTTAAAACCAAAGCATTGTTGCATCCCAAATTGTAAATAACATTATAGAAAAAAAAAATCACTATATTTAAAGGGGACTAATGTGCAAGTTGTATCTGACGGGACTAATGTGCAAGTTGTACCTGACGGGACTAATGTGCAAGTTGCACCGAACGAACAAACTATTTCTTTCAACGAAAATTAAATCATTAAATTCATTGTTGTACTTATTTTTATTTCATATTGATCGCGCACTTTATTACTAAATTAAAAATTATAAAAAAAAAAAAAACTTTTTCTATATCGTTTGTAACGATACTGATTATTATTAATTTTCTTTTCTTTTTCGTAAAAAAAAAAAAAAAAAAAGAAAGAAAAAAAAAAAGATTTTGATGAAATTCTGCCCAAAGCAGAATTTAGTTTAGGACGGAGGACTATTAGTTTTTTTTTTTTTTTCTTCAAATTATTACATCGCTTTCAAATTATTCAATTATATTTTCGCTAAATTTTAGGTTTCGATAAATGTCCAATTATCGAAAAATGATTTCGACAAATGTCCAACTATCGAAAACGACAACGCAAAAATCCCAGATTGAGACTAATAGTCCTCAGTCCTAACAAGCGACCTCTCACGTACATACCGGTAGAAAATTCCGAAAAACTTTTGTTCCTACATCATAACTTGACAAATTTAAATGACTGGTTTTCGATAAATTATCTTCTATCCCCATTTTTTTTTTTTTTTTTTTTTTTTTTAGTTGATTTGTATTTTATACTGGCTTTTGGTAAGTAAATATAGTTTTATATGTTGTCACAATTTCCAACATTAATCTACAATAAGTGACTATTTTGAAATGTATTACATTTTAATATAGACTATTTTAATTTAGGTTAGATATTAAGACCGAAACTTTATTGGACTACGATAGAAACTTTATTAAATTGGTATTTTTTTACTTATTTATTATACATTGGTGAATTTAAAAAAAAAAAAAAAAAAAAAAACTTTTGTATAGAACTCCTTTGGCGAAATTTGAAATTTGGCACCGAAGTAACTCGGACGCTCGCAAAGGTCTTTACTAGTGCAATTATGATATCCGCATTTTAACTTACTAAAAACAATTTACAACAAAAAAGTTACTATATCAATCGCATCCTTAAATTACCAACTCAAATTCAAACTTATTCCTAATTCAAAATTATAAAAAAAAAAAAAAAAAAAAAAAAACTCTTTCGATAGTGTTTGTTTCGATACTGATTATTATTTATTTTATTTTATTTTATTTTTCTTTCAAAAAAAAAAAAAAAAATATTTTGATGAAATTCTGGCAAAAAGCAGAATTTATTGAATTTATTTTCACTCAGTCGGAAAAATAAATTTCAATAAATATGATTTTCTTCCCAATCAGTTGACTGTGTGATTTTAATATATTGTATTTCTTTCTCCCATTGTTTAATGGTGTTTTCCTTTACCTGCGGCTTATTTCTGTCGAGCTAGCTACATGATAGACCAGATGTTTCTGCCTAAAGGTTGTCTGAGTGAGTAATGTCCACCGGTTGTCGGCCTGGATAGCTCAATTGGTAGAGCCTTGACCTTGTAAGTCAAAGATCTGGGGTTCGACTCCCGGTCCAGGCATTATTTTCACTCAGTCGGAAAAATAAATTTCAATAAATATGATTTTCTTCCCAATCAGTTGATTGTGTGATTTTAATATATTGTAAAGCAGAATTTAGTTTAGGACGGAGAACTATTAGCTTTTTTTTTTTTTTTTTTCAAAATAATAACATTGTTTTCAAATTCAATTATATTTTCGATAAATGTCCAATTATCGTAAAACTGGTGTCGTAAAAATCCGCAGATTGAGACTAATAGTCCTCAGCCCTAAGGAAAAAAAAAAAGCATCTCTTTATGAAAACATTACACGGAAATTTTTTTAAAAGGCTGACTATAATGATCTTTTAACTCGCAGAAAGTCGCACATATCAGCTGTTAATAAAATAAGCAAAAGCGTTTAAATTTCCAAATAAGTAAATATATCCTCTCAATTTTTAAAAAAAGTAATATTCTCTAATGATAGCAAAATTTGCATTTTTGGGGTCAAAGAGTGTAAACTGGTGTGGGGAAAACAGGGTAAAGAAGCAAAACCTTGTGTCTACAGTGAAACACAGTGGAAATGACGTAATGATTTGGGAAGTATATGACAGCAAGTGTGATAAGTTGGTTAACTTTTATGGACTCCATATTAGATCATATGGAATATCTTAATATATTAAAAGAAAATTTGAAATAGAGCCCGCAAAATTTGAACCTTGAATATGACTTTTGGTTTCAACAGGACGACGATCTAAAACACGAATGCCCACAACTCTAGCTGTTGTACAATATCAAAAATCACTTGCATTTATCCTCCACAACCACAATCGCTGGATTTTTAAACCTCATCGAACATTTATGGGACTTATTGGAACGCAAGATTCAGCAACATAACATAACCTCGAAAGAAATGTTGAAAAAGAATTATTATAGCGGAATGGAATAATATTTCACTTGAGGAAACTACCAGACTTGTCCAATCTATACCTAAACGATTGACAGAGGTTCTTAGGCATAAAGGTTATCAAACCCGATATTACTGTTTAACTGACAGTCCATGGAGGTTATTTTTTGAATACCTTTTTCCTCTGTACGCAAATTTTGTCTGGTAACTTTTTGTGTTATTTTTATTTATTATTGTTATAACTTTAAAACAATATGTATTATATTTCTGAAATTGTTATTGATATTTAACAAATTGTTCAGGAAATTCATTAAATAAAAATTAAATTAATATCGTCACTATAACTAATATGCTTTTATTTCCTCATGAATGCTTACTGTGAGTTTGTATACGCAGACTGTTTTCTGGCAAGTGAACACAAATTTTCTTCGTATTTTATGCAAATTTTTATTATTTATGACTTTTTTCCTTCTAAAAACTGTAAGAAAAGAACAAAAGCATAAATAAAAAAATTGAAAATGCATGATTTATGTTTTTTTTTTTTTTTTTTTCCACTAAATCAACCAAAATGTAAATTCTTCTTTTCTCTCAACTATACGCTTTTGAAACGTGATTCTTCATACAATTTACCTTATTTTCTATAAGAGAAAGAAAATGTAATTTTCAACAAAACAATATTATGCTTAAGATGTGACACAAACTACGTATTGCTTTATTTATTTATTCTTATTGAAATAAGTATTGGGTGTACTGTGTTACACTAGCGGTCAACAACACTTTTGGATTGAACAAAACAATGAATGAAAATTACCGTGAAGACAACAGATAATTTTTGCAAACAAAAAATAATGGAAAAAGAAAAAGATCGAATCTTCCAGAATAAAACAGAATATATAGTGTCAATTTTTGCATTTTTTGAAGCTAAGTGTGAGATATATACAGAAAACAATAATGCATTGATCTCTGGAAAAATTTACAATTTATAAACTGCACTATGTTATACAGCAAAAAGGAAATGCACTTTGAAAGCATTTTACAGTGCTTATTTTCTGTATACGTTGTTTTACTGTTTAGGCACAAGATATTTTCTATATGTTTAAATGACGATTCTGTTAAAAATGATCGTCTAAAATTCATCAAATTAAAATTTTTTGACATATCATGAAAAACGGCAGTTTTTCGAGTGACGCAAGCGGAAGGACAAACGGACGGAAAGCTGCGAACTCATATATACGCCTAGTCTGACATCAAAGAGATTTGTAAAAGCCGACACTTAATATCTCAGCAAATATGCCTTATTTTGTTCTGATATTTTCAAAATAATCTTTTATCGTTGGTCTTAATCTATCCTGAAAATTTTACGTTCCTACATGCAGTATGTTTTAAGATCTGAATCTCAATTTAAAGCCAAAAAGGAAAAACGTGAGGTGTAAGGATGTAATGAACTAAATTCATGAAAAAATATCTCTAAAACCGCACGAACGATTTTAATTTAATTAATATATGTTGTTAATGGGATCTTTCTGAATCGAGTAACGTTTTTGTTTTTTCCAGGAAAACTCTTGTTTTTTGTAAAAGTTGCTTTGAAAATAGAACTATATTACTCCGCCAAAATGCATGCTTTTATTCGGCAAAAATGTCGTAATTCGGTTCTTACTTTCAAGACACGTTGGTTGGCTGACCAACGTGAATGCAGTCAATAAATTTTTGTTATGAAGAATATAATTTTAATTTTAAGATTTCCCATTTCGTCAAAAAAGTATTTAGATAATATTTAAAATAAATGAAGAATTTTTTAATTATAGATATTCTATGTCATCATTATTCATAATGAATTAAAAATATTTTTAAAGCGAAAACGTTTAATAAATCCCTCATGCACACAAATTTATACCATGGTCCATGGTCTTTGGAGCGCATGCGTACATCATACGGATGCGTACATCCTGTAGACGCTAAGCTAATTGCTTTCCCTGTATTCGTCCGCGCCGCGGTGTTTTTGTTTAATTTGTTGATTGGAAATTGGAATTAATACGAAATTTTGCATGATTTAGACAAATATTGGTAGTGCTCGGATACTTTTGCTGTGACCCACCGGTGTACCACGCCGGCGTGAACGTGTTAATCATAATTTTTATTAAATTAAAATAACACTGAGATATGAGAGCGAGAGTGTGAGCAGTGATTTTTACATTATTATTTTCAATGGGGAATTAAAATATTTATTCAAAAATTCCACCTACTTGCATGATTTAGTGGTAAGTGTTTTATAATTTTATATTCTTAAAACTTGCTTATAATTTTACGTATATGTAATTATAGGCTTCGTCTGATTGCACGGAAGTATTGTTATTTGTAAACAAACCATTGTTTACATTTTTTATAGTCGCTTTTTTCGCAAAATGTTACTCAGTTTTCTGTAATATGATAATTAAACAAGTTTTCGAATTCTTTATTATGTTTATTATTACTTTAATTATGTTGTTATTATTCGTAATATGTCACCTTTTAGCTTAGCAATTTTTGGAAAAATAAATTTAAATGTTTTGATTAGAGATCCTAACTAATCGAGATACTAAGAGATACTTCGATTACAGTCCAAACTTTATTTATTGGAATAAAATAGCTGTATTATTCTTTTCAAAAAACAGATTACGAAAAACTTTATTTTTGAATGATACAGCCTTGTAAAACGAAACAACAAAAATCCTATATATATATGATAACATGGGAAGGGAGAAAGGGAGCTATCTGACTGATTTACAGCCTTAATTAGATACATCACAAGTCTAGTGTAATGGGTAATTGGGAAATGTTGTATGTACTGTATTAATACATTATTGTATTAATACTGTATTGATACAATATACTATACTGTATTAATACAATATTGTTAAATTTTAAATGAATTTGAATGTCTTAGTTGTGTATCATAATAATCATTTATAATGCTTTTGACGGATATAGCTAAGGTAGTATGAAAACTACTTTATATCAACAGGGTTGCCACGCTACCTGGAGAACCTGGAATAGTCAGGGAATTTGAAAATTGACTATAAAAGTCAGTGAAAAGAAAAATCTGCCAATGCACGGTCATTTCCCCTCCCCCCCCCTTTTTTTTTTCTCCATTAGCTTCTGCTATTTTTTTTAAACACCCCCACTCTTCTCTTTTGCTCATGTAAGGAATTTCTTATCTCGCTTATAAGCGACAAATGCTATCATTATATGCAACTTTTGTCATATGTAAATTTTGTGTTTACAAGTGGGACGTTAATTATTTTGCCCTCAACACAGTCAATGCTCAATATACGGTTAGACTGAAATTTTTTTAGAATATACCTGGAAAACCTTTTAAAAGTCAGGGAATTTCATTCTCCTGTTTGAGTGGCAACCCTGTATCAAGCTTATACTGTACTCTACTCTAAATATAATAATGCAGCACAAGCAGTATAAAGAAAATAAGGCTAAGCTTTACTATAGGGTACCTGTTGGCGATTCATGATGCTGTGATGAGATTCAGTGTATCGACACTTTTTAATAGTAACTTTTTTGTATCGGTACTTCATTTAACTGTCTTGGAACTTTGTTTTTCTTTTTGTGCCAGCCGCGCGCGTGTGTTTATTGTAATGCGGCCCAGCTGAATGATTTTTCTTTTTAATGCGTTTTTGAGGTATAAAAATTAATTTTTTGAGTGTATTTTATTATTTTATTTTACTTTTTAATAAATGGAATTATTTAGGGGAAAAAAGTGTATTCTAGTAATTGATGCAGTATAGATTTTCATGCATTTTCTTATTCATGTGCCATGAATTAGGAGTATCCAGTGATGTTTTTTTTTGTTTTAATATCGGGATAGTGACCACTGTAGTACAGATTTTTTATGCATTTTCTGATTCATGTGCTATGACTTAGGGGTATCCAGTGATATTGTTTTAGTCTTAATATTGGGATACTGACCGCTGTAGCATGAATTTTCAGATTCGTGCATGACAAATTAGCTGCATCCAGTGATTTTATTTATTTTTTGTTTGTTTTGTGATTGCTTCTGTACAGATTTTCATGCATTTTCAGATTCATGCAAGGCTGTAATTTTGAAATTTTGGGGCAAATCTTCAAGTTATTTTAGATTATACATCATTTATAATGCTGAATTTTATGTGTTAAAGCTTGAAAGCTCTCTGAAATTTTTTTTTTTTTTTTTGTGGTGAAATAGCTCAAATTTCTATTACTGTTTTAAATATTTTATTAATCTTTAAAATATGCTTAATTTATTTCAGTGAATTTCAAAACAAGCACCAGAGTGAAACAGTAATTTATTTTCTTGAAATGTATTTTTGATGTTTTGTAATGATTCAGAATATCGATTTGCAGTAATCGACTCATTCAGTGAGATGTACATCAGCAACAGCGATGGGCGCCTTATAGTAAAGCTATTCCAAAAATAAGCTAAATAAAACTTATCAAAAGCTTTCTTACTTAGTTTTCTTTTTCTTCTTCTTTTTTTCCCCCATAGCAGTTAATTGTACAAATGCATCTTAAAAATTAAACCCACTTTCAAGGCCTGCATTATTTATCATTAATAGATTGCTCACACTGTTTAGTGACAGTTTGTTTATAATTTCATTTCTTACCAAATTTATGCAACTGAAAACTATTTTCACATTTTGTCCGAAATCACAATGAAAAAAGTTCATCCTGAATGAGGAATTTGCACACATGGGGGATTTGAACAAAATCCTATTCTTATGGTAGTTTTAGGCCCATAAATTTCAAAAAGTTTATTAAAAATGCAAAAAAAGTTCTCATTAATTTAAAAAATAATTTTAAAATTAACCAAAAATCACGTGACTTCAAAAGGCTGCCTGACGTCACAGTTTATGATGCTTCAATGTTTACATTCTGTTAGCCTGGTTAGTAAGCAGCAATTTGTTTTAACTTTCGTGATTATTAATCGTTTATGTGATTTCTGAGCATTTCTTTTTCATCTTAGAATCATTCAATATCATTATCATCATTTTCAAATGTTTTCTTTTCATGGCGGTTGTCCAATGTTTTCGTTTCATAGGATCCTGTGGAACGCTAAAAAATAACTTTTGAGAAGCGTTAGCTGTTGTGTGTTGTATTAGTGCAAAATGGTACAATACAAATAATACAATATTTATACTACAATTTTTTAATATCAGTCATTATTATATCATAGAAAACCTATTTCACTGATTCAAGAAGCAAAGCAAAGCATGAAATCAAATGTAAACAACGATTACTTTAGTTTGTTGTCATAAAGAGTGACGTCACGATATATTATACTGCGTTTTCTCTGTACAGTAAATAGTGCGATGTTAAAATTGTTATAAATCAGACATTAGATTTCAAATAAAGAAAATGTATGTATTTATTGTGTATTTATTATTATTCATGTAATGAATATGTATGTATTTATTTTCTTACCTTTTCATTTTCTATTAGAATAAAATCCGAAAACGTGCAAATTGTCTATTGTGACTTTTTTGTGAAAGATTTTTTTTATTATTATTATTATAGAATTTAATGTAATTTTTTAGTATAAATGTGTGATCATATTTTGGATAACTGTATAGCATTTTGCATAAAAAGCGACTGTAGTGGAAACACTGGTTTGTTTATATTTGACAACATTTTTGTTCTTCATAACAGACGAAACATGTAATTACATTTTATGAAAAACTAATTGTAAGTTTTAAGAAAATAAAACTATATAGATATACCTTACCGCTAAGTCATGGAAGGAGGTGGAATATCCGTAGACATTAAATATAAACAACTCCTGCTACCAGGGATCACTCTAGAGCGTTTTAGCGGTACAAGTTGCCACAGGGTTGGCATAATACTTACTGTGCAATGGTGTAACGGGTTTTATCAGTTTTTACCGCCTTCATTTATCTCAAACACTTTAAGGATATATTTTAAAGTTTTTAGTTCTCAATTTCCCAATGTATTATTTAATATTTACTATGAAATTCCTACTTCTGCAATTTCTAAAAACATTTAAAAAAGAAAATATTTCCTTATTTATTTAGCTCTTATACCAGTTTATGTCATTTAGCATTGGCTCATATGATATTTAAAAAATAATAGCATTGTTTACATTGTACTGTTTAAAAAGCCCTGCAGGCTCCAAAAAGTTTTTAAAAAATAATAACATTTTAATTTAACTACATATAATCAATTAAATACAATTCGAGGCTGCTGTCACTGCTTGTTTTAATGAATTGTACCCACTAAATGTAAAAAAAAAGATTAAAAAAAAAAAGTGAAAGTATTAAAATGGTAATGAAAATATGAATATTGTTAATGGGTAAAGTGTGAAAAAATTTTCTTGATTCAAATGATATTTGTTAAACCTAAGTAAAAATTTTTTAGGATATCTTTTTTTTTTTTTTTTTTATCTTCCCTAATTCCTTATTTTTTTTAAAATTTTGATTAGAAACTATGAGTAAAGATTTTTTTCTCTTAATACATTGCTTCAGTTATATGTCATATTTCCTACTAAATTATCCTTTTCCAAAATTATTTTATGTGTTCAATAGTGTGAGTAAAATTTTGCTTTATTTCAATACATTATTGTAGCTACAAAGTCAAAGTCTGAAGTTGAGTGGCTCATACTACCGCATTTATGATTGTTATACAATTACTTCTTATTATGAAGATATTATGTTGAATAAAAATGTTGGTAATAAATGCCTACATGGATTTTTTCTATAGAAATAGAATATTATTTATATTTTTATAATTTAAGTAAAATGATTGATAGTGTGGATATTGTGCATATATATACACATAATAAAAAACAAATGTTGTACAATAATGTATGAATACATAATAAAAATCAATTAAATCTTGATTTAAATAAAAAAAATCGATTTTTTTGAAAAAAATAAAAAAAATCAACAACCCTGTTTGGAAGTCAGATTTTCGAATAGTGTGCAACGATGTTAAAATTTATATTTCCAACGAATACACAATTTTGACTTTTAGATCCTGGAGAAAATTTTACAACTGGATACTAAATTTGAAGTAATTTAGTCAATATGCTTAGCAATTATACTTATTGGGACTTTTGAGTTTTTTAATGTTTTTTTTTTTTTTTCAATCTTAAATCTCTTGGTGATATTAGTTTTTTAGTGTAGCTCAAAATCTACTGACCAAAAGAACTGAAATTTCATAAAAGTATAATTAAAATAATTAGGAGCCAGTGAAATATTTGTTGCAAAATACTTCTAATTTGCAATTTAAGAATTTTTACTTAAATAATTTCTAAATATTTATTTTTTAGATAATTTTATTTAAAAATTTTTAAATTGTAATCTACAATAATATTTTTAAGTTGTTGCAGGCTTTAAATATGTAGATTCCCTAAGAATTTTCCCCCATAAATAATTAAATTACACATTCTATAAGGAATGGTAGGTATCTATTTTTCTCTCTCGATATTTGTTCAATCTGGTACATATAGGTATCATCTTTTTTTTTTTTTTTTTTTTAAGGTCTATACATTATTATTAAAAAAAAAAAAAAAAAAAAAAACTGCACAGCATGTGCAAAAATAAATGTGAAATTAACAATATTTATACATATAGTCACAACCACTTGTTAAAATATGCTATAATTTCACCAGTTATCGATAAAATTCACATATTTCAAGACTGATTTCCAAAATTCGCGATAATTTTACAATTGATTGCTAAAATGCATAATTTTTTTCATCGCTAATTAATAAAGTTTCTGCGTTTTTTAAGTTAAATGTCCCAAATACTCAATTATTTCGTCGATAATAGACGTAATTTGCACTTTGTTCTCAAAGCTGAATGCTGAAATACACAATAATTTTGCAGCTGATTTCGAAAATACGGGATTATTTTCACCGCTAACTATGGTGTCAATTTTTATAGTTAAAATTTACATTTAATTCCCAAATACCGCTATTATATCTCTGCTAACTAATAAAATTCACTGTATTATTTTGCGCCTAATCGATGAAATTCGTATTCTTTATAAAGTTTAATCTCCAAATACTCAATTATTTCGCCGCTAATCTATGAAATTTATGCTTTTCTCAAAGCTGAATCCCGAAATATGCAATAATTTTGCAGCCTAATTCGGAAATACGGGATCATTTTACTATTAACTGTCAAAAATTTATGCTTAAGTGCAACTAATTGCTAAAATACGATATTAATTTGGCGTTAATCGATAAAATTTGAAATCTTTTCAAAGGTGATTTCTGAAATTCACGATGTTTTGTGGCTGATTATTGAAACACGCAATCATTTCGCCGTTGCTTAATAAGGTTATTTTAATCCTAATTGTTTGCTGAAATAGGCTTTATCTCTATGTTAATCAATGAAATTCGCCCTTTTTTGCAAAGACAATATCGGATGTATGCAATAAATTTGCTGAAATATGGAATCAATCATTTTACCGCTTATTTTTTAAAATTATGCAAGAGCAACTAATTGCTAATATCAGACTATTATTTCACCCCAGTGGCAGAAACACCGTGACACGGTGACATAGTCGCGGACACAGAATAAATGCTTGCAGACAGTTTTTGTCTGCACTAATAAAACAATTAGTCCGTAACTTTCGAACACTCTTTGTCTGTCTCTGTACTAATAAAAAAAATTGCCCACAACTTTCAGACAGTCTTTGTCTGCAATTTACGGACATTTTTCGCCTGCGACAATGCGCTACCCATGTATGACGTCTTACTCTTAGATGCTCTTTGGTAGGAACTCTAGAGCCCCCATATAGGTGCCTTGGTAGGAACACACAAAACAGTACTTAACAACGGCGACCTAAGCAGCCTATATCTCCCTTGATAGACAGCATATGCGTATTCTTTTCCCCTGTTACTAAGATTCTACGGGGACATAGAAAAGTGCTAATTTCTTTTAAAACTGCTCCAAAACTTCTCCTCCACTTCATAATTCACTTATAAAAATTTCTGTATCAAAACTAATACTTTTGTTATTTATACTGTGTTGTGTCAAACATTGCTATAAATATTTAATTGAATGAGTTCAACTTATTATTTTATAATTGTTTATTACTATAGTTCTGTAGTAAAATTGTATTTGTGTATTGTTGCACGAGATCACCACTATTGTTAAGCTCTCTCCCCCAAAGATTGCTGCTATCAGCTTCAGGCTTTTTGAGTGTAAGCCGTTCTCATCCCTGATTACAGGCAAATTTCGCAGACAGATTTTGAAATTTTAAAAGCCTGTCGCACACAGCTACAAAACTTTCTGCCACTGGAATTTCACTGCTAATTATTAAATTTTGTATGTTTTTAAAAAATGATTGCTGAGATATGAGATTATTTCACAAAACAATAATGAAATTACTTTTTTTATTATTTATACATTGCAGAAATACGCAACACAAAAGTCTATCTACAATACGGGATCGTTTAACCGATAACATTTACTTTTAATATTTCAAAGTACGAAATAAGCTGTTAATTCATTACAAAACAACATAATATTTTTGCAGTGAATTATCGAAATCCCCAGTGGCAGAAAGTTTCGTAGCTGTCTGTGACAGGCTTTTAAAATTTCATAATCTGTCTGCAAAATTTGTGTTAATCAGTGGTGAAAATGGCTTACACTCAAAAAGCCTGAAAGGTGATTGGGGGGGGGGGGGGGTAACATCAGGTGATATCGTGCAACAATACACGAATACAATTTTACTGCAGGACAATATAGTATAAACAATTGTGTGTACTCATTCAATTCATCTCATTCAATTAAATATTTTATAGCAATGTTTGACACAACACAATATAGATAATTATAAATAATAAAAGTATTAGTTTTAGTTTTTATACAGAAGTTTTTTTTAAGTGAATTGTTATTCGAAAGTTGCAGACAAAAACTGTCTGCAAGCCGCTTTTCTGTGTCCGTAACTATGTTGCGGTGTTTCTGCCACTGGGTCGAAATCCATCGTTTCATGTCTTATTAACAAAATTTACCTTTATCATGGCTAATTGCTCAAATAGCGATTGTTTCTCTTTTTCACTAAATAAAGATAGGCAAATATTTTCGCTGCTATAATGGACGAAATTCGTGCTATTTCTGAAAAGTGATATCACAGATGTTAAATACATATATTGAGTCAAAAATCAGCGAGATTTATGCCTTTTTTTGGCGTATGTTTTCTGATTACATAATTTTTGCATCTGATTACCGAAATATATGCAATTTTCTCATCTTTTGAAATACTGAATCAATTTAAGTTGGACATTGAACTTATCACACAAATATCTTGGATGAATTTTGTTCCAACATTTATCTAGTTTCCAAGTTGCAGCCACTTGAAATCAGGCTGCTACTTGAAAATATGCCACAACGATAACTTTTAGAATACTAAACTGGTTCAGACAGCAGCGCCGACTTTGAAAAATTTCTGGGGGGGCTCGAACCAAGGCCGTAGCCAAGATTATTTTTTGAGGGTGGGGGGCATCACATTTCTAATACAAGGTCATCAAATATGGTGTAATAATGTACACACGCTTACCCAAGGAAAAGAACATATGCACACACAAACAACGGCCTAATTAACACAGGGGCACGTGCCAGGGGCTCTGAGTAGCAAAGGGCCCCAAAACTGGACCTGAAAATGCCATCATAATCTTTGCCATTTAGTTTATGTAAATCGAATTTATATGGCAGTAACTTTTGTAAAAATAGTTATATTACTTTGCATCGATGTTTCTGAAAACTTTTGCTCCTCATGCACAAACTATAAGTGTAGCACAGTAAAGGGAATCATCTTCCTCTGAACTCACCCCGCGCCCCATACAGAGACTTTCAGCCTCTCTTGTTTTTCTTTCTTTTTTTCTTAGTCGATTTATGTCCATTTTCAATTGCAACAACCTTATTTTACAGCTATGATTTTGGTAAGAAACTAAATAAGAAATAGAGGAAAGAATTTCTTGTTTAATAGAGAATCAGTATTCAAAATTTCTGGGGGGGCTGATCCCTTACAGAAAATTTTCTGGGGGGGCTCAAGCCCCCACATAATCGGCGCCACTGGGTTCAGATCAAAGTTGGGGAGTGAATTTAATACAGTTTAAATATCTTGGAAAAGTTTGCTAGGCAACTTGCTCCACCATTTTGTTTCCAAGTGGCGGCCACTTAAAATTTTTTTATTACAATAACTTTTGTAATATGGAATCAGTTTGAATCGCATTTGCACAGTTGACATATTCAAATATCTTTGATAAGTTCACTGGGCATCTCAGTCACTCTGTCCTTTGTTTCTAAATGGTGGCCACTTGAAAATTATCACAATAACTTTTGAACCGATTTGCTTAAAACTCCATATGTAAATAGACCTCTTTAATAAATCTACCAAGTTCATTAATAAATTATAGCTGTCATTTTGAAAAAAGATGGTGGCATCTTCATAAGAAAAGATAAATCAACCTAACCTTCCTATGAGCCGGAACGACTCGTTTTAATTTTTTGATCAATAACCTCTAAAAAGTAATGATATCAGTACAAAAACCCTTAACGGGTTAAAAGTTTGTGACGCAGCTACTTTATCACTATAAGAATTTGAAATATGGGTCTTAAAAATAATGATATCAAGTTTTAAGTGACGCTCTTCTATTAGTTAAAATATACATAGATTTTCTTATTTGATCATTCGCTTTTTTCTTTTATTTATATTTACAATGCAAACATAATATTTTTAACTTCAAGATAAGACAAATATATAAAATATACTCACTGATGCTTTTTCATTTTCATTTCAATTTCAAAATAACAGTTTTAAAAGGAATGATATAAAAATTCCAGTCACGCCTCGGTGTCATTTTAAAAGATTTGTTTTTAGATTCCATTAAAATTACCTTTGTTTTGTCTGATAAAGTATATTTACACATTCAAACAGTGCTTTTAATTTTTAAATATGCTGTCAAATAATCACACTTTCACTGAGTTTGCATTATAAATAAAAATTATTTATTTCAATAAATCGATTTGTCTTTTGCGTCACGCTATCCAAAACTGCAAGTAAAATTTGTGCAAATGTTTTCTTTGCATCACACTGTCTCTTTGCAGAAATTCTCACTTAGTTGGATACTATGATACAAAATAACATTTACATATATTTTACTCACAGTTTTGGATAGCGTGACGCAAAAGACAAATCGATTTATTGAAATAAATAATTTTTATTTATAATGCAAACTCAGTGAAAGTGTGATTATTTGACAGCATATTTAAAAATTAAAAGGACTGTTTGAATGTGTAAATATACTTTATCAGACAAAACAAAGGTAATTTTAATGGAATCTAAAAACAAATCTTTTAAAATGACACCGAGGCGTGACTGGAATTTTTATATCATTCCTTTTAAAACTGTTATTTTGAAATTGAAATGAAAATGAAAAAGCATCAGTGAGTATATTTTATATATTTGTCTTATCTTGAAGTTAAAAATATTATGTTTGCATTGTAAATATAAATAAAAGAAAAAAGCGAATGATCAAATAAGAAAATCTATGTATATTTTAACTAATAGAAGAGCGTCACTTAAAACTTGATATCATTATTTTTAAGACCCATATTTCAAATTCTTATAGTGATAAAGTAGCTGCGTCACAAACTTTTAACCCGTTAAGGGTTTTTGTACTGATATATATACACAAGGTGTATCTGAAATTATTCAACAAACATATGGAAATGATAGTACAGTCGATAACAAAAGTATTCGAACACTAGCAAAAATTCCTATATATTAAAAAAAAAAAAAAAAAAAAAGCAGAGTTAATACAATTTTATTAAATAAATCCTAGTCGAATCATGTTCTTAGACTGACTAAGAACATGATTCGACAAGGATTTATTTAAAAAAACAGTATTAACTCTACTTTTTTTACATAGGAACTTTTGTTAGTGTTCGGATACTTTTGTTACCGACTGTCCTCATCAAGATGTACAAAAACTGCAATGAAATGTGGGATCGCAAATGACGTTTAATGAGTGAAAATCCCGAAAATACGTCTGCTAATCAACAAAGTGGGACGCATTGATATCTGAAAAAATTTACAATTTATCAACTGCACTATGTTACAGCAAAAAGAAAATACACTTTAAAAGTATTTTATTTTACACTTTGTGTAAAAAATGCTTATTTTCTCTATAAGTTGTTTTATTGTTGAGACACAGGATATTTTCCATTTAAATGACGATTCAGTTAAAAATGATCGTCTAGAACTCTTCAAATTAAAAAATAATAATAATAATAATAATATACAGGGTGATTCTAATTAAAATTACAATTTCAAATCGCTATAATTTTAAAACTAACGGTCAAAATGACTTGATATTTTACCAGAACAATCGTGAGACAATGGAATTTTGTTTGGCGAAGGAAAAAAATATTTATAAAATGTGCCTATAGATGGCGCTGTCAAGGTAATCTCAAAAGAAATGCCTAAATAGATTCATTATACACAGGAATGTTGTTAGCAATAGAACAAGACTTTAAGGGCTTACGGCAACGTTTCTAGCAAAAAGACATGAATACGTGTTTCCAGCGGAAACAGTGATAGTGACAAGAGAAAAAGAGGAGCTTCATGAAACAAACATCTTACGAAAGATTAACGGTACATGTTGGAACTTCTTTTTATTCCATTGCCTAACAATTGTTCTGGTTAAATATCAAGTTATTCTCAACAGTAGTTTTAAAATTATAGCGTTTTGAAATCATAACTTTAATTATAATCACCCTGTATATATATATATATATATATATATGTGTGTGTGTGTGTGTAACGTATCGTTCTTTAATAGATGATTTATTTATGACAGTCACTTCATCTTAAGAGAGTTCACTCAAATAACTAATACTCCAAAATAATTTATGCAGTCGTTTATTGAAGACTCTTAGTCATTTTACATGTTATTAACTGTTCATCAATCTGAGCACGCTGACGTACAGATCCGTAGCCGAGTCGGGCCGAAATCGTCCCGTTAACGGCGGAACCGCGAACCAATCCCCCTCCTGGGACCGTTAAATTAAACTTTTTATTGACGTGAACTAATTAAGCACAAGCTTCCATGAAAAAGGCGCCGATTTTCGGGTGCTCCAGCTTAAATATGGATATTTGGGGGCGAGGTCAAACTCCTAATATGAATTCTTATTGGATAATTAAGTAAGCTAAAATCCAGCCCACATTCTCTCATTGGTTGACCCGGATATCCAGGATTTCGTATTTCGCAATGCATTGCCGCTTATTTCGACTATTGCATAATTTTGATTATGAAACTTCTTCTAACTCCAATTCCCGCGCTACGATGTGTTTTGCTGAAAAACTAACTTTACTGGGGCTCTAAAATGGAATTCTCACAAAGTTGTTCTTAAAATTAAGATTTATTCTGAGCCAATACTATTCAGATATCACTTAATATTAATTTAAATACTAATTTAGAATCTTGCTTATTTTATCCTTTCATATCCCCCCCTCCAAGCCGACGCTCCCCCATACTTGCCTGCAAGTATGTGGGAAGTCACCCAGAGACAGAAGATATTTCAGGAAACACTTTTGTCTAGGTTATCATTTTTAAGTAGGAGTTATGGCTTTTCCCTATATTTATAAGAAAAAATTATTTTTTCTTTTTTAATTTATTTACTTGTATGTTGGACTTACGTGTGTTAACTTACGTGTGTTGGGATATTGGAATTCTTCATAAATAATTTCATCACCAACTTTAAATTTAACAGGGAGAAATCGAGCATCACATCGGATTTTGTTTTTTTTTATGATATTGTATTGTTTTTTCTTTTGCTATTTTTCTAGCTTCATCAATTGAAGGATAGTAACTATTGTTTACTAATAATGGATCATACGGTAATTCTCCTAATAATAAATAACTAGGTGGGAATTGAGTTACAAAGTGAGGTGTTAAGTTATATTGATTTAAAACTTCACCAATTAATTTAGTCCAGGGAATTTTATTTGAAGAAGAGTTAACCTTACATTTTAGACGCGTAACAATAGTCTGATTGAGGCGCTCGATTTTCCCGTTGCATTCGGGATGATGGCTACTTGTTAACAAATGTTTTGTATCACAATTTCGAAGGAATTTTTTGAAACGGGATGCCGTGAATGCTACATTCCTATCTGTTAACAATTTTTTAGGTACTTGAATTTGAAAAAGTTGTTTTAAAAAGTTTGTATAAGTTTCAGTGGTAACGCTTTTTGATGGAAATCCCCACGCATAACGGGTTGCATGGTCCACGACCAAATGCAAATATTTTTTTGTAGAATTATAGTAGTTCAGCCCACCAACAGTGTCCAAAGACAAACATTCAAAAGGTTTATCTGTTGGCGGTACTTCCTGTAATGAACCAAACCGTTTTTGTCTAAATTTTTTATTTATTTGACAGGTATGACAATGTTTTACAAAATTTTCAATATCTTTATTAATATTAGGCCAATAATACTGTGGTGTAATTATCATTTTATAAATTCCTGGATGTCCAAATTGAGTGTGGGTTTTCTCTAGGAGGGGTAATCTTAATGACATCGGGACTATTATCTTATACAAACCTTTCTTTTTAATTACAATTACATCTTAAATTTCAAGAATTTTCTTAATGTTAATACCTATGTTTTCTTTTTTCTGGTTTTCTTTAATTTCATTTAAGTCTAGGAGGTGTACATGGTGTGACACATTTTCCAAAACAGGCAATCTAGATAGCATATCAGCTTCAATATTTGTTGATCCTTTTTGATATTTAATTTCATAGTCAAACATACTAAGTTTAAGGGACCAGCGAAATAATCTTCCTCTTAAATTTTTAACATTTTTTAACCAAGTGAGAGACGCATGATCCGTATGTATGACAAACTTTTGACCGTGCAAATAATGATAAAAGTTATCTAAGGCATCAATAATTGCTAAACATTCTAATTCCGTAATTGCATAATTTTTTTCATAATCTCGTAAATTTCTTGAGCGATATGCCACTGGGTGTAAAGTACCATTCACATCTGCCTGTTTAACAACACATCCCACACCATGACTCGAGGCGTCAACAAATAACTGACAGGGAGTTCTGTGATCATAAAGTCTTAAAATAGGTTTACTTATAAGAGCATTTTTTAGTTTTTGGAAGGATTTTTCACAGTTCTGGTCCCAAACATAGGGGACATTTTTCTTTAATAAATTATTTAAAGGAGCTCTTGTTTTGGCATATTTTGGAATAAATCTAGCATAAACGTTAACTGATCCCAAAACTCTCTGTAATTACTTGACATTTTTTGGCTGTTTCAAATTTTTTATTACTTCAATGTTTGGATTATCAGGGGTAATTAGGCCATTAGTTATTTCATATCCTAAGAAATTAATTTTTGTTTTGACAAAATTGCATTTTGATAGTTTTAATTTTAAGATTTCTTTAACACATACATCAAAAAGTTGTTGTAGGTGTTGGAAGTGTTCATCTTCTGACTGTGAAAATACAATTATATCATCAAAATAATTAAAGGCAAAGTCTATTTTGTATTTATTTAGAATCCTTCTAATGGTTCGATTGAAGATAGCAGGGGCATTTTTAATCCCAAAGGGAAGGTATTTCCACTCATATAATCCGAAAGTTGTAGCGAAGGCCAATTTTTCAGTATCTTTTGGGTGAATAGGAATGTGCCAATATCCACTTGCCAAGGCAAGAGTGGGAAAAATTTTTGCTTTAGCTAGTTTATCTAACAAAGTATCTATTCTGGGAAGTGGTTCAGCATCTGTTTTAGTGATTGAATTGAGTTTACGGAAGTCAATACATAATCGCGTCTTTTTTCTTTCTTCCCGTTTATACACCAAAGTTACAGGTGCGGAATAAGGTGAACAACTTTCTTTTATAATACCGACCTGTAATAAATTTTGAATTTGGGTTTTAATTTCCTCTTCTTCCTTAGGGGAAGTTCTATATGCTCTGAGCGAAATAGGTAAATCTGAAGTTAAACGAATCCTTTGTGGTTCCATATGAATTCTTCCAACATCATATTTAGATTTTGCAAAAATTTGGACATATTTTGATAATAAAGTAGGAAGTTTTCCTTCTCCAGCAGGCTGAGGATTTACGTGGTTCTCAGTGGCTTGAGTGTACTTGAACTCCCTTACTTTATTGTTTGTTGGAATATTAAAATTTTTCCTTTCACTATTGGTATTTTCACTTTCAGAAGTTATATGTAAAGTTTGTGTACATTTAGATATATTTTTTTAACAATGGGAGAATGGTATTATTTTGTTTTACCAGTTTTTTTAGCACAATCAATATTCAATTGAAATAGACAACAATGTGATAAGCTAAGGAGAGCATAAGGTAAGTTATTATCTAATATAAACATTTCAATATTTTTTGTAATATTACCAATTTAAAGTAACATTTTTCTCGAATTGTCAATATCCCCTTTGTTTGAATGACATGTAATGGTGACTACCTCGTGGGCCAGAGAGAATGACGATACAGAAACAGAAGAAGATGGAAGTACATACGAAGAATGCTCAGATCAAGAGTCCCAGGGAATACAGAAGAGTAAAAAGGCCCAGACGCTGGAAGAAGCAAAGAAGCTAGTAAATGATAAAGCCCAACAGAAGCTTAAAGAACAAATCACGAGAATAAGAGAAGAAGGAAACGATAGCAGATTCACGCCAGCAACGAAGAAGGCCCTACTGGCAAAACAAATTATCCAAAACCTGACAGAAAAGAACACAAAAATCCAAAGAACAGTAATGCTTGCTATCTCAGAAGCACTCCAGGAACTGGAAGATTCACTTATTCAACTAGAAGCGAGGATCCAGCATTCGGAGGCGAAGGCGGAAACGCTGGAAGCCATCATCAAAGGAGATGGAACGAAGCTTAGCACCCCGACCAAAGATACATCACAAAAACCGAAAGCAGCCCCAACCAGCTATGCTGCAGCAATCCAAGAAGCCACGGCTTCCATAATAGTAAAGGCCACAGACAACAGGAATGCGGAGGAGATAGCAAAACAAGTAGGACAAGTAGAGATTAAAGAAGACAAAATAAAGGATGTTCGGAGAATCAAAAATGGTATAAAGATAGTATGCAATAGCGCAAAAGAAGCAGAAGAGGTGAAAACAAACCTAATAGAATCTGGAGAAATCAACTCTAACACCAGCGTCCAAACAGCAGGGTTAAGAAAGAAGAAGATCGTCATCAAGGACGTCCCAGAAAGGGTCGACGCAAGAACAGTACATGACAAAATAATCAGCACACTCAACCTAAACCAAGAAAAAGATTACGACATTAGATTCCTGGACTGTCTGCACAAAAAAGACATCCACCTGCAGAACTATACAATTCAGATGCCAGCTCCACTTGCAGAAGCCCTACTAGAAAAAAAGACACTGTGTCTGGGGCTAAAACACTGCACTGTAAACCCTAAAGTAGTTGTAACCAGATGCTACAACTGCCAGGGTTATGACCATACGGCGCAGACGTGCAGGTGGCAAACACGCTGCGCGAACTGTGCCGGAACTCATAAAACGGCAGAGTGTGCATCTGGAAAGACATGTTGCTACCCCTGCTCAGTGTATAACGACCAGGCAACTCACGCCAAGAAACTCAGATTGGAAACCGGTCACACTGCCTATTCCAGCTTCTGCTATATATATCGCCAGCTTCTGGCGATACGTAAGGCGGAAGTGGAAGGAGGTAAATCTATTCTTACCAAGGCAAGGGATGTCGTATCAGGAAGAACACATATTTACTACACCGAAGAAGGAAGACCCCAAGTTGATTACGACCAAGGAAGAACAGATGAAGAAGGATTCAAGGTCGTAACAAGGAAAAGAACAGCGTATAGAAGAGGAGAAAATAGGAGCAGAAACAACAATGGCCGGACCAGGCAACAACCCTACAGAAGCCAGCATGGAAGGTGAAACCACTGCTAATACAACACAAAACACAGAAACTCAAAAGGACACAGACAACACAACGAGACCATGCGCCATCAGATTACTACAAATAAACCTGCACTCAAGTGCTGAGGCAACCAAAGACCTATTCGGATATCTAGCGCAGCACAAAATAAATATAGCCCTCATACAAGACTTCCATATTAACAAACACTCGGGAAAGATCTCAGGCCAGGGATCGGGATGGCAAACTTTCAAAACACCAAACAATAGAGCAGCAATTATAACTAACGTAGGCACAAATCCGCTCGAACTAGAGAGTACAGAACACGCGATTGCGATACTTATCGAAAATGTTAAGGAAAAAATTACACTAATAAACACCTATGCCCCCCCTAGCTCAAACTTCACAATGGTCCTACAAGAACTTGATCAAATTCTACTTAGAACACAGGGTAGTGTCCTGCTGGCAGGGGACTTCAATGCCCACTCCACCCAGTGGGGATACGGAGACATAGATACTCGGGGAAGGCAACTGACAGATTTCCTAGCGCAACACTCGCTGCTAGTAAGAAACGAGCAGGGAGCACCTCCAACGTTTCAGGCGGGCAGGTTTAGGGGCTGGCCAGACCTCACCATCACAACGGCCTCACTATTGAACAACATCAAAAACTGGGAAGTGAGTGACGATCAATCAGGCAGCGACCACAAATTCATCAAGTATACACTCGACTATAGCAACCATAGCTACCGCCGACACAGGCTAGAAACCAAACACGGCAAACACACCAAATTCGAAAAACAGGTTAAAAAACTGAGTAAAAAGTATATCGCTCAGATTGACAGCACAACTGATAGGGCCACGTTAGACAAAATTACGGAAGACCTCCTGAGTGAAGTGAAATCCCTAGCCTTTACCTGCTACAAGCAGCGGAAAACCCCAGAACTGAAAGAGCCGAAATGGTGGACGGACAAGATTAAGGCAGCCAGGAATAGGGTGAGGGCGTTCCGCCGTAGGTACCAATCCCAGCCAGACCCCAGCATTAGAAGTCAGCAACATATCCTATACAAGAAAGAGCGAGCAATATACAAAAAACTAATCAAGAAAGAAAGGTCGAAGGCATGGGTAGCTTTCTGTGAGAGCGCCAAAGATACCTACGGCCCACAATACAAAATCGCCTCAGGCAAAATGTCAGCCCCCGCTAAACTCTGCAATATACTAGAAAACAATGACCAAGTAACAATAGATCGCACACTAAATAAATTCTTAGACTCGCTATACTTAACGAACGAAGACACCCCGCACAGACTAAGCACTCTACCCCCCCCCCGCTTCGACGAAGGTAGCCCGCGCAGAATCACATCACAGGAACTAAACAGGATAATCAACCACATAAAGCAAAACAAAGCCCCGGGTCACGACTATGTAGACTACAGATTAATCAAAAAAATCAACCACGTAAGCCAGAACCTCCTCCTCACACTTTTTAATAAATGCCTCCAGCTGGAACATTTCCCCAAACAATTCAAACAAGGTATAGTAGTTCTGTTCCACAAAGAAGGCAAGGATCCCAAAGACCCAAAAAATTATAGGCCAATATGCCTCCTTCCAGCTATCAGCAAAATACTAGAAAGAATAATTCACGGCAGAATTAACCACCACCTAACAACTATAAACTATTGGAACCCAAATCAATACGGCTTTAAATAAGGCACCTCCACAGAAAATGCACTACAAAAACTGATAGACAACATAAACAAGGACAGAACAGATAGGAAACAAACACTGCTAATCTCAATAGACATCAAAGGTGCCTTTGACAACATTCGTTGGCCGACTCTGATCAACAACCTCAAAAACTCCAGCTGTCCAACATATCTCGTTAACTGGATAGTAAGCTTTCTGGAAGACAGGTATGTGACACTGGAGGAAAATGGAATAATAGTCACGAAACAAACATTCGGAGGCTGTCCGCAAGGAAGCTGCCTAGGGCCCCTCCTTTGGCTATTAATAGCTGAGACAGCACTCAACCATAGCTGGGGGAACAACACAAAGATCCAAGCCTTCGCAGATGACTTCATACTAACAATCTCAGCAAAAAACAAAGAAACACTCATAAACACCGCAAACACAGCAATACATAAATTCGGAACTTGGGCAATAGAAAACGACCTAACCATTAATTGGAGTAAAACGGAACTGCTATACCTCAACAGACCACGACTAGGAAACCTCCCGACCGCGTGCTCCCACAAACTAGAAGGGATACACTATAATGGGACAGCGCTAGAGACTCAAGAAAAAATGAAATATCTAGGTGTAACTATCCACAAAAACCTCAGATGGCAACCCCACATAGAGAACCAAACGAAAAAAATCTACAAGTCCTTCAATCTGTTTGGACGTATGGTCTCAAGGGGATGGGGACTAAAGCCAAACCTGGTAAAAACCTGGTACAAAACAGTAGTGGAAAAGACACTGACCTATGCATCCCCGATCTGGGGGAACAATCTAACGCAGCAGAACAAAAACAAACTGCTCAGCTGCCAAAGGCACTTTGCGCTGGCCATCGTAAGGGCATATAGAACAGCCCCAACATCGGCACTTCTGGTTCTCTCAGGCCTGATTCCAGTACACCTCCAAGTACAATACGAGGCAGCATATGGCACAATCACAAGGCTCCACAAGAACTACAACCTACACAACAAAATGTTCAACCACACCGACTATGTCGCAAAGCAAAACATTTGGCGCAAACACCCAGCCGACACACCAGAACCACAAATCGGCTCTTCAGAATACGACATACAAATTTACACGGATGGTTCGAAGCTGGAATCAGGAGCTACAGGCTCGGCCTATGTAGCCTTTGAAAACACTTCCAAAATCTACGAATGGTCAGCGCCCCTAAGAAAGTGCAACAGTGTCTTCCAGGCCGAACTACTGGCTATACTCAAAGCTGCGGAGTGGGGAAATACAAAGGGCATTTCATATAGCATCCACTCGGACTGCATGTCAGCCATACAGGCCCTCTCTAAACCATTTACGACAGATAGCATGGTCCATAAAATCCATTCGGAAATCATAAGATCTAACAACACCTTCAAAATAGAATGGGTTAAAGCCCACGTAGGAATATACGGGAATGAAGAGGCAGATAAACTAGCAAAAACAGCAGCGGAAAACAAGACAAACCGCAACTACTTCCACCTTGAAAAACCGATTTCCCACTTAAAGAGAAGCCTAAAAGGGTTAACATTGGATCAATGGCAGTTCGAGTGGGACTATGGGGACACGGGCAGGCTAACACACAGATACTTCCCAAAAGTGGACACAAAAACACTGGTCAGCTGCAAGCTATTAACACAAGTCTACACAGGACATGGGGCCTTTCCGGCTTACCTTCATCGCATTAAGAAGAAGAGAAGCCCGGACTGCGCTTGTGGTGCACTAGGCACAACAATTCATTATCTAACAGCCTGCCCTCTAACGGATAAACACCATCTGGCCCAAATAACACAAGTAAATGAAACACTATGGTACAAACAGCTAGCACAAAACACACATGTACAGAACAAGGCAAAACACATAGTCAGATGGCTCACGAACAACATAGATGACATCTCACAATAACAACAAAGCAGTGTCAGCACCTCCCACAACTAACTCCTTCTAATACTGTCTACAACCTTCAGAGGAAATAGTAACAAACAACCGAAAGAAGAGGACCTCCCAGCCAATGAGGCACCTACCGCTACCGCCACTTTTTGTTTATTTTAGGTCATGAACGAGGCCCTTGTTGTTAAAGCGGCTAGCATCGATATTACCTGAGGCCCGGTAAAAATAAAAATGTTAATATCATAAAATCTTTGTAAAATAAAAATTATTAAAAAAATAAAAATGTATAAAAAACTATTATAATAAAAAAATGTATAAAAAATTATAAAAATAAAAATTGTATAAAAAATGTGCATATAAATGTAAACGGTCCTCGGTCTTAATTGGTCTGTAAGTCCGCACCACGCTCATGACCGCGCATGAATGGGTTATGTAACCAAAAATTAAGTTAGTATTTTTTTTTTTTTTTTCTTTTTTTTCCCTCTTCTCATAGAATCAACAAAGTTACTAAATTAATTATTCTCAGTTAAGCACAAAATCCAGTTTTTTTTTTTTTTTTTTTTTCTTTTTAGCTGTATGATTGGCGTGACCAAGAAGCTAGGCACTACCGCTCAGCACACCGCTTTGGATTCGCCTATCAGCATTCTTAGGTCCGAACAGAAGAAGAACAAAACTCCAGATTCCCAGGAAGGGTCCCAAAGGTTGAATCCTCGCATCGGGTCTCGCAAGCCACCTTACGTCCGTAGTGCCTCATTCGAATCTTGGTCATGCACATTTTCCTTTTTTTTTTTTTTTTTTTTTTTTTTTAACTGAATTAACTAATTACTTA